>ML106317.1:5147-66398 GCA_003697995.1 Taxidea taxus jeffersonii | reverse complement strand
GATGACTGTTTCAATCTCCTTACTGGTTATGGGCCTATTCAGGTTTTCTATTTCTTCCTGGTTCAGTTTTGGCAGTTTATATGTCTCTAGGAAAGCATCCATTTCTTCCAGATTGTCAAATTTGTTGGCATAGAGTTGCTCATAATATGTTCTTATGATTGTTTGTATTTCTTTGGTGTTGGTTGTGATCTCTCCTCTTTCATTCATGATTTTATTTATTTCGGTCCTTTCTCTTTTCTTTTGGATAAGTCTGGCCAGGGGTTTATCAATCTTATTAATTCTTTCAAAGAACCAGCTCCTAATTCATTGATTTGTTCTATTTTTTTTTGGTTTCTATTTCATTGATTTCTACTTTGATCTTTATTATTTCTCTTCTCCTGCTGGGTTTAGGCTTTCTTTGTTGTTCTTTCTCGAGCTCCTTTAGGTGTAGGATTAGGTTGTGTATTTGAGACCTTTCCTGTTTCTTGAGAAAGGCTTGTATCGCTATATATTTTCCTCTCAGGACTGCCTTTGCTGTGTCCCACAGATTTTGGACCGTTGTGTTTTCATTATCATTTGTTTCCATGATTTTCTTCAATTCTTCTTTAATTTCCTAGTTGACCCATTCATTCTTTAAAAGGATGCTGTTGAGTCTCCATGTATTTGTGCTCTGTCCAAATTTCCTCTTGTGATTGAGTTCTAGCTTCAGAGCATTGTGGTCTGAAAATATGCAGGGAATGATCCCAATCTTTTGATATTGGTTGAGACCTGATTTATGACCCATTATGTGATCTATTCTGGAGAATGTTCCATGGGCACTAGAGAAGAACGTGTATTCTGTTGCTTTGGGGTAGAATGTTCTGAATATATCTGTGATGTCCATCTCGTCCAGTGTGTCATTTAAGACCTTTATTTCCTTGTTGATCTTTTGCTTGGATGATCTGTCCATTTCAGTGAGGGGTGTATTAAAGTCTCCAACTATTATTGTATTCTTGTCAATGTGTTTCTTTGATTTTGTTATTAATTGGTTTATATAGTTGGCTGCTCCCATGTTGGGGGCATAGATGTTTAAAATTGTTAGATCTTCTTGTTGGATAGACCCTTTGAGTATGATATAGTGTCCTTCCTCATCTCTTATTATAGTCTTTGGCTCAAAATCTAATTGATCTGATATAAGGATTGCCACCCCAGCTTTCTTCTGATGTCCACTAGCTTGGTAAATTGTTTTCTACCCCCTCACTTTCAATCTGGAGGTGTTTTCAGGTCTAAAATGATTTCTTGTAGGCAGCATATTGATGGGTTTTTTTTTTTGTTTGTTTGTTTTTTTATCCATTCTGAAACCCTGTGTCTTTTGATTGGGGCATTTAGCCCATTTACGTTCAGGGTAACTATTGAGAGATATGAATTTAGTGCCATTGTATTGCCTGTAAGGTGATTGTTACTGTATATTGTCTCTGTTCCTTTCTGATAATACTTTTAGGGTCTCTCTTTGCTTAGAGGACCCCTTTCAATATTTCCTGTAGAGCTGGTTTGGTGTTTACAAATTCTTTCAGTTTTTGTTTGTCCTGGAAACTTTTTATCTCTTCTTCTATTTTCAATGATAACCTAGCTGGATAAAGTATTGTTGGCTGCATGTTTTTCTTGTTTAGTGCTCTGAATATATAATGCCAGTTCTTTCTTATTCCCTTTGCTATATTAGGGAAATTCTCTATAATAATTCTCTCCAGTATACCTTCTGCTCTTTTTTCTCTTTCTTCTTCTTCTGGAATCCCAATTATTCTAATGTTGTTTCATCTTATGGTATCACTTATCTCTCGAATTCTCCCCTCATGATACAGTAGTTGTTTGTCTCTCTTTTGCTCAGCTTCTTTATTCTCTGTCATTTGGTCTTCTATATCACTAATTCTTTCTTCTGCCTCATTTATCCTAGCAGTAAGAGCCTCCATTTTTGATTGCACCTCATTAATAGCTTTTTTAATTTCAACTTGATTAGATTTTAGTTCTTTTATTTCTCCAGAAAGGGCTTTTATTTCTCCCGACACAGTTTCTCTAATATCTTCCATGCCTTTTTCGAGCCCGGCTAGAACCTTGAGAATCGTAATCCTGAATTCCAGATCTGACATATTACCAATGTCTGTATTGATTAGGTCCCCAGCCTTTGGTATTGCCTCCTGTTCTTTTTTTTGTGGTGAGTTTTTCCACCTTGTCATTTTGTCCAGATAAGAGTCCGCTGTTCTCCTTGTTAAATGAACTTGGTCTTGGCTGGATTTCTTGTTGATCTTCTGGGGGAGGGGCTTGTTGTAGTGATTCTCAAGTGTCTCTGCCCCAGGTGGAATTGCACCGCCCTTACCAGGGGCCAGGCTAAGTAATCCTCTCTGGTTGGCTTTCAGGAGCTTTTGTTCCCTGAATGCTTTCCGTAGAGTCCTGGAGGATGGGAATGAAAATGGTGGCCTCCCAATCTCTGGCCCAGAGGAGCTGAGAGCTAGGGGCCCTAGTCTTCAGTGCGCCTTCAGAGAAAAGTGCTTAATCAGTCCCGTCTCCCCACCCTCCAGGTGCGCTTGGAGAAAATCATGAGTAATCAGTCCCATCTCACTGGCTTCTGGCTGTGCTCTGAGGTCACCTGGCTTGTGACCAAGCGCCTCTGTCTCTGGCAGAGTCCCACCTGGAGTCTCCGAACCCCATAGATCCCTGAGCTCTCCCAGGTTGGAGTCTCCCCGGATTTTGTGGGGACCCCTTGCACAGAGCACCGGCCCGTATCACGAGCTCTGCAACACTCAGACACCCCCGATCCTTCTGTAACCCCGTGGGACCTAAGTCCACACTTTCCCTGCGAGGTCTTCACCCCAGTTTAGCCTCTGGAGTGATGTCCCTCCATGGAGCAGACTTTTAAAAGTCCTGATTTTGTGCTCCATTGTTCCGCCTCTTGCAGGGAGCCGGCCCCTCCCCCCAGGGTCTATCTTCCCATTGCTTTGGATTCACTTCTCCACTGGTCCTACCTTTTAGAAAGTGGTCGATTTTCTGTTTCTAGAATTGTTGTTCTTCTTCTCTTCGATCTCCTGTTGGATTCGTAGGTGTTCGGAATGTTTTGATAGGCTATCTACCTGATCTCCTGCTGCCTGATGTTGTCTCAGCCTGCTACTTCTCCGCCATCTTGACTCCTCCCCCCTTGGCTAATGTTTTGATATAGAGTTCATTGAACCCCTGCAGCTAAAATAATAATAATAATAATGGTAATAAAACAAAATACAGCAACACTTCTTCCCTAGTTTTTCAGATTGCTTCTCTGTTGTGACAGTTCTTTAATACTTAGGCAAGGTGTTTCCAATTCTGATTTAACCTTTGCTTCCTTACTCTTACAGTGAGCCTAACATTAAGCCAGAGGTAAAGGATTAGGGTCTTCTCAGGTAGTTTGCAACACCTATGCTGCCCTGGGCATCTATGTAACTTTCTAAATCCCCAGTACATACAGGTAATACAGTGTGCCCTAATTTTCCAAACTCTTCCCTAGTTTTCATCCCTTGTTTTATAGTCTATTTTATAGTTTTTTTGTCCCAGGGAATTGTGGGATTGTTCACGCTACAATGTTTTCAAGCAACGTCTACTACTTTTTCACCCTGACAGTGTTCTAAGGTAGGTGAAACACACAATGTGTCAGTACTTCAGGTAGCTCCCTGACAGGTTAGAATATATGAACAGAATAAAGTGTGAATAACGTATGTTCTGCTCCCTCTGAAACTGAGACCTAGGGTCCTACCCTGGGAATGTGGTCTGCCATCTACAATATTGTCACCAAGCTGGGAAAAAGTGAGGCAAAATTTGCAACAACGTGGATGAAACTAGACAGTATTAAGCTAAACTAAATAAGTCAATCTGAGAAAGACAATTATCATATGATCTCTCTGATATGAGGAATTTGAGAGGCAGGGTGGGGGGTTGTGGGGAGTAGGGAGGGAAAAAAATGAAACAAGATGGGATCGGGAGGGAGACAAACCATAAGAGACTCATAATCTCAGGAAACATACTGAGGGTTGCGTTGGGGGGTGGGGTGGGGAGAGGGATAGGATGGCTGGGTGATAGACACTGGGGAGACTATGTGCTATGGTGAGTGTTGTGAATTATGTAAGACTGATGATTCACAGACCTGTACTCCTGGGGCAAATAATACTTTATATGTTAATTTAAAAAATGGGGCAAAGACAAATGAAAACAAGAAAATATTTCATATTATTTTTAATTTACCTTTTTCTTGATTGAATGTTCATGTGATTGCTGCAAAGCATTCCCTGTTTTCCAGGATTCTGACAAAGTTGATTTGGATAATTTGTTTTTCAATATTTCTGAGGAAGATCAGAACTTAGGAGCTGCATTTTGTTGACAACATTCTTTCTGGACTTAAAAGTAATAATTCTAATAATTTGTATTTGGATTCTCCTGTATTTTACATACAGATTAATTTATAATATGATAGTAATATTTTATTATATACATGTAGCTGTATATAACTATACAGTTATGATATATATGTATGTATGTGTGTGTATGTATATATATACATATACACATATGTATATGTATATATATATGTAAATACTCTGATACTACATATCTCTCTCGATTTTGGCTCAGGTCATGATCTCAGTGTCATGAGATCAAGCCCTGCATCAGGCTCTGTGCTAGGTGTGGGGCCTGCTTAAGATTCTCTTTCTCCCTCTTGTTCTGCCTTCCTTCCCATAGGTAATCACTGTCTTCTTGTCTAACACAATCTAGCATGTTTGCTGCTTTCTCAATGTCAAACAAATGGAGTCAATACAGCATTCAGTCTTTTGGATCTGTCTTCTTTCATTCAATATTATCTTTACTTAGTGTGCCACTAACATTTAGCAAAATCCATTAGTTTTCATTGCTATCAAGAATTCTTAGGTGTAATTATACCACAATGTATTTATTCCTTCTACCGGTAAAGGGAATTTAGTTTGTTGCAGATTGGTGCTATTATGAATAGTGATGCTATAAGGTTTCTAGTACTTTCATCTGGTGCATATTCTGTACATTTCTATAGAGGGGTATATAACCGGGTGCAAGATAGAATCACACTTGGTTATAGAATTGGTGTATGTTTAGCTTTAACATATATTTCAAAGATATTATAGGAGTTCTAGTTGTGCGACATTGTCACCAAACTTGATCTTGGCATTCTTTGTAATCTAAACTATTCTGGTTGGTGTGCAACTGTTGGGGCATTTTTTCCCCTTTTTCAGGGAAAAAAAATTATTTTTTTGAGTTTGAATTTTATTTTTATGATTTCTTTAGTTATTTTAAACATGCTTCTTTATGTTCTCTACTTGATAATTCTATTATTTGTAACTTGGGTCAATTGTTTCTGCTAATATATAACTGTAGTGATTTTTTTGCACACACAGAGACACATTTCAGATTACATGTATGCTTGTATAAATTTGTGAAGGCTGGCTACTCTGAAGAGGTTCACTGCTTTGCTTCTGCCCGTTGCCCCAGACTTGCACTAATCAAGGAGTACTTTAAATTAAGTTCTTTTCATTTGCAGTGACATTGGATTAATCATGTAGGAATGTGAAATTTACTTCTTCCCTCAAACCTGAGATTTGAAAAGCTCAAAGGAGGCATTTTTTTCTCCACCTACAGTCCAGTTTGAGATAGATTAATCTTTCTAAAATTTATTCGTTTTAATTTTTCCACTTTCAAATAGTGGAATTTCTGCTCTCCACCATTCACTGAATTTAAAGTTATTTGCAGAGCTGGTATTGATTCTATGATTCCAGTCCCCAAACTCCACCTTGTACTACCTCAAGTCCTTTTGCTGTGTGTTTTTCTGTGGCCCAGTGTCCATATTACAGAGACTGCATGAACAGAGGACAGCCCAATAGCTCCCTACTTGGTTTAACAGAAGTCTCTTCCTTTCACTTTTGCAAAGATATGTAGCCATTTTTATTATTTAAATTATATTTCATTGAAGACTTTTGTATTTTTGCATGTTTTATAATGGGAAAGTTTTTTCTGCTTATTGTCAGAAATAAAGATCTCTATCACTGTTCCATTTATTAGTGGCTTATTTCTATTCTTCCCTTTCCAGTCTTCTTTTAGATGGACATTGATATGTCTGATTTATTTTCATTTTTGTGTTTCTTTCATATTTCTACCATTTATGCTGTGTTCAAGGAGTATTCTTCAGGTATACAACTCATTATTTGCTTTCAGTTGTTTTTCTACTCTTTGATCCAGTTATTATTTTTGTTTAGTAAACGTAATTTAAATTTTCATGATCTCTAGTAGATTTTTGGCTGGATTATTTTTCTTATTGTCTGAGAATACTATCCTATTCAGTTTTTCTCTATTTACTTTGTTGACATGGATTAAGTTCTTTTTTTTTTTTTCTATTTGTTTGTTTGTTTAGTTCAGTTTTTATCCAAACTTTTGACTTTCTGCAAAATGCTATATGATTCCTATTTTGGGGCCCATCTCTGGGACTTCTGTGTCCGTGGAGTTTGTAGAGCGGCAAAGGGTGGACTATGGTGCTGGGATTTGCATTCAGACATTTTGCTAGTTAAAGTAAGGCACCCTGAGGCTAAGTTCTTAAGAGGTGAGTTGTCTTCAATCTCTTGGAAATTCAGGCTTTTCCTAGTTGCCTCTGGTCCCTGGAAACTCTTCCCTGTCTCTGACTCTCTGAAACTCACAGATCTTACCTGTCAGTAGAAACCCCTATCACAGATGTCTGGCTTTTGGAGAGGCTATTCTAGATATTATAACATACAACTTTAACACATGGAAATACACTGCTTATTAACTTTCCTCTTTTTACCATGTTCTTGATAGGGTAACAGTCTTGGAACATTTTAACTACAGTCACCCTCTTTCACCTTTTGTGCCATTGTATTAGTGTATCTTAATATTCTCTATGTTACTCACTATTGTTACTACTTTATGCTCTTATGAATTACTTATATTACTTCAAACAGACATAATTTTCATTTGGTCTGAAGAACTTCCTTTAGTATTTCTTTTGGTGCATGTCAACTCATAATGAATTCTCTTTTTTTTTAACATTTGGTAAAAACACCTTTATTTCATCTTTTTTTTTTTTTGTCAAGGATATTTTGCTTGATATAGAATTCCTATTTGGCAGTTTCTTTTCTATAATCATAAATTTAAACATTTTCTGTGTTCCATTGTCTTCAGGCTTTTATACTTTCTATAAGTAAATTATTTCTCAGTTTTATTGTTATTCTGTGAAGATCATGTTCTGTGCTTTGGTTTTCAGTAATTTAATTATGATATTCCTGGACCTGGGCCTTTTTTATTGTCTTAATCTGTTTGGGTGCTGTAACAAAATACCACAGAGTGGTTTAAACAGCAAACATTTATTTCTCATGGTTCTGGGGGCTAGGAGGTCCAGGATTCAGTTCTTGCTGAGAGCTCCTTTCCTGGCACACAGATGGCTGTCTTCTCACTGTCTTCACATGGGGGACAGAGGAATTTCTGGTGTCTCTTCTTATAAGGTTAATAATTACATCACGAGGGCTCTACGTACACACAATTCCCTTCCGAATGCCCCATCTCCAGATATTTTTACACTGCAGGTTAGAGCTTCAACATATGCATTTGTGGGAACAACACAAATATTCAGTCCATTACAATTATATTTATCAATCTGAGCCTTGATGCGTTTTGTCACTTTTCTAACATGTCTTGTGTCCCTGTTTCTATTGTGTATTTTTTAAGTTAAACCTTTTTTTATATGCATGGTTTTTGTTTTAAGGCTGGACCTTGTATTTCAAAACATTTAGAGATAATTTGGGGCTTTTAATAGTGTTATCTTTACTCATAGAGAACCTGAGCTTTTCCTGGCAAATAGCTATGCTAAGGACAATTAAATGTTGGTGTTTATTTTCTGTAAGGGCATGTCTATTTAGCTTTTACAAGTCCTAGTCACAAGCTTTTTCTGTTTACTAGATACTCTTTGGCCGTTCAGGCTCCTTCAGCCCCATGACAATGATGAAGACCCATTCAGCTTCTTGGACTCCTGGCATCTAATTTTGAGATCACTGGCACTGACACTGGGGAATAGTGATGCCAAACACTGAGCTTGCTTCTCTTGACACCTCTTTTCCAAATCTCGGTGGTAAATATTTTATAACATTGTAGCCCTCTGACATATTCAAATAGGATTTGATAGATAGATGATAGATAGATAGATAGATAGAATCCAACTTTTCTATTGGTTTTCTTTGCACAGGTTGGTCCCAGATAATCTAGTTTGCCACTGTGGGAAGCACAACATCAAGAGGCCTATGTTTCAGCCTCAAGACTATCACCAAGCTGCAAAATATTTTGACCTTCTGAGTTTTCTTTTTCTCATTTTTTTCAGGAACCATTATCTGCCATACTCACTTCATGGGAAATTGAGAAGATCATATAATGTAAAAGATAAAAAGACATTCAAACATGTAACCACATACAGTACTTAGGCAATCTGCTCCCCCAGCGAAGCTAATTGTGTGAGCACTTGTTGAACTCTTACCATGTGCCAGGCAGTGGCATACATAATTTATGAGTGTTTGAGCATTAATCTTCACAGGAATTGTTATTAAACAATTTACAAATGTGGAAGCTGCAGCACAGATTATTTAATTAAATAACTAAAGGTCACAGAGTATCAGAGGTGTCAGAATTCAACCAGGGTGACTTAGAACTGGAGCTCTTGTTAAAATAGAAAAAGTGAATTTACAGAGTAGGAATACACGTGGCCAATTGAGCTTATGAAAGTCATTATTTGTTCAATCAGATTTGAAATGCTAAAAAATTGGATACAATATTGGTGAGATTTTAGCAACATAGATATCTCATTCACTAGAGGATATGCATATTGGTGTAGTCTTTCAGGAGGGGGAAATTTGCTGTATGCTTCAAAAGACTTAAATGGTTATATAATCTTATTGAGTTTTGCAAATTCTGAGATTATGTCCTAAGGAAGTTATTAGATACACTCACCAAGATGTATTAAGTAATATCACACAATGCTTTAAGGGACATGATTGAAATGACATTATTCATGTAAATATGTTTTAAATGGTAAATACTCAGTAAGTTATTTTGTACAAGGATGTTAATTAAATGTTATTTATCATAGCAAAAAAAATAGGAACAGGAGTGATGATCTACAATAAGATAGTGGTTAAATAAATTAAATTACATCCATATGGAGAAATATGATCTGCCCTTAAGAATTCTAATTTCAAAAATATTTAATGACATAATAAGGCACGTAATATAATAAGTGAAAAAGACCACAAAATATAAAATTGTGCATACAGTATGATTTTTAACATATATGTTAATGTATATGTATATGCACATATATTTATATTATGTAATCTATATGTGCACTGTAGCCTCGCAAATGTCAAATATTGTCTTTGATGTTTCAATCTATTTGTCCATACTCTTTGAAACTGAAGTAACACATCTCTACCTTCTTGAACTTTCATCTGCATGGCATCAGGCTGACAACTGATGGTGGGCAATCCTTCCCCTCATTCCTATCTAAACACACAGCTTCTTTCCCCTTCTTCTCTGCCCCTTTCTACACACTTCCTGTTTGCTCTGCTATAGTTTAAAATATTTGGTGCCATTCACATGTCTTTCTTCACACATTCCGCACTGCCCACAGAGGTTGGCTGAAAAAAATTCCTGTAACCTTTTTAAGTGAGCTGATTTTTTTTTTTTTTTTACATTTTCTGGAGGCTTTTCCTAATGAACATAAAACCTAGATTTTACCCATACTGTCAAGTTGAGAATATGGGTATGCATGTGACAGTATGTATTTGATGTGTGTGTGTTTTGCTCCAGCTATGACTGTGTATCCATTTCCAAAAACATCTCATCTCAGTTAGTTCTTGATGGAGTACTAGTCTACGACCAAATAGATCATTGTGTTCTTTGCTTCAGAGACTAAGAAAGGGAGCTGAGAACAACTCTGGGGAAATAGATCATTCAAAATATTTCACTTAGTTGAATTGACAACATGTTTGTTTGTATTCCTTTTAGGTTTCTAAGCATTTCTGACAAATATTTTTAAAAAGCCTAGCTCTTTTGCATTCACACTGAACAGTTAGCTTTGGGTATTGTTAATTATTTATTAGAAAATGCTTTTCTCTTCTGATGTGTGTGTATCAAGAAGTTGTTTGTATGCATAAATGTGGCTACCAGACCAAGAGGTTTCCCACAAGAATGTATCTCTGAGTTTGACTTTAGAATTTTCAACCAGAGTATATTGTGGGGATGGGGAGTGTCATGTTTAATCTGATTCCTGTATACATTCATGAATTCTATAGAATGAGGTACTTCTGTCTACGATAGCTTTTGTTCATACTCAGACCAAATATGGCATTAGTACTGGTGGACATTAAATGTCCCTGGAATTCCATTCAGTCTGTAACTGGAAGGTTATTTGGCTGGTGGTCACTGAGGATACTCTGAAAGGAATCAGAAACTTGGGTGATCACAATAAAAGGTTGATTTTTCTCAAGGGTTTTCTCTCCAGCATCCCAGAAAAGCACTTTGTGACTTCAGAGTCTGCATCCTGGTGCTCTTTTACCACATACCTTTGGAAATGTCAACTCGCAGACAAAAGCAGCAACACATAGGACATGCGGGATTTTCTCTTAAGTGCAAGCCCTGGAGACAGTTATGTGGGTCATTTTTCTGCACTGCCTGAAGTAGAGATCAGCCCAGACTCTGTGCAGCATCATTTTGGGGGAGGGCAAAAGTAAAACACACAAAAATGATCACTTAGAAGGTTTGTCCATTAAACATCTATAGATTATTCATCCCACAAATGTTTACTAGGCTTACTGTGGGTGGTACCTAACGGAAAGGGTGATGATCAGAGGCAGGTTGCTGCCTTCGAGGAGATCACAGAAGCCTCCTGTCACTTGTGAAGAAGCAGACACCCAGAAATGACACAATTAGAGCTCCAAATTGGTTGGTGGCAGAATTGGGCCTAGAAGCCAGGGTCCTCCTTCTCTTTTCACATTGGCCTTCCAAACAGTGGAAGACAAACTTGTCATTGAACAATTCCCAAGTGTAGCATCTTATAACCTCCTTCTCTGTGGCTTATTTCTCTCCCATACAAACCACCGAATCTCCTATTCTAGTTAATCCTCATTCTTCACTTACTCATTCACTCAAAATAATATTTATTAAGCATCTATGTGTGACACAAATACTTCTCTGTACTTTTAAAATTTATATTTCATGATTTTATAGTGTGTAAGCAATCACAGATTTTTGAGAGTAAGATATAAAAACAGAAGAAAAACTGCTTGAAAATAGCTCAATTAAATGCCTACTTACGTTTCTACTGTCTCACCTCCTACTTAAGGCAATTTTATGGATTTGTGCTTTTCTTTGTTTATTTGGAAGATTGGAAATGCCAGCTTTTATCTGGGTCCCCAGAACCTTTTTCCAAGTGTCTTTGTAGAATATCTGTCTACTCCTCACCCCTCTGTAAGACGAAATTTTTCTCCTTGGTGGCTGGCTGTGAGTGACTAGTTTAGCGTTTTTTATTTTGTCAAAACTATGTCTTCTCCTGTTCTGGATGCTGTATTGGAGGAGTGCATCCTGAGCTTCTCTTTTGTTGCTCAATAAAAGCCTTCTCACTGGCCCCTCAACCCACTAATTATCTCCTGCCCTTCTACATCTGCTGCAAGGACTTAATAATGGAAAGAGCATTGTGTGAGGAGCAGCTTCTGGTATATCAGAAGAACCCTAAGAAGTGATTTCCTAAAAATAGGATACTGTTAATACTCACAGTAAAGTGGGGTTTAGAAAAATATCCACTGTCAAAGACAAAGAAAGGTGGAAAAACGAATAGCAAGCTTTGGGTACACATACCCTATTGTGTTACAGACAGGGTGTTTCCCTGAAGAAATTCCTCACAGTACCTGTAAATAATAAAAACTGGTATCATTGGTGAAGCTAGAAGAAAGTTAATGTGTAAAAGGACATGGTGAATTAATATGGATATTCTGTGAATTTAAGTAGCAAGCCAGACAAGCATGACTGGGATAGCAGAGAATCTGAGAGACCTGGACTGGCATCTTCCTCAGTCACTGGGGATGTGACTGGGAGCAAGTCGCAATCTTTCTGAGCTGTGAGGTCACATGAATAGGAGTGTCCTATGGACTCCTATTCACAAAGAGTTAGCATTCACCCAGAATTTGAGAGAGGGAAGGGTATTCCAGGTAGAAGGAATGAGAGACCAGTATGTGCAGAGGCTCCAAGGCAGGGCAGGCTGGAGCAGAAATGGAGTGTGTCTGAGGACTTGCTGGTGACTTAAGTAAACAGGTATGTGCATAGAGAGAGTGGCAAGTGATAGGGCACAAATAAGGAGCAGAACACCTATCACAAAATGATGCTGTGTTTGAGCTTCTGGACAGTAGTAAGGTATTGAATTTCAGATTGACATATAGAATCTGTATTTTAGAAGGATTTTTGGGGGCATAAGTGTGGAGATAAGCCAGAGGAGTCAAGCTGGAGGCAGAGAAAGTGGTGGAAGGGCTGCTGTAAAATGATGAGAGTCTGCCATGGGGATTGGCAGCATCATTGGCAAGGAGAGGGTATACTTAAGAGCTGCTTAGAAGGCAAGATGGCCTTGACTCACTGATCAATTTTACAAGATGGTGGATATAAAGGAAGAGTCCTAGTGAGCTCTCAGATTTCCCACTTACATTGACTCAGCTAGGAAAACAAAGTATGGAAGAAAGGCAGGGATTTGATGGAGACAATTTCTGAATCGAGTGTTAAGCTTGAGACCTCCACTAGGTGGTGATGAAGAGAGCTCTCAGGACTGGGGATATCAACTTGATAAGGACTCATCCACAGATCACAGGAATGCCTAATGTTTTTACCCACCAGAGCTGTACATCCTGAGTAGAGAGGGAAGTGGGTGGAAAGCCTGTAAGTCATCAAGGCAGGTTGCTAGCAGCCAGCAGTTCTATCCAGGCCAGAGGGCTCAAATGCAAGCAGAAAGTCAGATAGATCCATAAAGTCTAGGCCATGAGCTCAGTCAGTCTCTACTTTTGGCAGAGGCAGTGATTGCTCTGGTTAGCTGTATAGGAAAGGACAATGCTGAATTTTGTCTGCAGGTTTCTTTCTTAGGAGCTATAAGTTCTGGCACTTTTTGTTTATTTAAAGCATCCACCCATCCATCTATCCATCATTTGTCCGCCCATCCCTCTATCATTCACTGGCCAACAAATGCGTGGCATTCTTAGGGCTAAGAATCAGAGATATAGAGATGCCCACATACATTTCCTGTCATCTAGGAGCTCAGTCTACATAACTAGCTGCAGAGGTCTGTCCTTCTGTCTGCCAAGAAAAGGACATGGATCCTTCAAGAACCAGAGACCTTCAAACCTGTCTAGGAAGGCCAAGATGACTGAAGTATGCTGCTACTCATCTACTTAAAATTATTCTGTGACTCTCTATTGCCATGGCATAAAGTTACTTGGCCTGATACAAACGAGCTTCCCTTGCCTAAGTTTCCATCCTAAGTTTCCGTCTCTGTGCCCTGCACTTTATATTTTAGCAAAGCTGAATAGAAAACAGGATTTCAACCTAGGAAATGGTTTTCATTTTTTTATTTGTAATTCTTCCTCTTCTCATTTGCCTAAAAGATTCGTAATTTATTTTTGAAAACAGAATTAAGGAATCACCTCCTGTATGAAGTCTGCCAATTGTCTAAGCAGAAGTGACCTCTGAGTGTGTCTCAAGAATCAACCTCACTTTATTTCAAATCACAAAGCAGCCACTTCATGAAAATGTGACCTTGGGCATAGTTACTTAAGTTTTCTGAACCTGAGTTTCCACTCCACATACCCACTTTATCAGATGGTTATAATTAGAATATATTTCAATTATATATACAATATATTCATATGTAAATATGTATGAAGTGTCACCTAAGGAGTGGATGTGTAATAACAACTTTTACTTTTATGCAGTAATAACTTTTTGTTTCCTTCCTACAATAACAACTTTTATAATTACTTTAAGACCACATGGTTTCTCCTATCATCACTTGCATCATAGCCCCCATTCCTTCCTGTGGCAGCTAGTTTCCATGGTTCGTCTATGAACCAGTCCTCTGCATTCATGCCTTCTGAGTACTGGGTTGTTCATTTAATTTGGGCTGGTCTGGGATTCACTTATAACCTAAAGAATGTGTCATAAGTATCTTCAGGTGACCTCCAAGGCTAGGCTAGAGGAAGCCCTGTGATTTCTACAATGATCTCTTAGAATGCTGGTTCTGGAGGAAGTCAGACACCATGGACGACGTCTGAGTCCCTGAGCCCACCATGGTGAAAGAATCCCAACCTAGCCATAAAGAGAGGTCACATCAAGGTAGAGATGCTTGGCCATCCCTAGGTGCTCCACTGTCCCAGCCCAGGAAATAGATCTTTGAATAAGGAGGCCATCTCAACATCCAGCCTTGTCAAAACCTCAGATATTTCCAGCTCTTCCAACATTTGACAGGCAAGGATCAGAGGGATTCCAAGTGAGAATTTCCCTATGGAGCCAAGTGTATCAATCGATCAAGTAGTGCGAGATAGTGATACATGGTTGTTTTAAGCTGAGAAATGTTGGAGTGGGTAATAGAGAACTGGATCACTTACTTTCTCTGGAAAGTTCATCCTTAAGTTAGGTGGGATGCCCCTGCCCTATGAGGTCCTCCCACAAAGCACGGGAGGGGCTACTACAGAATTCTTTGTTGTCCTGACTTATCTATTTTCCTCCTGCAGGTCTGTGTATTCAATGGGGGTGGAGACCATGCCTGTCTTGTCTGCTCCAGTACCTAGCAGGGACTGACTGCCTGTCAGGTAAGTGGGATAAAACAGACTTTTGACTATATATTCACACTATATTGTACTTAGATGTTTCCCCCTCAGTCATGAGCTCCTATGAGATAAGGCTCAGTAAGAAAGGATTAATCATTACATCACAGAAATTTCTTGTGAGAAGATGAAATGATGTCTTTGAAACACTAATAGGCTAGGCATATGGTCAGTGTTCAATAAATATTAAATGACATACTACTGAATCTGCAGATTGGACACTGGGCCCAGCATGTAGTAGATGCTCATTAAATGCTTGTTGAGCTCAACAAAAGTGAATGGACCAGAATGGAGTACCACCAACCCATTGAGGCCCAGAGAAAACTGCTTGGTGTGATACCCTCACTACTTTGGAAGGGCCTAAGATCTGATCACTGGGGACTTTCCTTCCACTCATCCCACACTCAGAGATGGAGTGAGGGTGAGAGTGACCACAGATACCAGGGTGAGGATATGTCTGAGGACAGTCCTTCCTCCAAGAACTGACAGAAATTGACAAGAATGTAAAAGAGAAGGCCAAAGAAAAGCACCATCCAAGGCAGAAGCAATGGGAAGACAAAAACGAGATAACAAAACAAGCCCCTGAGTGAGCTGTTTGGTCAGGAAAGGCGACAGCTTGCTCTGCCCCGTGAGCAGGAACCAAACTCAGTGCCCCCCCACCCCACTCCAGTCCACAAGACTGAGGCTGCAGGTGCTTGCTTGTCTCTGTCAGCTGCTGGCTTCATCTCACTTTGCCAGTGGTCTTCCAACTAGTGAGGAAGCTGCTCACTCTCCTGTATCTGTCCTGCTGTCCCCTCAGGATTGTTACATGTGGCATGTCCTTCTTGGCTGTGATACTATGATCCCCCTCAACAAAGGCACTGCACGGACACCCCAACTATCTAGTCTTACCTCACCTACTCCTAGGAGAGGACCAACCTATATTGCTGATTTGAAGGCAGAGCTCAGGAAAAGTAATGTATTAATGCTGCAATAGTGGCCGGCACAATAGGTTAGAGGTCTGAAATGTTGCTTCCTTCCATCTACACCGTGGTCCTCAAAGCCCCAACCACTTGAGGCTCTGCAGCCACTCACTCATTGTGTAGCCTTGGGAAGAACTAGGGAAAATGACCATGGGCACCATCTCAATCCACAATAACTCTGTTTTCCTCTCCTTCTTCTACGTTCACCCAGAAAAGAGAAAACCTCAAGCAAATTTCTAGACCAACTTTCTATCTTTCCCTCCAAAATGTTGAGGAATATTTTCATTCAGGAGAAACCATTCTGATAGTGTGATGAGTGGGCTAGCTGGCTGGCCGGCTATTTCCATAAGCCTCATGGCTCCAGCTTCACAGTGTTCACTTCTAGTGCTTGTTGGTATGAAGCTGGGTACATCCACTGATGCCCCATTTACCTCACCTATTAGTAAGCCTGTAGGACTCTGAGAGAAAAATAGTTGGTGCATCAATTTGTAAAGCTTGAGATTGTACTTGACTGGTCTGACATCATATTTTTAAAATACATTTATCATTTTATGTGACAAACATAGACACAATACTTAAGATGTATCAAGTACTATTCTAGTATGTAAGAAAAATTAATTTACTTAATCTTCCTAACAGTCTTATAAATGGGCATCACTATTACATCTATTTAGGAATATTACTATCCCTGAGAGAAAATTGAACCACGGAAAGGCTAAGGCTAAAAGACAGCAAATAAATGGCAAAACTGGAGTTGCCAGATTTAGCCACATAAAATTTGACATTTAAAGTTTTAGTGTTAGTATATCCCATATAGTCTTCACTGTTTATCTGAAATTCACATTTAATTGGGCATCCTGTATTTTATTTGGCAATCCTAAGCAAAACAAAATGGAACACAGGCAATCTGGTTCCCAAGCCACCTGTCTCATATCCCTACCTGAACCATGAAGCACTTGGGGTTTTAGAATTTTTTGATTCTCACTCAGGGAACAGTTAACATTCTTTTTCTTGGCCCAAACAAACCTCAGTCCCAGAATTACCTCTACTGCCATTTGTTCTCACTTGTTTATTCTGTACCATGTGTTTCTGTTGTAAGCGACACTCTCATTAATGCAGGAGAATCCTCTGGTATATCATGAATGGACATTTATAAAGAAAATGGAGAGGCAATACTATCCCATATCATTTTTCTGATTTGAGGCTTCCTTTCCATGGGGGCATAGGGAAATGGAACTCACAAATAAGGGAACGTGGAAAAAAAAATTGCTCTCATCTCAGCTGGTCTTTTTCAAGTCCTTAAAACAGAAAGGCAAGCATTTCTTCACTGAAGAAGGACGAGTTAGTGACATTTTCTCATTCTGCTGCATGTGATATTCACACTGATTCCAATTATGTGCAAAGCAGCTTCCAAGAGTTCAGTTTTAAAGGGCCACAGGTTTTCCTCTCAATTGGATGGAAACACTTTAAATCATTCCCACCTCACACTAGCCACAGTCATTGTTTTCTTTATAGCTAACTTTCTTCTTTCTTTCCTAAGCATGGTACAAAAGGTGGGAGTTTACTTTAAAGAAAAGCACTTATTTTTAACAATAAACCAAGATCAGTGGAGAAGGTAGAATTAGACAGTTCTTGCAAAGTGAAAAACAAAATAAGATATTACATTAAAAAAAAGGTTTTGCAGAGAAAATGAAGAGTTGTTAGCTTTTAAAAATACACAATATACAAAATAAAACACAGTGTTTTATTTTTCTGAGGTCACTTCACATTTCCAGGCTTTTAACATCTGCTTCAATATTAAGAACATGCATATCTCAGCAAGAAACATAACCTGTAATTTGATGAATATAGGTTCCTCTCTCTCCTTTCTTACAACATTGGTGACATTATTCTCTGAATGCTTTGGTGATGTGTTACATAAGTTTACAGGTATCCTATGAGAACTTCAAGGGTAATCCACATGTTCTGATGTTTTGTAGGAGGCTAAAATTTTGGGAGGCTAAAATTTTGAGTGAGGCTTTTCATGAAGCTAATTGAGGAGAACTTGAGGAAAAGATCTAATGATGTAAAGGACTGTACATAAGTTCATATGTGTGCATACATGGTCAGGTATGCATGTGTGTACATGCTTCATGTGTGTCTACGTGTGCACATGTGTGCATGGATGCTTTGTGTCTGTGCCTGTGTGTGTGCAAGCATGTGTGTAGGTGTGTATATTTGGGAGGAGGGTAGAAAGATTTCTAGGATAGAATTTCTTTTTTGCATAGGAAATAACACATATTAGGCCTGGAAATAAGCTAGCTAGAACATCTGCTAAGCTACTCCTTTTTCTTCTGTTCTTTTATTCAACTTGTACTTGCTAAATCAGAGCCCCTCTCACAGATCTGCAGAGGGAGGCCTTGGTGGTAGATGAGGGCTCAGTATATTCCTGCCAATTAATGCAGCATTGGGTTGTTTCCTGCTTTTTTCTAGACCATGAATGCATGGATTACTCTAGGAAGAGCCACAGTGCCCCTTCCTAACTCAGGGACAAAATGTGTTGAAACATCTGGAAAAGCATTTTTCAAGATATGGTTGTCCAACCACCTACATTTAGAAGTCTGTGGGACATACAGGGAGCTTGTTAAGCCACGGATCCAGACACTGTTGGATTTCTGGGTATTAGTGACCATCCAGTACTCTCTCATTCCCAGTACCCTTTCCTGGTTCACCTCGCCAGCAGCAGCACACCTGCATAGGACCTGAGGACTCATGTAGTGTTATCCCAAATCAATGGTAAGCTGCAAAGCATTTATATGCCTTGGCATCTCCTGCTGGCCAAGAGCAGCCTGTTACAGGTGTCAGGGACTCAATGAGGGTTTGTTGATGATTTGACACTGGTGTTTAGGGAAGAGTGATACTGGAGGACCCTACTTTGTCCAGCCTCTGACCTGCATCTTTGGAGGGGGGTTATTATCCCAAGTGTTTATTTAGGGACCGAGTATTTCTGAAGCACCTACCATAAACTGACACTCTGACTGTGATAAGGGGCAAGGACACTGATAACCATGGTGGACTCCACTCTTAAACTTTCAGCGGACACAGAGAATGGAGAGAGTGGGGCCATGCTAAGTTTAGAAGCACTCACTCTGGAACATTTTTTTGGTGTTGTGTCAAGCAGAATAGGTGACATAGAAAGAAGGTGGGATTTGAAGTCACAGCAACATTTGTTGGAATTCTAGGAATTCCTCTTACCTTTGGTCCACTGATTTTGGAGAAATGACAACTTTCCTGAGCCTCAGACCCTGCATTTCACAGAAAATGATAGTGCTAGCTTCACATTGCTCTTGTGCAAATGAAAATGAGTTTGGCTATGTGGAAAATGTAATGTGATGATCAGTTTCTGGCATATGGTGGGTAGTCTGGCTTAGTTAGCTGGAGATATACAACAGGTCACTGGAATGATGGGGGCTGTGGTAGGTAGGATAATGACTCCCAATACTTGTCTAGGTCCCAATCCCCATAGCCTACAACTGTATCACCGTGCATGGCAAAAGGGACTTTGCAGATGTGGTTAAATTAAGGATTTTGAGATGGGGAGATTATCCTGGATTATCAGGCACACCAAGGCTTAATCACAAAGGTCCTTGTAGGAGGAATGTAGGAGGCTCAGAGTCAGAGACAGAGATAGGATGACAGAAACAGAGGTCAGGGGGCACTTTGGTGTCTCAGTCAGTTAAGTGTCTGCCTTCAGCTCAGGTCATGATCTCAGGGTCCTGGGATAGAGCCCCACATTGGGCTCCCTGCTCATCTGGAGGTCTGCTTGTCTCTCATCCTCCTCCTCTGTGGGTTCTCTTTCTCTCTCTCTCACACAAATAAATAAATAAAATCTTTTTAAAAAAGAAGCAGAGGTCAGAGCCAGAGAGATTTGAGATTTGAAGGATGGAGATAAGGGTCAGGAGCCAAGGAACACAGGCAACCTCTAGAAGCTGGAAAATGCAAGGAAACAGGTTCTCTCTTTGAACCCTCAGGAAGGACACAGTGCAGCCAACAACTAACTTTCTTTCTTTTCTTTGACTTCCAGAGACTGAATGGGATACATATTTGTATTGTTTTAAGCTGCTAAACTTCTGGTAACTTGTTACATCAGCAATAGGAAACTGATACAGAGTTGTTTTAATTCCTGCTCCAGGTATAGCATGTATCAGGAAATCTTTTCATGTCTGAGAGATGTGGGTGGAGCTAGTACAATTCTCAGTGGGTTAGATTAAGGATTATATGTTTGTCAACCTCAGAACGCCTCCTTTGGATCACCATAGGAGAGGTGCTAGTAGACCTCATTGAGAGGACATGACAGCCAGTTGACCAGTGAGCAGGACCTGGGCACTCAGAGGCTTCTCACTCCCTCCCCTGTCCTTGAAATGTAGGTTCCACTTGCCTTCCCCACTCCCAAAGGCTGCTCCAATGACACGGTCTTGAGATGGTGATATGATGTGGTGCTGAGAATACCTACACAGGTATTCTAACAGGACATCATGTGTGCATGGATACATAACTAATTCCATTTTAATAGCATAATGTTGACTATATTTATGCTTATATAGACATATTCTGATCTACCAGTTTATCTATTTTATTATTTCACACAGACAATATGAATCCACTATGCAGCATATATTTCTGTAAAAAAGGGGCTTCAACAGAATCTATAGTAATGGACACACACTCACAGCCATTACGCAAATCCTGACTCAGTAGCTCCCCCTTCCTGAAGATCCAGAGGAGCTATAGATGTCCTTTAGTATTCCTTTATACACAGGAATAAAGCACTAGTGTGCATAGTATAAAAACCTGAAAGCCCGAAATATCTGGATGCTGAAAACCAAAATACTACCATGGTCTCTGAAAGTAATAGCAGAAATGGCTTTTATGTCAAGTCTCTGATAGTTTTAAGGCTTAGATTCTGCTGGGATAGTGCTTATGTTGATGTTCTTCATTTCTGAGTGGATTTCCATTCTGTGGAAAAGACACCTGCATGGGCTAGTATGGAGTAGGGTTCCATAACCTGGGCTGGATCCAAGAAGTGATTTGTTCTATCTGATGGGAAAACCCAGGCTGTTCCTAAAGGAGGAGTAGGTGACTTACAGTTGAAGAGTGAGTTTTAAGCAAAGATAAGAAGCAAATGGGCAGAAGTTGTAGAATCAGGAAACACAGGGTGGCGGATGGTGGTCTATGCATACCAGTTTGGTACATTCAGAGGACAGACATAGAGTTGTGGGAAATAATCAAAACGCTGTTGACACTTGTGACTCCTCTACATGGAGCACTGGCATGGGCAAGCCATTTCTATGCATTGGGTCTCAATAGGAACAATTGGTGGGCACCATCATTAGCCACATTTTACAGGTGAGGATATTGAAGCACAGCAGGTGATGGAGCTTGTTTTCAAACTCAGGCAGCCTGGTTCCAGTGCCCCTGTTCACAATGCCCTAATCCTTCCCACATCTTTAACCTCACTTGCATTGGAGGTACCGCTACCTATACCCTAGTTCCACCTCACCAAGTCATGGCACTGGATCTGCTCCTCTGGACAGGACGCCTTATGTGAGCTCCCTGGTCACTGAAGCTTGGTTCTCCATTGGATGCTTGCTCTTCTGTCTCTTTGGGCTCTTGGCTTCCCTATTTTCATGGATAGGATGAGCCGTGTTCCCAGCCCCATGGAACTTGTTCCTGTTTCTCCACTCAGTTGATCCATGTCAGAATCACCCAGACTCCTAACACAGAGATGATGGAAAAGGATTGTGTGGGGATGCACAAACAGATCCTGGAGATGGAGTCAGGAAAGGGACTTTCTTACTAGGTGCTAACCTTGTGGTGCCAGAGCATGTGAACTAGTAGGATGCACAGTACGGGATGAATGCATTTTAGCAAAGTATGGTGCTGAGCAGGACTACTGCTTTCTAGAGCCCAGATTTCAGTGTGGAGTCAATGGGCAGTGGAAACATTGAGAATTGCATATCCTTCAATCAGGGAGGAGTCAGATGCATAAGGAACCTTCTTCTCAGGAAGCTGAGAACTGAATGAAAGTGAGGTGAGTTCTCTTTCTTCAGGTGTGATATCAGTAACCTGCAGACTTAAAAGATAGTAACTGACTACCAACTGACTATGCCATGTACTGACTGTTTGGGGCAAGTTCTTGAACCTAGTTGACCCTCTTTTTCCCTATTTGTAAGGTATTAGTTCTTTTGGATTATTTTGAGCATGAAATAAGATGACTTCTAATATCACTAAGTTTTGGGATAGTTTATTCTGCAACAATTGATAATGGACCTGAGCTATAAAGGAAGAAAAGACAAGTGCATCTCAGTCAAAGGGCTGGGCTTCAGGAAGGGGTAGATCTAGAAGCTCAGACAATATCATTCAGATTCTGTCACTCTCTATCTCTGAGAGATTCTTCCTACATTGTTCTTCATTATTAGTCAGATTATCTGCATATGATAACAAAAATGTCCACAAATACCTCAGCCTTGTTTCCTGTCAAGTTAGGAGCCCTGGCAGAAAGAGATTTCTTCCCCAGTAACTGCAGAAAAGCCCTGGCTTTTGCTCTTCTTGACACCAATGGGGTAACATGCCCAGACCTAGCCAGTCACTGTAGCCTAGCAAGCCATCTCCTGTGTCCTGTACCCACCCTGCAGCCTGGGAAAATTTTAACCCTACATAGTAACAGGAAGTGAGATGAGATGGGGGAAAGGCTGGTTTCCACAAATAATATTGAAGTGCTATTCTCAGGAAAATAGCAGATGTTGGGAAGGCAGATAAACACTTGCCAGCTCCAGTCGTTTTTATTCAGGGTTGAGCCTGGATTTGGGTTTGATCAGGAATTAAATCACATAGGGGTACCTGGGAAGTGCAGTCAGTTAAGAGCCTGACTCTTGTCATGATCTCAGGGTCATGAGATTAAGCCCCACATCAAACTCCATGCTCAGCAGGCAGTCTGCTTAAGACTTTCTTCCTCTCCCTTTTCCTCCCTTTTTCCTGCTCTTTCTCTCTCTAAAATAGACAAACAAATCTTTAAGAAAATAGTTAAATCCCACAGAGTCTTTGACATAGACTCATGCACTGTTGTGTGGAGAAGACTCACAGGGACATCAACAAGCATGACAGAGGCTTGCAAGTGCTGTGGTGCATATGAACAAAGAGGAAGCAGTCGGGTGACCTGAAGTCGGCACATCCTTCTGCAGCGATGATGTCCTAATTTATTGGGTAGATAGCCAGGAGCACCACCTTCCCTGCAGAGCCCACAGTCTGGCCAATTGTCTCTCCACTCTGGATCCTTTACATGGGACTTCGTATGGACTAACTTGCAGCAACGGGAGTCATTGTGGCAATATTGAGAAGGATGGCTCAGAGAATCACCTGAGAGCCAGGAAAAAAATAAATCGCCCTTTTACAAGCTCCCCAAATAATAAAATAAATCTGCTGGATTATTCAGTGATGGTATGCTCTGCTCTCTGGCCAGGGGGGCTCCACAAGTTATTACTGACTAACAATAGCTTGTTCAAGTGCTTGGGCACAGGAAAATCAAACTGTACAGGTCCTGGGAGAATCTGGTCATCTGAAAGAGGAAATCCATTCCAAGTATGAGCTATTAGTTCTGCTCTGAATATCACCATTACTAACTGCAGGGCTTTAGTGAAATCTCCAACCCGCTGAATCTCAATCCTCATCAACTGTCCAGGAAAACAGCTGTGGCAGGTGCTAATTGGTGATTATAGGGAAGAATATCTTTGGACTGCAAAAAGTGTGCCAGGTGCTAACAAGTTGTAATGACAGGCTTCCCCTGGGAGGCAGATGCTCTTTGGGTGACTGTATTGGCTTCTATAGAAATTGGTCTGTATCCCTTTCCCTTCCCACCTGTTTCTCTCTGTCTCTTTTTCTTGCTCCCTGTCCCCAGGCCTCTCTCTGCCCTCTCCAGGGCTCTGCTCAAATCAGAAGCTGACTTCACCTTCTAACTCCTCCAGCCTGAGCTTCCACTTGGGAGAAACTCCAATCTTACTTCAGTTTCTGGCTCCACTAGCATAAGCTTTGTGACTTGGTCAGGTCACCTAATATCTCTTTTGATTTGATTTTCCTCAACCCCAAATTGAGGTGATAATTGATCTGACCTCAGAGAGTGGTTTACTGAGCACTGTGAAATGTAGCATAGTGCTAGGAACACAGAGACCTTTAATCAGTTCCAATTCCTATTTAACCCTTCCCTTTCTTTCCCCAGTGTTCATACCATCATTTCTGACTGGATTATGAACTATAAAATGCTACACAGAGACATGACATTATTATTAATATTATTTATTTTCCCTCATTATTTAGTTTAACACTTGGCTCATCAGAAACACTCACTAAATAATTATTAAATGAATATGGTTGTCCATTTCAATAATACTTGATTTTAAGGTCCTGATAATTTTTCTCCTCTAGGAAGCCCTGAGAGATTCCCTTTGTGTTTTCTACATGTATCTGTGGCCACTACATTGTTTTGTTAGCACCAGTGCATGTGCTCCAATGTCTCTTTTCCAGACATGTAGTTCTCCCTCTGTGCTTTCTTGTCTCTTTTCTCAAGTGTGGTCTACTGATCGC
Source organism: Taxidea taxus jeffersonii (assembly GCA_003697995.1). Classification (NCBI taxonomy): domain Eukaryota; kingdom Metazoa; phylum Chordata; class Mammalia; order Carnivora; family Mustelidae; genus Taxidea; species Taxidea taxus. Next base: position 41,911 of record ML106317.1, on the reverse strand, counting down.
CATTTTCCCACTGAGGTGTTCTTAACCCCTGTGGTCTCTCTTGGGTTTGAATGTCCGTGTACTTGAAAGCTGTTTCTTGATGATTTTGTTGGTGATGTTAGTTTAGTGATGGAAAAGGAGGGACATGTTGGTTTGCAAGGGAAGTGATTGGAGGCTGCCAAAGACCAATGGCGAGGGGACACTGAGATAATTCCAGGGAAGATGGGAGTCTGGAGAAGGGGGATGGGTTCACAGAAAGACTGGACAGAATCCTGAGATCTCATCAGCCTAAAAAAAGCAGACTCTGGGAACATGGAAATTATATTTTGTAAAGACATAGGCTATTCTTAATACCTCATGCATTCATTGAAATTAGGAGACCATATTTGAAATTCAGAAGAATACCTTTACAGACCATTGTATATTATATTATATTTTATTTTATTTTATATAATTCTATTTATAATATTTTTCCATGTCAGGGAGGGAGACATGAATTAAGGTCACAACCACACACTTGATCACAATCTGACTTACTGGCCTCTCATATTCAGATGCGTTATTTCAAAACACTATTAAGAGATTATGATTATCATCTTGCATGGATGAGAAGAAGAAGACTCATGAAATAATAACAATTGTAATTTTTATAGAAAGCAAGCCTTTTGGCATAGCCCATGGCATGTACTGTCTCATCAGTATGCAACAAACTTGCAAGGTATGTATAGTAGCCTTATTTTAGATTTCTGACAATTAAATTTTTTTTTAAAAGTGACTTATTTTTTCTGTCTGAAGTTACACAGTGGTGGAGAGTATCTCCAGAAATTGAGGAACTAGAATTTAAAACTTTACCAGTTAGATTTTGCCATATGGCAAACCCTCAACATGTAATGACTTAAAAACAGTTTAAGTAAGTTTGTAATTTTATGTATGAGGCTAAAAAGTTCTTGGTCTGGATAAAACCCTGGTTCTGCTTCCTTGAGTAGATTCCTACTCTGCACTTTTAGCTTTGCCTTCTCAGAAATCTTTTCTGTACTGTAAAAAATTGTTGGTGTCACAACGGGGTAATTTTGTCAACCTAAGTCCTGTCTGTGGAAAGTTAGGGGGTAGGGGTCTTCTGGCACTTTGAATAATCTCAGTTCCTTTTTGTCCAAGACATTGGCCCTTTTACTGTTGGAACTCTTTACAAATTTTGTGGACGTTCTATTTATCAGGTTGTACTCCAGTCCATTGGTAAAAGCCACATCCATGATTGTTTGAGGCATGCTTCCCTCTTGTAGCTTTATAAATACTTATCTTAGTTTATTCCCAGATATCTTATTTTTGGTGTGATTATAAATGGGAGTGTTTTCTTCATTTCTCTTTCTGCTGCTTCATTATTAGTGTATAGGGATGCAACAGATTTCTCCACATTGATTTCGTATCCTGCAACTTTACTTAATTCATTTACCAGTTCTACTTTTTTAGTGGAGTCTTCAGGGATTTCTATATATAGCAAAAAATACAAAACGCTAAAGCAAAGGATACATTTATAGCAGCATTATTTACAATAGTCAAGATATGGAAGCAGCCAAAGTGTCCACCAACTGACAAATGGATAAAGTTATGGTGTATATATTACTCAGCTCTAAAGAGAAATGAAATCTTGCCATTTGTGCTAATGTGGATGGAGCCAGAGTGTATAATGCTAAGTAAAATAACTTAGTCAGCGAAAGACAAATATATATGATTTCACTCATATGTGGAATTTAAGAAACAAACAAGCAAAGAGGAGGAAAAGGGGAGAAAGAGACAAACCAAGAAACAGACTCTTAACTATAGAGAATAAATTGATGGTTACCAGAGGGGAGGTGGGTGAGGGGACAGATGATGGGGATTAAGGAATGTGCTTGCTGTGATGAGCACTAAGTGATGTATGAAAGTGTTAAATCACTATATTATATATCTGAAACTAATGTAACACTGTATGTTAACTATACTGGAATAAAATAAAATAAAATACAAGTAATTACTTGGGGTTAGCTTTTTGTAAGAGCAAATCCTTAAGATGCTTAGGAGCATCTTTGTTTTGTTGAAAAGATTTACTAAGCACCATGGTAAATCTTCTACCAGTTTTAACAAAGGGACATTTTGTTTTGATTGTTGGCCCAAGAATGTACATCACTTAGAATTTTTTCCTATTTGGATACTAAGAATAAGAACGATCTTCTTTTCTTTCTTCTTTTTTTTTTTTTTAAAGATTTTATTTATTTATCTGACACAGAGAGAGAGAGATCACAAGTAGACAGAGAGACAGGCAGGGGGGGTGGTAAGCAGGCTCCATACCGAGCAGAGAGCCTGATGCGGGGCTCGATCCCAGGACCCTGAGATCGTGACCTGAGCCAAAGGCAGAGGCTTTAACCCACTGAGCCACCCAGGCGCCCCGAACGATCTTATTTTCTAACCCAACAAGTGTAGGCTTCCCTGTATATCTTCTATCTTCTTCATGCTGTCTAAATGGTTCTTTCTTTAGTTTATTCCTCTTGTGATTTTTTTGTTTTTTAGCTTTTCTTCATCCAGCTGACACTACAGCATTCTGTCTGGACATCTTCTTAGCCAGATCAAAAGTTATAAATTACATGCGTTATTCCTCTAATTATTCCAGGATATAGCTTTGCAAACTGTTTTATTGTGCAGAATATGTCATTATTTTTCTAGCCGCTGTAGCAGTTCCCTTATCAGTATACCTACTTCCACTAAAATTTTGCTCCCCTTGCTAAGGGTTTCCTTGCTGCTTTTCCTGGACCCATCCACCTCCCAGTTGCAAAGTCAGTGCCAAGTGTTTGAGGGTTTGTGGCCAGCAGTAGCATCCCACTTCTAATTCTTCCTTATTAACTCAATATTGCTGCATTACAAACCATAAAGCACAGTGGCTTTAAATAATAACCATGTATTTAGCTTACAGATTCTGTTGGCTACCTGGGCAGTTATTTGTTTGTCTCACATGTCTGGACTGAGAGAGTAGATTGGCCAGTTGTTGGATAGTCTAGGATTGTCTCACATGTCTGACAATTGGCTCAAACAATAAGAGAGACAGGGCAACACATGTATCACTCTTTAGTAGGCTTCCTTAGGCTTCTTCACTTGGTGGTAGCTCAAGCATTCCCAAAACAACAAGAAGACAAACTTCACCAAACAATTATTTTTCATGCCTCTGCCTATCTCATGATGGCTGATGCTCCATTGGCCAAAGCAAGTCATGTGGCCAACCCAGATTCAAGTCCAAAAAAATGGATCCCATCCTTTGATGGAATGGGGTGAAATATGGCCAGTTTTTCAGTCTACAACAAAACCTTAGTTGACCGAAGTCAACAGTCTAGCATTTAATCACTGTTCCACATGGCCTCAAGTTAAACATCTCACTAAAATCCATATAGCCAATGAATCTGTTAGTAGAAAAGAAATGTTAAATCTCCAATACCAACTAATACTTATAGCTAATTAAAAGTAAAATATAATTCTCTGCCTTAGATCATTATAATTGCATAATGATGAGGGCAGTGAGATATTTTGAACAGTAGGAGAAGAAAGCTCACATGTTACTATGGGATTACTGTTCCATACTTTTCTGTAATTCAAATGTCAAGACAAAAAAGAAAGGAAATTGGGATAGTGAATGAAAGTTTTAATGTGGTAGAAAAAATAGGTAGTTCATCTCTACGCCTACAGAGATTGGTTTAAATTCTTTTAAAGGAGTAGGAAGGTTCACAAACTCAATATAGCAAGGTGTTTTGCTTCATTCCATGCCAATTTAGTAACCATAGCACTTCATACTTTATTCTCACTTGGCAGTTTACACAGCTTCTTAGTTTCATTCATTCTCTTAACTTTCAAAGTGCCTGATAGCAGTGGTGCACAGTATTATCACCATTTCAAAGATTACTGAGATTTGCCCAGGTGCACTCCCCCTGCCCCCGGCCAAAATCAGTGTCAAAGTGGGAAGAAAGGGATAAAGGGACCATGATTGGAAGAAGTAGAACAGAAGGAGATGAGCACTGCCCAGAGGATGGGCATTACAGCCCTCTGAAGCTTGCTTGAGAGAATTAATGCTTCTGAAGGGCTGGAACTGTGGTAAAGATGGCTTTGGAGATCAGGAAGTTAACATATTTTTCAGGCATAAGTTTGCTTAGGGGCAGGAAGGCAAAGCAGATGAGGCCAGAAATGAGAATGCAGGAGGCAGAGGATAGTACGTGGCTACCTGAACTGCTGGATGCTCACATGCAGCTTCCCAACAGCAACAAATGGTTACATATCTCGGAATTCTGGGCTCTTTCAAAAGAAAATATTCTGTCTTGGAGGGCTAGCTTCCTGTATATGTGAAAACAATTAGGAGATACATTTCACACATGCAAATGAGATATTTACATCAGTAAAGAGGTCATTTGTGTATAAGCAGAAGCAGCCTTTTAAGAGGAAAGCATCACAATGGGAACGTGCATTTTGCATCAGAATTTAAGTTCAGCAAGTACTTTATGTATAGGGTTTCAGTTATTTACTTGCTGCTGTTCCATTCTTTTAGTAAATGTTAAATGCCTATTATCTGCCAAGAAATTTCTGAAGCATCAAGAATATATGGATGAATAAGATCTCCACACTCAAATAGCTCATGGCCAAGGGCAGTGCTGTCCAGTGGAAATGTGATGCAAGGCACATATGCACTTCCTGGCAACCTTCCAGTAACTCACAGTTCATCTCAGTTCAAACTAGTCACTTTTTGAGGGTTCAATAGCCACATGTGACTCATGACCACCAAACTGGACAGCACAGATCTGGGCGTCAGACACATGGATATAAAAATTATCATACAATTTCAAAACTTATGAGAAAAATTTCATACAGTACAATGAATGGAGGGGTGGGTTTTAAACTCCTAGGATACTCAGAATGTTAATGACAGGTCTTAGAGTGTCCCATGTACTTCTGGGCTGGAGGGGAAAAAAAGGACTATTTAATTTTTTTTTAAAGATTTCATTTATTTGAGAGAGAGAGAGAGAAAGAGAGAACATACGTGTGCTCCAGCACAAGCATGAAAGGGGAAGAGCAGAGGGAGAAGTAGACACCCTGCAGAGTGGGGAGTCTGATGTGGGACTTGATCCCAGAACTCTGGGATCATGACCTGAGTCAAAGGCAAACACTTAACCAACTGAGCCACTGGGGTGCCCCAGACTATTCCACATGGGAAATGTGTCATGCTATACCCTCTTTTCAAAACTCAAAATGCACTTTATATATTAAAAGGCCTGAGAAGCCCCACAGAAATGACTTTCAGTATGCTAACCCTCAATTTTTTTCACAGTTATTGATAAGGGAATCCCTCTACATATTTAGTATTTATAAATAATTGTGAGAAACACTTTGGAAAAAGCCTATTTAAAGAATATAAGCTCTATTTAATAAACTTATTTTGGACAACTGGAGGTTCTATTTTGACACTGGTCAATATCTATGTATGTTTTTTTCTCCTGGAATGTCTAGTTCAATTTTCCTGCCATGGGAAAGTCTAGCGAACATACTTTGATCCTCAGGAATCTATACCTAAATACCCAGCTTCTTCTGTCTAAAATGGCCTTCCTCTCTTTTCCCTCTACTCTTAGAAAATTCCCTTATTATTTTTCAAGACCCAATTCAAATATCACATTTCCTTAGATTCTGTCCCTGACTCCCTGTCCCTGACTCCTCATGGCAGAAGTAAAGTTCTCTATGTATTCAAAATAGTTGCTATAATTACCTATGTACAAGTTTGAACTTCCTTAACACAGGGAAGGGCCCAGTCTAATCTCCCTATATTCTTAGAACTTGGCACAGCTCCAGGCATACACTAGGTATTCCCCAAATTTGCTATACTTTGCCACAACACATTACATACATCCTATTAATGAGGGGCATTCAGCTCATTTTTTCCCCCATAACTCTACTGAAATATTGATATATAACATAGGTCATATATGACATATAACATATAAGTTTAAAGGGCTGTGTGAGGACTAAATATATTGCAGAATGATTACCACAATAAGGTTAGCTAATACCTCTCTTCTTCCAAATAATTATGATTTATGTGTGTGTATTGATAACTATATGATTAAAAAAAATTCACATATATAATACCATAGCAATAATTATAATCATCAGGCTGAGCATTATATCCTCGGAATTGGGAGTTTCCAAACTCCTTTGACCAACATTTCCCCAGTATCCCCACTCCCAGCCCCTTGCATCTGCCATTATACTTTCTGTTTCAAGGAGTTTGGCTTTTTAAAATTTTGGTTTATTTTTAATGTTAGGAATTACCCTGTTCTTGCCCTTCCAGTGCCCATTCCAGGCTTGTGAGGATATAGTGAGGCCTGACCTGGACAGCAGGGCAGCCAGTGCATTCTGGTGGCTGGAGCTGTAAGAAAACCTGCTCTTTTTGCCTGGCCCTTCTCTGATGCTTGACATCAGTACCCTTGGTGAGGGTCCTGCTGTATTCCTGACTCTTTAGTCCTGGCCTTTGCTTGACCCCCATGAGGAACAGCTAAGGCATCAACTCCATACATTGCTTTGATCTTTATCAAAGGTCAAAATGGCTGATGCTAGTCCACTTGCCTGACATCCTGATCTGCAGCTGACCCCTGCTTCTCTGACCTCAGGACGCACCTCACTCTGGACTATCGTCTTGTCCCACCACCAAACCTCAGCCAGCTGTGACCACAGACTTGCCAAACCTAGTAAAGTGCCCAGAAGTTAACCCCTTCATGGATCCTCCAGTTCTGACTTCGTTTCCTTTGTCTGTGACTCTCATTTTGTCCCTTCATCTGTTGAATGGACCATTTTCAGACCTCTCTCCACTTGGATACTGTCAGCCTTTTGCCTTCTTAATTTACTGTACCCTACTAGGGTCTTTCTCTCTAATCTTGTCATCTCTTTCTAGTGTTCTACTGATGTATTGTGGCATCCACTTCAAATCTTCTTGGAATGAGGTAGAAATTACAGAGTAAATGCCTCTTTTTTTTTATCCTTTTTTCTTAGGGAGCAGTCCCTGACAGTCCTATTGAGTGGATTCAGATAAAAAAAGAAAATCAGGAGATTAAACACATCCAATTATTTTTCTGTTTCACGTGGCTAACTTTATCACAAAGCAGGGGCAAGGGGCTTTTGGATCCTGGGTCTTTGGTTAATAAAAACTACACATCATTGCTTCAGGAATGTGTCATCAAGTGATCCCCTTTAGGCTGCAATGTTATGAAAATGAGAATTGTTTAATTTATAGCCTTTCTTACACCAGCCTTATAAATCCGAAAAATCTGAAAAATTAATTACCAAATGTCATATTTTATAAAAGTAGGTAGAGAAAGGGAGGCAGACAAATGCAAGAACCAGGGGCCTTTTTTGCACAGTAACATCTAAAAGTCCAGAGAGAACAAGCACACTGTGGGGTCCTTCCCTGCTGCTGACTCTTAAGGCCCCTTTTCCCTGTGGGACTGGAGCCTGGAGCAAGAAATAAGTCCAGTGGGCTGGCTGGTGTCACATGCAATGGGCAAGATCTTCACTTCTTTGAGACTCAATATGTCCAGATGCAACTTAGATGGGTATTACTATCTACCTCTTAAGAATTAAATGTGGAAACATATACAAAAAGTTCCTTGCCAGAGGGAGATACCAAGAATTTTTCAGTGATTATCTCTTGATCCGTCCTGCCATGCTTGTTTCAGCCTGGAGTCTGTAGATCCCATGCGTCTTCACCCAGTGCTCCCCTGGCTTCTCTTCATTGTGCTCTACCTCTTATGACATCAGAGATCAGAAAACCCCAATATTCATACCTCAGCCAACCCATGTCTTTCCTACATCTTCCCTGAACCTTCATTACTTGAGTCAGTTTGTTTCTTTTGTTTATGGCCCTTGTCACTGGAAAATGGCCTCTGTCCCCACTGCATACAGAGAGCTCAAATATTCATTTTGGAACTGGAAGATAGTTAGAGGTAATTTCACTCATTTTCTCATTAGACAGGTGGGGAAAATGAAGCCTAAAGAGGAGACATAAGCTGAGAGATATGCAAGTAGGGAAGCCAAATCCTTGACTTCCTTTGCATTGTCCTCAGAACATGTACTTTGTATTCAGAAAGTCCAAGACTCTAAATCTACTCATACCATTTACTGAGTATGTGATGCTTGGCTGCTGCTTAATATCACTGAGCCTGTTTTCTTATCTATAAACTTGGCGTAGCCTTCTCTGGATTGAATATGAAATACAACTACATCGTTTGGAATACTCAAATGATTCAAGGTTCCCCCACTCAGACAATTATGAGAATGTTTTTCTCTATCTTATGATCCTTCCTGCTGAGAAGGCATTTAAGTGAGTTTATTTGGCCCAAGAAGTCAGTTCTGGGTACCATCACCTCCAAGGGATGGATTGTAGTTAGCAGTGTACCTACAGTCTCTTTGCCTGTTGTAATGACCATGCAGTATCCCTGCTATAACTCAGTTCATCTGGTCATTCACATCATCTTGCTTTGTCCTTGATGGATCACCACTGGAACTGATAGCTGGAAAGCTGGATATATTCTCTATCCCTTACAGATGGCCCTCAGGAGTCTGCAGCTGCTATTGGAGCTTGAATATGAAGGAGAAATCTCTCACAGCATTAGGATATATACCTGTGATTTATAAGATCACATTACAGATCTTGGCTCCCACTTACAGCTCTTTAGTAGCCTGCTTTCTCTAATTTTTAACTCTTCCATTTAACCATTTTCATATAGCATGGCTACCATCTCAGAATGGCTGAGTCTGGAAGGTTGCTGGTCACAGAGACAACCCTGAACCATTCTTATCTCCTGATCTCCTAACCCCAAATGTTGAAGATGTGCTAAATCCATTCCTCTTTCCTGTTTCAGGATGAATAGCATTTTTCCTGGTGATCATAATGAGATGAACTCATTATCACAGGCTGGGATGGTGCCTTCCTTCTAGGAATAATGTGAAGTGAATGTCCAGACATCTGGAGAGTGTGCGTGCCATTTAGGATGAAAGAAGGCTTCATAATGTCAAAGCAATAAGAATGGAAAGAATATACTTAAAACTGAAAGAAAAGTTAAACAAATGGATTTATGTTTTATGAATTATGAATTTATGAATTATGAATGTTTTAAATAATACCCTAAACACAGCAAGGGAGAAAAGAAAAAAAAGCAAGAAAAGAACTAATTCTAGTAACTAATGGCCACAGTGTTTGACTCTGTACTATTGATCTCTGGATGGGGGTGCAACACACAGACATGGACTTATTTTATTTTTATTGGCATAATTGTGGAGCTTTTTAGATGTAATATAGGGTTGAGCAAATAATTAAACACATTGAGGCTCTTGGGAACCAAGATACTATTCCTGACATAAAAATATGGGTGGGAAGTGGACTAATATTGAAGGTATTGGTATTGGTGTGAACTCAATGTTTCTAAAATATGTATAATAAAAGTGCACAGGCATGCTTATGCTTACATAGATGTATACATATGTATGTATATGTGTGTGCACATGTGTATTTGTCTGTATGTTCATTTTTATATGAAAAGTATATAGCTGTTTCCTAGTCTGTCTGCTGAGAGAGTAAAGAAAGAAAGCCATCCTTGTAGCAGTGAACACACTGGTCTCCACTATCATCCCCATTAAAATACATTCGGACCAGATAGAGAAATTGGTGATCAAGGCTGGTCAGGATACACACAAGATGAATTTGGAACATCTACTAAGCAAGAAAGTAAGAAATGTTAAAAAACATAATGGAGACATATTGCAAGAAGGGACTTTCACAGGCTGAATATGGGACAACTTGAGAATCAAATAATTAAGTACAGTAATGAACTGTAAATGATTTAAAATAGGAATGTGTGAGTCAGTGTTTATGGTAGACTGAAAGACTGATAGACTGACAGATAGTTGGGAAAGCATTTTGCAGTAGAATGCTGAAGGTCTTCCATTAAAGGTACATAGGTATTGCCTAGAATTTGGCAACTAGGATGGTTAAGTCTGCATCAGGCAAGAATTATCAACTGATTCTAAATGTAGGAACATTTTGATAAGGAGAAGGATATTTCCATGGTCTTACAATGTCTCTGAACTGTCTGCTTATTAGTTGCAAGGAGAGAAAAAAAAACAGTTCTTATGTAGTAGAGAAATTGGGAAACTCCTTGTCTGGGTGATCAACAGTCACATTGTCTCTGAAAGACAGATGAGTGCACAGACGCAGTACCCTGAGAGAAACACAACATCAACTGTGCAGGATCGCAAGAATTCAAAACCTTAATCTTACTGTGAAGAGACATCGGACAGATCCAGAATGAGAAGAGTTGTATTTAATAAAAAAGGGGAGATTGTATTCTTCAAAAATGGAAATGTCATAAAAGTCAAGGAAAGACAATGAAATGTTCTAGGTTAAAGGAATGCAGACAGATATGGCAACTAAATGGAGTACTTGACTCTTGTCTGGACCCTGGACCAGAGAAGGGCAATGCTATAAAGGATGTTACTCAGCCAGCTGAAAAAAATTGGATCAGAACAGTAAGTTAAGTAAAAGTACAGTATTTATAAATTTACTGAAGTTGATGATGGTACTGTACTTACATTAGAGCATATCCTTATTATTAGAAAATGCACACTGAAGAATTTAGGGGACACAATTCATTGTATTCAAGTTACTGTCAGGATTTCATATATATATGTATACATATATATGTATACATATATATATATGAACATGCATCCTTATGTGCACCATGTATATGCATGCATATGTATATGGTAGATAAATAGATAGATGACAGCTAGATGGATATAGATAAATAGAAGATAGACGGGTGATGATAGAAAGATAGATGATAGATAGTTAATAGATGACAAGTAAACAGATTTAAGTAGATGATAAAACAAGTAAGGTAAAATGCTAACAACAGGTTGATCTGTATAAATGGCCCATAGGTATTCTTCACACTGCTTTTATTTTTGCAATTTTTCTTTAAATTTAAAATTATTTTCAAGTTAAAGTAAAAATGATGTTTTCATTTGGCTTATGTGGAGAAAACAAATGAGGAACTTGGCTCTGGTGAAGAGCTTGTGATGAAATGGAATAGAGCTGACAAGAATCCCCAGGGAAAGGGGAACTAGAGAACAGCTTCCAGTTTTTCACATTTATCCCATGTCACATCTCCTTCTCTTATATAAACATCATGAAAAGTAATGAGTACATATTTCCCAGTTCTGGACTCTCTTTGAGTCACACTATAAATGTCAGAGAAAATCCCATGCTTAACAAATCAAATCCATTCCAGCACTTAATTATATCCTTTTCTCACAAATTACTTGTGCTTAGAAATACTTTAGGGGAAGAGCAACCATAAAATAATTGACCATTTGCTCTTAGGCATAGTGTCAGACCACATGGGACTCTCACCAGCAGGGAATGTGGCATTAAAGGAAGTTGGAGGTGATGTATCAAATATCGCAACCCCCAGAGTGAGCTTTGAGACATAAAGCTGGGGACTTTCTTTTGCAGTCAAGTCATTCTTGCCAGTAGGATGTTCTCCATCCCCGTGATTATCCACTTTATCTACAATAATTTCATCAATAAAGAAAAATTTTATAGACTATCACTTTGAATGTTTTAAAATTTCTTTTACACTCTAACTTAAACATCTCAAGTCACATTCATTTTAAGGTATAGAAAAGCAAGTTTGTTTGAAAATGTTTTAAATTATTTTGAATAATGTGAATAAGAACCAAAAGAAGGTATATCCTTATATACCCCTTTCTCTAGGTATATATCTTTCTCATATGTGTGTATATACACCTATTAATTCATGCATACCTGTTAATTCACGCACACACGCGTGTGTGTAAAGATTCTTGACACTGTCACAGAAAGAAGCACTCTGGCCCTTTAGGGTCACCCATTTGCTCCTTCAGTGATGAGGAATTTGTAAACTGCCTCGAGGAACATCTCATATAAACTAGGCTAAAAAAGGACCCCCATTTAAACAAACACCAGAATGGTATAATGCTTTCCTGACAATCTCATGTATCACTTAAACTCCATCAATAGATCTCCATAGGTGCTGAGGAGGGTTAAACTAACAGTTGCTTTTTACTCAATAATTCAAAGGCAAATTTAGACTCTCACAGAGCAAGATTTCAGTGGTGACAGGGAAAAACTGCTGCTATGCCAGACCTTTCTCTCTCTTCTGCAAGGTTATCCCCAGAATTCTTCATCCAAGGAAAAGCTAAACTTTTCTCACCTTGCAATCTGAGCGAAGCAGTGTTGGTTCCAACAGCTCCAATATATACTTAAACATAAACATTTCTGCTTTTTACCTTTAAGCTAGGCACACATATTTGAGTTGAGCTCTGAGACACAGGGAGGAACTAGAGCTTCATTTAAAAAAAAATCAACTTTCCCAAATCCTAACCAATCAAACTCCTAAGATTAAGGATGATTTTCAGCTTCACTAATAAATCCTATTTTCATCAGATGACTTGCCTCCAAGTTTAAGTCCTAATGTGAAGCCAGGCAGCTTTACCTTAACATGTTAATATCCTTGGAGCTATTTAAGTTCCTATGGCTGCTTGCCTCTACATGAAAGGGCACAAGACTGCCATGTACCCAGTGGGTATTAGGTGAGTGTTTATGATGTCTAATACACATGCTGTTAATGAAAAGTAAGGACAGATATGATAGACTTGTAGGGCTTCTACTTTGGTAGAGGAAGCACGCATGTTAACAGATAAATAACATACAACTCATTACATGTTAAATACAAGTAAGATATAAGCCAAATTGAATGGAAGATGACAGGAAAGACATGTGCATGTAGCAAAGAGACTCAGGGAACATTAGCAGGTTTTCTGAAGGCTCCAGACGAGTTGCTAGGTGAAGAATGTGAAGGAAGAAGTTCCCAACACATATAAACAATATGTGAAAAGCCACGGGAGTGGCTTGAGGGAGAGCATTGGTGACTTGCTTCCAGTGGAGAACAGCTGTGTCTCTCGAACATGAGATGTATTGTAGAGTGGCTGAGAAGCAGGGAGAGATGTGCAGAGTATGAATGGCCTCAGGTCCTAATGAAGGATTGTGTCTGCATTAATCATGTGGGTTACTGTTTTATATTCTGTATTTTATAATGCTTTGCATATTGGGGCCTTGCTGACCTGGGAGAGATTGCCCTCCCAGGGATAGCTAATTCCTAGAAATAGTAAACTACTTGCCTATGAGCATGCCTTTGATATGCAATCAGTCAATGCCAAGTTCACACTACTGTCTGCCTCATTTTATCAGCTCCTGCAGCTCTGAATGCTGTACCTCTTCCCTAAATCACTCCAGGGTCAGCTATCAGACATGACAACTTAGGGATGACCCCATAGCCCTGAGCCTGCTGAAATTATTCAAACTATCCCATTTTAAACCTGCCCAGCAGCTGACCCAACCTCACCCATTCTTTCTTAAGGAAACCACAACAAAACCTCTTGCTCAAGTTCCCTTCCTGTTCCTTCTGCCTTCTTACTGATGCTGGTGCTTCCTTATATAACCCTGCATCCTGTGGCATGGCCCTCCTTTTAGGAAATGTGGGTAACAAACTATTGTTTCAAAGGCAGTCAATTTCTGGTTTCCTAACCTCACCATACCTGAAATAAAAACAAAATTCTGGGTACATTTTAAAAGAGTGTTCTGAAGGCAGATGTAGTTTAAAGTAAGTATAGTATATGATTTCTTTTACAGGAAGCTCTAATAATACTTGGCAGAATAAGCTAGCATTAAGAAAGACTGAGGAAGAATAACCAGTAGGAGGTAGTTGTAATCATCAAAGAGAACAATAATGAGGGCTGAAGGGGATGGTGGTGGAGCTGGAAATGCTTCTGAATATAGTCAGTCACTATGATGAGTTTTGCATTCTTGTATCTTACTTTTACAGTAATTCTGTCTTCTTACCTTCCTATCAGCTATCATTTCTTGTTAGAAGGCAAATTTCTAAGAAGATTACTATCTTCTCTAATTTGTTATTTCCAACTGGGCATGGGCTAGATTGTCATATACTCAAGTTTATTAGAAAGTAGCTAAGAAAGAGCAAATGAATTATATGAATGAAGGATGAAGGCCTGAGAACTCTCTTATAAACAAAATACATGAGTTGAAGTGTATAGAAACTTGGGATACTTTTTTTCGTTTTTAGAAATTTATGTTTGAACTAATTTCTAGGTTCTTAGATGTCTGAATATTTCAGATAGATAAATATTATCAGGACAAGTTGGGAGGCTGAGGGATTGTAAAGGTTTGGAATATTATACAGAGCATACATTTCTTCATTTCTGGTGATAGGACAGGAGCAGACTTGGCAACATCATGTTCTAACCCCATTTCAGATGTTTCACCTCCTGTGAAACTGCACGGATTGACCTGTCAAATGTGGTGCAAGTTCCAATTAAGAACCCACTAGAAGAAGCCCAAGCATAATGATAAAAATTAACCATGGACAAAAATGGGAGCTTATTTACTCAGCCCAAAATCATTCTAGCATACAGAATAGGGGAATAATGGGAGATACAGAAATAAAAACAAGTATGGGTTTGAGAGAAAGTTGACTTTCCAGACTGCAAAAGCTTTGTCTCAGCTCACATATTTCTATCTTGCTGTCTGAGCTTCAAGTTCTTTAACATAAAACTTGGTAGAAAAGTTTTGTTATGGTGTAAGAAGTAACCTAAGGGTACTTAAAGACCTGAGGTCTTGTTTTCAATGTTCACTGATTTTGTTGTGAGAACTGTCCTCAGAGATACTCAGGTAAATGGTCTCAGTGGTGGCAAGAGGACTGAACTCAACAGGAAGTCATGATATCAGAGAAGGGCCATGGAATGATCCACTTCCAGGATAAAGAGGAAACCGACATTAGAAATAGTCAAGAAGAAGTCAGAGCTATGTATGGTGGGTCAGGCAAATGTATAATGCAAATAATGAGCTATGAGGCAGATATCTAGGAGAATGAGGAGTTAGGATAAGATATGAAGTATACACTAGCCTGTGTCATTAGGGGGTCACATGCAAACAAAGGGTGCAACAGTATGTTGACCTTTTAGTAATGATAATAATTGTTACACTTGTTTTGTCCTCTTTTTGTAAGTCTTGGTACCAGGTCTTTTGCACGCATTATGTCTGATTTTGAGAACAATTAATGAATTGTTCAATGAATATAAATATGAATTCATATGAATGAATATGAATAATGAATTTGTAATTCATAATGAATGAAAGAATTTGGAATTCTTTCCAAAAGAAGAGAATACTAAAATGCAGAGAGGCAGATTAAAATGTCTATGCTCATGTGGGTAAGTGAAGGAATGGAGGCTTCAATGAATAGTTGCTCCATAACTTCAATGAATAGTTGCTCCATAACTATAGGGATGGATGTGGCTACTTGAAGATAGTACATTGTCCTGGAGGTAAGGAAACAAGTTGAAAAATAGACCCATTGTACTTCAGGAGTGACTTAGTTCTGTTGGAGAAATCAGATTTTCTACTTAAAAAAAAAAATAAAACAGCACAGAATTAAATATACAAAAGAGTTAGGAAAGAGTAAGATCATATTTGAATGGAGGTGGGGGGACTGGACATTAAGTGGGTAGAACTCAAGTTGGGCCATTAAGGAAAGTGAGGTCTGGCTTGGAATTATGAGGAAATTCTGGAGGTAGTACCCTTCTATAACAGGGAAGAAAACTCAGCTCTAGGGGAGGGGAATGGTTTTCTCCTCTCTGTACTAAATCCATTCTACATGCTTCCTTTCTCACCATCATGGACCCACCCACTCCCCTCCCACATGCAGAAGGTGTATGAAGAGGAATCTGATTGATTAAAGTTCCAGAATTGAACTGGGCAACATTTCATAGTTGGCAAGACTACTGTACATTAAAAGGTAGCTGTGTTCTGCTCCCTTATCTTTCACTTCCTCTCTTCTACTTCCTCTCTTCCCCATGGTAGTGTGGGATGATGGACTTGAGGTTGCTCTTAGGAGGCTCACAAATCTCTGTTTCCAAATTATTTTTTAAGAATTTATTTATGTGGGTGCCTGGGTGGCTCAGTTGGTTAAGCGACTGCCTTCAGCTCAGGTCATGATCCTGGAGTCCCAGGATCGAGCCCCACATTGGGCTCCCAGCTCCATGGGGAGTCTGCTTCTCCCTCTGACCTTCTCCTCACTCATGCTCTCTCTCACTGTCTCTCTCTCAAATAAATAAATAAAATATTAAAAAAAAATAAAGCAGGTTTGCCTGTTATTTAAAAAAAAAGAATTTATTTATGTATTTATTTATTGGGAGAAAGAGAGAGATAGCTTGTGTATAAGAGTAGGGGGAGGGCAAAGGAGGAGCAGACTCCCCACTGAGTAGGAAGCCCAATGGGGGGCTCTATCCCAGGACCTGGGGATCATGACTTGAGACCAGGGCATTTGCCTAACTGACTGAGCCACCCAGACTACCCTCCAAAATTGTTTTTACTTGTGGTTGGCTAAAAGGTAGGGAGAGCCTAAGATTTAAGGATGTTAACATGCAGGATTGGGGTACAGGGCCAGAGGCAGAGGAAAGGTATAATAGGGGTCTTAGCCCCTATTGGTTAGTAGGTGGAATAGACTCAAGTGCTAGATACAATTAATTTTGACTTCTAAAAGACACTTGCTCTCCTAACCTTATGAGTTTAGTATACCTTATTGCCTTGCCAGCTAAGGCATGTTCTCATCTTCTCAAGAATTTTTCTCATAATCTACCTTATTTAAGTTGTCTTTTGACATCTTGAGTTAACCATCTGGTTTCTTTATAGCTTTTAGGACTTCGTGATATTGAATCAGTTCTTAGGATCCAACATCCTCACCCTGGGCCTTTGAATAACTTGCCACTTCCCACAATATTGAGACAAAAGCAGCCAAAGATAAGCCAGTCATTTTAATACTAATTGATGAGTACCAGCCATATCTTACAGAATCTATATCCTGTGATGTGTTCCAGTTCTTTCTGTTGTTGGCCTCCAAGAAAGATCCTGTACCTAAAGGACAGAATCAAAGTTAGAGTTTAATGGAACTAGGAGAGTAGAAGCTAGTTCCTTCATTGCATTGGAGCTTCTTCTGATATTTACTTTCTTGAGGATGCCTGGCTTTATGAATGCATATATATGAATCTTAAAAGAGAGTAAAAATCTGGAAGCTGATGGTATAAAATTAGCAAGACTCCAAGGCAGAGAGTGAAAAAAATAATTTTCAAAACTTCATAGCCTGAAATTTCAGCCAGCAGCAAATCCCCTTGAGGAAGGACTTTATCTTCAACTCTAAGCCATACCTAATTGTCTCTTTGTCATCTTCTGATTAAAACCAACAGCAGTTCAACCATCTAGGAGTTCCATATATAACAAGGTTTAGAGAGTGGCTTGGCAGAGCAGTGTTGTTTTTCAACGGATAATAAGGTTGAACTTGGCATCATCTATTACTAATCTGTGGCTTGATTCTTGGCTCCCGTTTCATGATCTGCCACATTTAATTTACTGTTCTCTTGCTCCTGATGACACTGATGATGTTGAAAGTCAGTGAGGCAGGTGGGGGTGGAGGTAGGGGGACTGTGGTTAATAAATGTGGTTATAGCAGTCTGGTGTGTATCTGACCTTTATCTTTCAAATAACCTGTATAAATCCAAACCAGTCAATGAACTCAGATAGATGGCTGTGTTAAGGGAGACAATGAAATTCGGTGAACAAAGTCTAATACAAGGAAAAATTGATGTGGTCATCCAGCCCACATCAACCAGTTCTGCAGTTTGTCTTAAGAGTCTTCCTTGTGTGATGTTGAGTGACTAAGACTGGTTGCTAATGGGAATAGATGACCAGTTTTCTGATAGGGAAGGTTGATGAATACTTGATTTCATAGGTTATTTTCAGAAGAAGGGAGGATAGTGTTAGTGCTGTGAACATCAAAAAGTGTGTTATGAGTGTTTTTCTAACTGGGTGAAGAAAGCAAAACCCACCTGTATGCCATACCCCAGATGGCTCATAAAGAAAAATTTAAGAACCCAATGCCATCTTTCTTTAATAAGGAAACTGTTTAATTCACTCCAGTTATCACATGCACACTTATTTGCTCTTGACTGTTGTCCCTAGAGTGATTCCACCCAAGTACAAAATTATGTTTCCCAGCACCGTTTTTTTTTTTTTTTTTTTTTTGGCTTAGCTTTCTGTTCTAGTTTTAGCAAAATCTATGCTTTGAATAAAGATTACAAGTTCTACTCAAGGATTATAGAAACTACCCATGCCTGATCTAATCTCTCTCCTTATGATTGAAATAGATTTGGATATGACACAAAAGGAATGAATGCACAGGAGAGTGTCCCTTTTAATTGTATCAGTTTTTGTCCCAATTTTCCAGTGACTTCTGTTTTTAGACTATTATAACATGTTCCTAAATTGTTATTATACACAAAGTTATTGAGTTTTATCAAGGCGGAACTTGCTGCTCTGAAAGATGAATGTGTAAATCTCAATGACAACACAATAGAAGTTTATTTCTCATTCACACAAAGTCCAAAAGGAGGTGGTAGAAGGGAGAGGATAATCTATACAGTTATGTAGGAGCCAGACTAACAGAAGCTCTGCCATTTTAACATGTGAAATTATTGGAGATTAACCTGGTCTTTGATAGAATCTAGAAGGTAGGGGAAATAAGAGTAGTGAATGCTATAGGAGGATTTAGTATGCAGGCCAAAAGGACAGTTGAAGTTACCTAACTTCAAGTGAAGCTATGCTTTTAGCTGAATTGTGTGCATAGGAAGAAAGAGAAGCAATTTAGTAAATAACTGGCCAGTTATTGGCACTGCCTACTCAACAAAAAGAGATCTGGCCTGGAAGTCAGAAGGATTGAGCTCTACCTAGTTTTGGTTTTGCCACTAACTTAATATATAATCTCTTCATTTGGTTAAACTTTCCAGATGATGGTTTTCATACTGACAATAAATTACACTGTATTGTCCTTAAGAAAGTTTCTGATGCTAATAGGTTATGAATTTATTTTATTTTAATAACTAAGAAAAAGAAAGGAAGATCAATGGATAGAAAAAGGCAATTATTTTTAGTTGTCAGTTACTATTATTTTTTTGTCTTATATCTTAAAATTGATCTTGGATGATACTTTATACCTACCCAAATCATTTCAAAACTCCCTACATATTATTGGATGTGTCCCTATTATTTGAGTTCCGCAGAGTCTAAATACAGGTTTAGCTTATCTTAATTTATTGATCTATTTTCCATTTTGGTTAAGCTCCTGAACAACTTATCCATAAGAATGAGGACTGAGCTCCAGAATGTAAAGATTCTAAATGTTTTTTAAAGATTTTATTTATTTACTTGATAGAGAGAGAGAGAGATCACAAGTAGGCAGAGAGGCAGGCAGAGAGAGGGAGGGAAGCAGACTCCCTGCTAAACAGACAGCCCGATGTGGGGCTCGATCCCAGGAACCTGAGATCATGACCTGAGCTGAAAGCAGAGGCTTAACCCACTGAGCCACCCAGGCACACCCAGAATGTAAAGATTCTAATGTGAGATGGGGAATACAGGCAGTTACTAATTTAAATAATTTATAACATTGTAGATATTTTCCTTGATCAATCATGCATATTTTTCTGGCAAAATTTATAAAATTTAATTCATAAGATGTAGTTACTTCTTCCTCACTCCTAACCACTCTACACTATACATTCTTTCAAATGACTGTCATAAATTGTCAAATATTCTATTGCCTGATGATTATTTTCAAGTTAATATCTCACAAATGCTTCAAATTCAACATATTAACAAGAAAGTTATCATTATACATTGTACATTAATGAATTCAAGAAATACTCAATATAATTTTTTGGTTTGGGTCATGAAACAGTAACCAGGATCAGACTTACTCTCCTGTTGTTAAAAACAACACAAATAAGCAAACATACAAAATCAAATTTGTCAAGTGGTGCATGATTTTGATCCCAGAGAGAAGGAAAACAAATGGGGTCAGCCCTCAGGATGTCCTTTATACTGAGGGACATCTTTATACTGAGGGCATATTTCTGGAACTCAAATCAGGGAAGGGAACATAAATAGAACTGAAGAGTCTTGTTAAGGTGAGTGGAGAGAGAACAAAGTCTAGGGAAGCTAAGGTAGATAATATTTGTGGGACAGAGTACCAAAGAATGGAAGTATATGCAGAAAAGGCTTCAGAAATTTTTATAAGTTGTCTGCTTGATTATCTGTCTGGAATATAATCTGCACATTAACAAGTAGAAATTTCATGAGTCAGAAAAAGAACAACTTCTGAGGCTACAAATTAAACAATTCTCAGAATTTCCATGGTGTTGGGAGATGTCTAAATTCTGTCTGGCTAGCCAAGATAAACAACACTAATGCCACTGAACAGTCAGTAGAAATACAAAATAAATAAATTAAAAAATATCTAAAGTAACACATTTATTGGCAGTCTGGCTAAAGTGATATTAGGTAAAGCCTACACTAAACTCATTTTAACAGAGATTAAAACAAGTATAGAATGGGTCAACCTAATCCTGAAATAACTTAATCCTCTGATTAAGCAAATTTCAGCACTCTTTAAAGGGATCCATCTAATTCCAGAAACTCAACAATAGAACAACACAAAATCTAGCACCCAATAAAAATTCCTGATGTTCAAAGTAGCAGCAAATTGTGACTCACAAGTAGTTACCATTAAGTTATAAGAAACAGACCCATAAATGACAGGTGACAGAATTAGTAGATGAAGAATTTAGAACAGTTATTATAAGGATGATAGTATGCTCATAGATTTTTAAAAAAAATATTTAATTTCTTTTCAGTGTAACAGAATTCATTGTTTATGCACCACACCCAGTGCTACATGAAATACATGCCCTCCATAATACCCCCACCAGGGTCATCCAACCTCCCACCTCCCCCCTCTTCAAAACACTCAGAATGTTTTTCAGAGTCCATAGTCTCTCATGTTTCAACTCCCCTTCCAATTTCCCTCAACTCCCTTCTCTTCTCCACCTCCCCATGTCCTCCATGTTATTTGTTATGCTCCACAAATAAGTGAAACCATATGATAATTGACTCTCTTTGCTTGACTTATTTCACTCAGCATAATCTCTTCCAGTCCCATCCATGTTGATAGAAAAGTTGGGTATTTTTTCCTTTCTGATGGAGGCATAATACTCCATAGTGTATATGGACCACATCTTCCTTATCCATTCATCCGTTGAAGGGCATCTTGGTTCTTTCCACAGTTTGGCAACTGTGGCCATTGCTGCTATGAACATTGGGGTGCAGATGGCCCTTCTTTTCACTACATATGTATCTTTGGGGTAAATACCAAGTAGTGCTATTGCAGGGTCATAGGGAAGCTCTATTTTTAGTTTCTTAAGGAATCTCCACACTGTTTTCCAAAGTGGTTGCACCGACTTGCATTCCCACCAACAGTGTAAGAGGATTCCCCTTTCTCCACAACCTCTCCAACACACGTTGTTTTCTGTCTTGCTAATTTTGGCCATTCTAACTGGTGTAAGGTGGTATCTCAATGTGATTTTAATTTGAATCTCCCTGATGGCTAGTGATGATGAACATTTTTTCATGTGTCTGATAGCCATTTGTATGTCTTCATTGGAGAAGTGTCTGTACATGTCTTCTGCCCACTTTTTGATATGATTATCTGTTTTGTGTGTGTTGAGTGTGAGAGGTTCTTTATAGATCCTGGATATCAGCCTTTTGTCTGTACTGTCATTTGCAAATATCTTCTCCCATTCCGTAGGTTGCCTCCTTGTTTTGTTGACTGTTTCCTTTGCTGTGCAGAAGCTTTTGATCTTGATGAAGTCCCAAAAGTTCATTTTCACTTCTGTTTCCTTTGCCTTTGGAGACATATCTTGAAAGAAGTTGCTGTGGCTGATATCGAAGAGGTTACTGCCTATGTTCTCCTCTATGATTCTAATGGATTGCTGTCTCACGTTGAGGTTTTTTATCCATTTTGAGTTTATCTTTGTGTACGGTGTAAGGGAATGGTCGAGTTTCATTCTTCTACATATAGCTGTCCAATTTTCCCAGCACCATTTATTGAAGAGACTGTCTTTTTTCCACTGTATATTTTTTCCTGCTTTGTTGAAGATTATTTGATCATAGAGTTGAGAGTCCATATCTGGGCTATCTACTCTGTTCCACTGGTCTACGTGACTGTTTTTATGCCAGTACCATGCTGTCTTGGTGATCACAGCTTTGTAGTAAAGCTTGAAATCAAGTAACATGATATTGCCAGTTTTGTTTTTCTTTCTCAGCATTTCCTTAGCAATTCGGGGTCTCTTTTGATTCCATAAAATTTTAGGATTATTTGCTCCAACTCTTTGAAAAATACTTGTGGATTTTGATTGGAATGGCATTAAAAGTATAGATTGCTCTAGGTAGTATAGACATTTTAACAATGTTTATTCTTCCAATCCAAGAGCATGGAATGGTCTTCCATATTTTTGTTCTTCTTTGATTTTTTTCATGAGGGTTCTGTAGTTCCTCGAGTACAGATCGTTTACCTCTTTAACCTAACCTCTAACCTCTTTGGTTAGGTTTATTCCCTGGTATCTTATGGTTCTTGGTGCTATAGTAAATGGAATTGATTCTCTAATTCCCCTTTCTGTGTTTTTATTGTTAGTGTATAAGAAAGCAACTGATTTCTGTACACTGACTTTCTATCCTGCCACATTACTGAATTGCTATATGATTTTTAGTAGTTTAGGGGTGGAGTCTTTTGGGTTTTCCATATAAAGTATCATGTCATCTGTGAAGAGAAGGAGAGTTTGACTTCTTCATTGTCAACTTGGGTACCTTTTATTTCTCTTTGTTGTCTGATTGCTTTTGCTAGGACTTCTAATACTATATTGAACAAGAGTGGTGAGAGTCAGCATCTTTGTCCTGTTCCTGATCTCAACAGGAAGCCTGTGAGCTTTTTCCCATTGAGAATATTTGCTGTGGGTTTTTCATAGATAGATTTTCATAGATAGATTTTATGAAGTTCAGGAATGTTCCCTCTATCCCTATACTTTGAAGCATTTTAATTAGGAATGGATGCTGGATTTTGTCAAATGCTTTTTCTGCATCAATAGAGAGGACCATGAGGCTCTTCTCTCTTCTCTTATTGATTTGTTCTATCACATTGATTGATTTGCGAATGTTGAACCACCCTTGAAACCCAGGGATGAATCCCGCTTAGTCATGGTGGATAATCTTTTTAGTGTGCTGTGGGATCCTATTTGCTAGAATCTTGTTGAGAATCTTAGCATCCATATTAATCACTGATATGGGTCTGAAATTCTCCTTTTTCGTGCGGTCTTTGCCTGGTTTGGGGATCAGGGTAATGCTGGCTTCATAAAAAGAGTCTGGAAGTTTTCTTTCTGCTTCAATTTTTTGAAACAGTACAGGAGAATAGGTGTTATTTCTTCTTTGAAAGTTTGGTAGAATTCCCCGGGGAATCCATCAGGTCCTGGGCTTTTGTTTTTTGGGAGGTTTTTGATCACTGCTTCAATCTCGTTACTAGATATCAGTTTATTCAGGTTGTCAGTTTCTTCCTGGTTCAATTTTGGAAGTTTATAGTTTTCCAGGAGTGCATCCATTTAATCTAGGTTGCTTAACTTATTGGCATATAACTGTTGATAATAACTTCTGATGATTGTTTCTATTTCCTTGGTGTTAGTTGTGATCTCTCCCTTTTTATTCATAATTTTATTAATTTGGGCCTTCTCTCTTTTATTTTGGATTAGTGTGGCCAATGGTTCATCGATCTTATTGATTCTTTCAAAAAACCAGCTTCTAGTTTCATTGATGCGTTCTACTATATCTCTAGTTTCTATCTCATTGATCTCTGCTCTAATATTGATCATTTCCCTTCTTGTGTGTGGAATTAGCTTAACTTCTTGTTGATTCTGCAGTTCTGTAAGGTGTAGAGACTGCTGGTGTATTCTGGATTTTTCAATTTTTTTGAGGGAGGCTTGGATGGCTATGTATTTCCCCTTAGCCTTTGCTGTATCCCATAGGTTTTGGGCTGCAGTGTCTCATTCTCATTGGTTTCTGTGAATTGTTTAAGTTCTTTGTTGACCTCCTAGTTGATCCAAGCATTCTTAAGCAAGGTGGTCTTTAGCTTCCAGGTGTTTGAGTTCCTTCCAAACTTTTCCTTGTGATTGGCTCCAGTTTCAAAGCATTGTGATCTGAGAATATGCAGGGAATAATCTCAATCTTTTGGTATCAGTTGAGCCCTGATTTGTGACCCAGTATGTGGTCTATTCTGGAGAAGGTTCCATGCACACTCAAGAAGAATGAGTATTCTGTTGTTTTAGGGTGGAACGTTCTGTATATATCTATGAGGTCCGTCTGGTCCAATGTGTCATTCAATGCTCTTGTTTCTCTGCTGATTTTCTGCTTGGATGATCTGTATATTCCTAAGAGTGGTGTGTTAAGATCTACTATTAATGTATTCATATCAATATGACTCTTTATCTTGTTAACAGTTTTCTTATGTAATTGGCTGCTCCCATACTGGGGGCATAAATATTTACAATTGTTAGATCTTCTTGGTGGATAGTCCCTTTAAGAATTATGTAGTGTCCTTCTGTATCTCTGACTACAGTCTTTAGTTTAAAATCTAATTTATCTCATATGAGAATTGTTACCCCAGCCTTCTTTGAGGCTCATTGGCATGAAAAATCCTTCTTCATCCCTTCACTTTCAGCCTGGGTGTATCCTTAGGTTTGAAATAGTTCTCTTATAGACAACATATGGATGGGTCCTGTCGTTTTATCCAATCTGCAGCCCTGTGTTTTTTTATGGGCGCATTTAGGCCATTCACATTGAGAGTGATTATTGAGAGATACATTTTTATTGACATCGTGTTACCTTTGAAGTCTTTCTTTCTGTAGATTGTCTCCATATATTTCTGTTCAATGATATTCTTGGGATTTTTCCTCTTTTATAGAACCCCCCCCCCTTAATATTTCCTGCAGTGTTGGCTTGGTGGTTGCATATTCTTTTAAACCTTGCTGGTCTTGGAAGTTCTTTATCTCTCCATCCATTTTGAATGTCAGTCTTGCTGAATAAAGTATTCTTGGCTGCATGTTCTTCTCATTTAGTGCCTTGAATACGTCTTGCCAGCCCTTTCTGGCTTGCCAGGTTTCTGTGGACAGGTCTGATGTTATTCTGATGGGCTTTCCTCTGTACGTAAGGAACTTCTTTGTCCTAGAACATTGTGAACATCATCCCTGGTGGCTTTCACTTCTGCCCTAATCAATTGCATTTTGTCATCCATGGCTTTCTCCAACTTAGCTATTGCCTGGATAATTGTTAGCCTGAATTCCCTTTTCTGACATATTGTCTATGTTCATAGCCATTAGTTCTGTTGCAGAAGGCACAGCCTCTGAATTTTTCTTCTGTTGGGCATTCCTCCTCCTAGTCATTTTGGTGAGAGATGGCTGAATGGATGTAGCTGAATGTATCGACCATGGTGCAGGCAAGGTGCACCCTGGAACACTTCTGAACAATCAAGAGTCCCCTCCCAAATGAAAGAAAAAAGAAAGTAAAAAAAAAAAAGAGAGAGAGAGACAGGAAAAAAAAAAAGAAAGATAAAATAAAAGAGAAGGCCCAGCCGAAATGGGACCCAGGGTAAGATTTATGAAGTATACAAACAAAAACACTGAAACAAAAAGACTGATAAAAGTAGATGACAATCGGGAGAGAGACAAACCAAAAGAGATTCTTAATGTCATAAAACAAACTGAGGAGGGTGGAGGGGAGGGGGGTGGGAGAGGATGGTGGGGTTACATTATATGTTTAAATAAAAAAGCTTAAAGAAAAAAAAAAGTAGATGACAAGAGAAAAAAATAAATATATAAAAACAAAACAAAACAATCAAAAAAAGAACCTCGTCAAAAAGAACCCCAAGTGTAAGATTTATATACTACCAGGACAAAAACAAATACACAGAAACACTGGTGGGAGAAAAAGATGGGAGAGTGGTTATAAATTCTCAGTGTGGGTGAGGAAGGTTATTTTGATTCTTCCTGGATGTATCTTGATATCTTTGTTAAAGGACTCAACTTTCCTAAGATAAAGGGGGATTAAAAACTGGTTTACCAATAGGGGTAGCATTGATTGGGAAAAGGGGATTACCTTGAAGTTTAATTCTATATGAATATTAAAAAAATTAAAAAAGGATAAACCAAACTAAACTAAACTAAAGTTTGAAAAATAGAAAAGCAAAGGAAAAACACGGGTATATGTATCAAAAAGTTCAGGTTAAAAGGTTATTATGGAATTTGGTGTACTGGATATCTCATTGTGATGGTAAATAGGTTAAAAAATTATCTGTTAAAAAAATGAACCAGAATAGTGGGAACAAATTAAAAATAAAAGTTGTATCTATGAAGTAGTGGTGGTTGTTCTCTTGTCCTTTTTTTTTTTTTTTTTGGTTTTCTGGGGTGGGGCCTGCAGAGTGGTTTTTCAGGCACTGTTTCCTGAGTTAAGTCCTCCTGCCCCATCAAGGGGGTGGGATCTGAGGAAACCGGTTTTTCAGGCTTTTGTTCTCTGGAGGTTTTTTGGTTTGTTTGTTCACTTGTTTTCTCTGGCCTTGCCAGGTTTTGATGGTTTTTGGAGGTTTAGAGGAAAGCAAACTACCCCCAGACCTCCCTCTCAGAAAGAAGCCTCATTCTATTCCCCTCTGAGTGCTCCAGAGCACATAAATCCCCCCTCAGCCACTGGCAGAACATGTTCCCAGTCACAGTCTCCGGGACACAGGAACTCCTGCTTCTACCCAAAACCATGATAGCCATGGCTGTCTGGGCAGCTCCAGACTGCCAGAGAGGTTCCAAGCAGCGATAGCACACTGAGATTTTCCCACTGGCCTGGGCTGGGAGTGCTCAGACTCTCTGGGTCCAAGAGAGCACCTGCTGGCACCTGCACACACCTCTCTCCAGGATGGGTGAGGGGCGCAACTCAAACTCTGGTAGTGCAGCTGATGGAGAGTGCAAACGGCTGTGGCTTTGCTGGCTGGTGCCAATATGCACCTTTCTCAGGGGGAGGTGTGGGGTGCCACTCAGACTCTGGTAGCATGGCGGGTGTGTGGAGAATGCAAAAGGCTGCATTTCTGATGGCTGGCGAGGCTCCCTGCCCCTCACAGGAGCTTCCACCCAGAAGCTCTCAGTCGTGCTAGTGGCCCATGGACCAAGCCCTGGTTTCTTCACTGCACTCTCTGGCTCAGCGTCAGGGGTGCCTGCCCTGGGTCCAGGGACTCAATTCCCTGTCCCCAGTGGCCCGATTTCCACATTCTCCCCCCATGATCCTTTGCTCTCTTTGAGTGTCCCCAACCAGACTCCAAGTCAATGTTGGTCCCCAGTCCCAGGGCACTCTCGCATTGGGGTATCGCTTTCCAATGGGTGGCTTCTGGTGGCTCCCTGTCCCTTTTGTTTATCTTCTGGTATCAGTCCAATGTTCCCACTCTGCTTTATCTGCCCACTGGCATCTTTTGCCCCCATAGAGATCCAGAAGTGTATATTCTAATCTCAGGCTGATTTCATGGGTGACCAGAGTTCTTTGGCAGTTAATCAGCTCACTTTAGGGTACAGGTTGAAAGGGCGCCTCCTCCTACTTCCCTGCCATCTTGTCTCCTGCTCATATATTTTAAAAGCTTATTTTTATAGCATTTTAGAGTTCATAGCAAAATTGAAAGGAAGGTATGGAGAATTCTCATATTCTCTCTGCCCAAACATATATAGTTTCTCCCATTATCCTCCAGCAGAGTGATAAATTTGTTACAACTGATAAACACAGACTGACATAGAATCATCCAAAGACCACAGTTACATTACAGTTAACTCTCTGTGTTATACATTCTGTGGGGTTGGACAAATGTATAATTACATGTATACATAATTATGGTATAATACAGTTATTTTTGCTGCCCTAAAATTCCTCTGTGCTCCACAAGTTTATGGCTCCCTTCCTTCTCTAACCATTGATGATCTTATAGTCCCTATAGTTTTGTCTTTTTCATAATGTCTTATAATTGAAACCATACAGTATGTAGCCTTTTCAGATTGGCTTCTTTCACTTAGTAATACACATTTAAATTTCCTCCATATCTCTTCATGGCTTGGTAGTCCATTTCTTTTTAATGCTTAATAATAGTCTATTGTCTGGATGTGCCATAGTTTATATATTCACCTACTGAAGGACACCTTGCTTGCTTTCTAGTTTTAGCAATTATGAATAAAACTTCTTTAAACATCTTGTGCAGGCTTTTGTGTCGACATGGGTTTCCAATGGGCAAATTTTGGGGGCAAATTCCAAGGAGCTGATTATTGCTGAACTGTATGGTGAGAGTATGTTTAGATTTGTAAAACAAAACAAAGCAAACAAAAAACAGTCAAACTGTATTCCAAAGTGGCTATACCTACTGGCAATGTACAAGGTTCCTGTTGCTGTACTTCTTCATTCACATTTTGTGTTTTCAGTCTTAATTTTGGCTCCGTTAATAGGTCAAAATTGTGGTATCTTATTGTCATAGTGCTATCTCATTGTTGTTTTAATTTGCATTTCCCTGAAGGCAAATGACATTGACCATATTTACTATGGTTCTTTACTCTCTCTATATCTTCTTTGATAAGGGATCTTTTAAGGACTTTGGCCCATTTTAAAAATCAAATTGTTTTCTTATTTTTTGTTTTTAAAAGTTTTTTTTTGTATATTTTGGGTAAATGTGTCCTTTATCATATGTGTCTTTTTGTAATCTTTTCTGCCAGTCTGTGTCTCATCTGCTCAAATTTCTGACATTATCTTTCACAGAACAGAAGTTGTTAATTCATAGATCAGGCCTTTGATGGTATATCTAAAATGTTATCATACTGAAGATTATTTAGACTTTTACCTTTGTTATCTTCTAGGAGTTTAATAGTTTTTTTCTTTTATATTTAGGTCTATGATCTATTTTGAGTTAATTTTTGGGAATTACATAAAATCTAGATTCATTTTTTCCTTTTTTGAATGTGGAGGTCCAGTTGATCAAGCACCATTTGTTGAAAATGCTATCTTTGGTCCATTGTATTCTCTTTCTTTGTATTCTCATTTGGCTCTATTTTTGAGGTTGGCCATATTTATTAGCTAAATATATTTATTTCTATGTTGTCTATTCTGTTACATTCTATTTATCTATGTTTTTGCATCAATATCACACAACCCCAATTATTGTAGTTTTGTGATAAGTCCTGAAATCAGATAATGTTAGTCCTTCAATGTTGTGTTGACTGTTTTGGGTCTTTTGCCTTCCTATATAAATTATAGAATTAGTTTGTCAATATCCACAAAATATCTTGCTGGAATTTTGATTGGGATTATATTGAATTGGGAAGAACTAATATTTTGACATTACTGAATCTTTCTATCCATGAACATGGGGTAGCTCTCCATTTATGTAGTTGTTATTTGACATTATTCTTAAACTTTTGTAGTTCTCATTATATAGATATAAAAATATTTTGTTAGATTTAAACCTAAGTATTTTATTTTTGGGGTGATAATGTAAATGGTATCATGCCTTTAATTTCAAATTCTACTTCCTTATTGCTGGTATGTAGAAAAGTGATTGATTTTTGTATATTAACCTTGTGTCCTGCAATTTTGCTGCAGTCAGTTCCAGGAGTTTAACAAATCTATTATTTCAGATTTTCTATATAGACAAATATGTAGTCTGTGAATAAAGACATTTTTATCTTTTCTTCTAAGTGTGTATACCTTTAACTTCTTTTTCTTGTCTTAGTATATTAGCTAGAATTTCCAGTATAATGTAGGAAAGGAATGGTGAGAAGGGACATCCTTGCCTTTTATATGATCTTGGTGAGAAAGATTTTAGATTTGCACCACGAGGTATAATATTAGCTGTAGATTTTTTAACAAGTTGAAGAAGTTCCCCCTATTCTTAGTTTGCTAAGAGGTTTTATCACTAATAGGTGTTGGATATTGTTAAATGCCTTTTATGTATCTATTGAGATGATCATATGAATTTTTTGTTTAGCTTATTGGTGTGATGGATTATATTAATTGAGCTTCAAATGTTTAACTAGTTTTGTATACTTGGAATAAAACTCACTTTGTCATGGTGTATTATTATTATTTTTGCAATTTTAGATTCAATTGGCTGATATTTTGTTGAGAATTTTTATATCTGTATCCATGAAAAATATTTGTCTGTAGTTTTGTTTTCTTATATGTGTTTATCTGATCTTGGTTTTGGTCTCATAGAATGAGTTAGGATTCCCTGTGCTTTCTCCTCTGAAATATATTATAGAAAACTAGCATAATTGATTCCTTAATGTTTGATAGAATTTACCAGTGTGCTACCTGGTGCTTTCTTCTTTGGAGGGTTATTAATTATGGATTCAATTTCTTTAGTAGATATAGGTCTTTTTGACTTATATATAAATTTTTTCTTACGTGAGGCTTGGCAGATTGTATCTTTCAGGTAATTTTGTTTCATCTAGGTGATCAAATGTGTTGGCATAAAGTTATTTATAGTATCCCTTTATTATCTTTCTAATGTCCAGCTGAACTGTAGTATATGTGCTGCCAAAGCAGGCACAAGCTGAACTGTAGTAATAGCTTCTCATTTCTGACATTAGTATTTTGTGGCTCCTGTTTTCCTTAGGTAGCTTACCTAGGGTTTTATCGGTTATGTGGATATTTTCCAATAACTGGTTTCTGGATTTGTTAATTTTTTCCTGTTTATTTTCTGTTTTCAATTTAATTGATTTCCTTTCTACTCCTTCTTCTTCTCCTCCTCCTCCCCTTCATCCACCTCCCCCTCCTACGCCCTCCTTCTCTTTTCACCCTCTTCTCTTCCTCCCCCCACCTCTCCTCCTCCTCCTTCTTCTTTCTTGCTTATTTTTCTAGTTTCCAAAAGTGGAAACTTAAATCATTGATCTAAGTTTGCTGTTTATTTGTTTCTTAATATATGCATTCAATTATAAATTTCTATTTAAACACTGCTTTTTCTGCATTTCATAAATTTTGGTAAGTTGTGTTTTTA
Source organism: Taxidea taxus jeffersonii (assembly GCA_003697995.1). Taxonomy (NCBI): domain Eukaryota; kingdom Metazoa; phylum Chordata; class Mammalia; order Carnivora; family Mustelidae; genus Taxidea; species Taxidea taxus. The sequence continues at coordinate 10,775 of ML106317.1, read as the reverse complement.
TTTTTATTTAGTTTGAAATACCTTTTTTTTAAAAAAAAGATTTTCTTTATTTATTTGTCAGAGAAAGAGAGGGCACAAGCAGGGGGAGCAGCAGGAAGAGGGGGATGCAGGTTCTCCATTGAGCAGGGAGCCCAATAGGGAAATTTATCCTAGGACCTTGGGATCACGACCTGAGCCAAAGGCAGATGCTTAACCAACTGAACCACCCAGGCATCCCAGAATATTTTTTAATTATGTTGAGATTTCATCTTTGTCACATGTGTTATTTAGAAGTTGGTTATTTAATCTCCATATAACTAGGATTTTTCCAGATATCTTTCTGTTTTCAATGTCTAGTTCAATTCCATTATGATCTGAGAACAGACGTTGCATAATTTCAATTATTTTAAATTTAAGTTATGTTTTATGGCTCAGCATGTGTTCTATCATGGGGAATGTTCTATATGAGTTTGAGAAAAATGTGTATTCTGTTTTTCTTGGATGAAGTACTTCTTGATGTTGATTTTAGTCAGGTAATTGATGGTGTTTTGAGATCAACCCTGTCTTTACCGATTTTCTTTCCTCTAAATATATTTCTGATAATGGGGTGTTAAAATCTCCAACTATGATAGTGGATTTATCTTTTTCTCTTTGCAGTTAATCAGTTTTTGCCTCATATAGTTTGCTGTTCTGCTGCTGGGTGCATACCTATTTAGGATCATTTGCTTTCTTAGAGAATTGATCCTTTTTTCCAATATGTAGTGCATCTTTTTAACTCTAATAATTTGCCTTGAAATCAGCTCAGTATGAAATTTATGCATTATTAATATAATTAATGATTAATTAATATAATTAATCGTTAATTATAACTACTAATTTATTTGGATTAATGTTAGCATGATATATTTTCTCCATCCATTTACTTTTATTCCATGTGTCTTTATATGTAAAGTCGGTTTCTTGTGGAGAACACAAAGCTGGGTTTTATTTTCTGATCCACTGAAATTTCTTGTCTTTTACATTGATATATTTAGACCACTGATGTTCAAAATGATTGATATATTTAGATAAATATCTACCATGTTTGTATCAGTTTTCCTTTTGTTCCCTTGTTCTTTATCTAATTTTGCCTTCTATTCTTTTCTTGCCTTTTGTGCTTTTTTATACACTAATTGAGCATTTTTATGATTCCATTTTTCTAATTTCTTAGCATATCATTTAGACAGCTTCCTTCCCTCCCTCCTTTCCTTTTTTTTTCTTTCTTTCTCCTTTCTATTTATTTATTTTATTTTGTTAGTGGTTGCCCTAGAATTTGCAATATACATTTAAAAATAATATAAATTCACTCTCTGTACTTTATAAAAACAAAATAATGTATATTTCCTCTTCTTATCCCTTTCATCATTGCTATTTTTCATTTTACTTTATATAATCATATATCTTTAGCCTTATGCAATTCAATACATTGTTGCTATTATTATTTTGAATGTACTGTTATCCATTAGATCAATTAAAAATATAAAAGTTATTATTTTACTTTTTCTTACTCTTATTTTTAATACTCTTCCTTTATCCAAATTTCTGGATTATATTATTTTCCTTCTCTTAAAGAACTTCTTTTAAGATATCTTGAAAGAGAGATATGCTGCAACAAATTTCCTCAATTTTTGTTTGGGTGAGAAAGGCTTTCTCCTTCATTTTTTTCATTTATTTTATGTTTATTTTTTGACAAATTTGTGTATATTTAAGAAGTACAATGTTACATTTTGATGTATGTATACACTGTGAAATATTATCAGAATTAAACCAAGTAACATATTCATCTGAAATTCACCTAGCTTTTTGTTTTGTTTTGTTTTTGTTTGTTAGTAGTATGAACACTTGGGATCTAGCCTCTAAGCATTTTCAAGTATATATGATTATTAATTGTGATTATATTATATACATTAAGTGCTCAAAACCTATTCATTTTATAAATGAAATGTTGTGCCTTGTGATTAATATTTCCCCTTTATCCCCAACTCCCAGCCCCTGTTAATCACTATGAGTTTGTGTGTATGGCATATTTCACTTAACATGATAGCTTCTAGGTTAATTGACTTTGCAAATGGCAGACTTTCCTTTTTTAAAGCTGAATAATATTTTATTGTATATATATCCTATGTTACATATATATAAAACATGTGATAGTTTATATATATATATTGGCATATATATATATGTTATGCATTATATATGTGTGTGTGTGTATACATACACATATATATATATATATATATAAATGTTCCTACCTCTTGAGTTTTTTGGAACAGTTTGAGAATTATTGGTATTTTTCTTAAAGTGTTTGGTTTAATGAACTAGCAAAACCATCTGGTCCTGGATCTTTCTAGTTTGAGAGATATTGGATTACTGATTTAATTTCCTTGTTATTGGTCTGTTCAAATTTTCTATTTCTTCATGATTCTGACTTGGTAGTTTGTAGGTTTATAGAGAATCATCCATTTATTTTAAGTTAATGAATTTGTTGCTGTTTATTTTTTTCCTATAGTCCCCTGTATTTCTGTCATATTTGTTGTAATATCTCCTTTTACATTAATGCTTTAACTTATTTGAGTTTTCACTCCTTTTTTTCTTTGTTGATCTAGCTAAATATTTGTAAATTTTATCTTTTTCAAAAAAAATTCTTTATGTTGAGCTTTCTTATTACCTTTCTAATCTCTGTTCATTTAATTCTCTTCTGATCTTTGTTATTTTCTTCCTTCTACTAACCTTGGACATTTCATACTTTTAGACTCATGAGGTATAAAATTAGGTTCTTTACTTTAGATATTTCTTTTTCGTAATGTTTGCATTGATTGTTAGGAATGTCCCTCTTAGAACTGTTTGGATATATTCTTCAAGTTAGGTATATTGTGTTTCCATTTTTGTTTGTCTCAATAAATCTTATTTCCCTTTTGATTTCTTTCATCAATTGGTTGTTCAGATTGTTCAACTTCCCCATATTTGTGAATTATCCAGATTTCTTCCTGTTACTGATTTTTAGTTTGTTTTATACCATTGTCATTGGAAGATATTTGATGTAATTTCAGTCTTCTTTTTTTTCTTTTTTTTTTAATTTGAATTCAATTAACCAAGTTTGTTAAGATTTGCTTTGTGTGTTTGAAAAAATATGTGTATTCTGATTCTGGTGAATGAAATATTCCTTATGTGTTAGGTCCATTTGGTCTAAAGGCTAGGTTCTAATGGTTCTTTTGTCATTCTGTCCTGAGGATCTATCCATTGTTGAAAGTGGGGTGTTGAAATCCTTTATTATTTTTGTATTGCTGTTTCTTTTCTCCTTCAGATCTGTCAATAATAGCTGGATTGTTAGGTTCATATACATTCATTATTACTATTTCCTCTTGTTGAATCAATCTTTTTATAATTACATAATGACCTTCTTTATTTTCTTATTAGTTTTGACTTAAAGTCTATTTAATGTAACATAAGTATAGCTTTGTTCTCTTTTTTCTTCCATTTGCATGGGATATTTTTTTCTACCCCTTTACTTTGAGCCTATTTGTATCCTAAAGTTGTAGCAAAAGTCTTATAGGCAGCATATAGTTGAGTCTATTTATCTTATCTTATATTATTTTATTATTATTATTATTATTATTATTTTTTAAAGATTTTATTTGTTTATTTGACAGAGAGAGATCACAAATAGGCAGAGAGGCAGGCAGAGAGAGAGGAGGAAGCAGGCTCCCAACAGAGCAGAGAGCCCAATGCGGGACTCGATCCCAGGACCCTGGGATCATGACCTGAGCCGAAGGCAGAGGCTTTAATCCACTGAGCCACCCAGGCACCCCTTATTTTATTATTTTACATTTAATCACTCTATGTCTTTTGATTGAAGGTTAGTCCATTTACATTTAAAATAATTGACAGGTAAAGACTATGCTATTTTGTTTATTGTTTTCTAAGTGTTTTTCTAGATCCTTTATTTTCTTTCATTGTCTCTTGCTGTTTACAAAGGAAATTTTTTTTTTAAAGATCTTATTTATTTGACAGAGAGAGATCAGAAGTAAGCAGAGCAGCAGGCAGAGAGAGAGGGGGAAGGAGGCTCCCCGCTGAGCAGGGAGCCTGATGTGGGGCTCGATCCCAGGACCCTGAGATCATGACCTGAGCCGAAGGCAGAGGCTTAACCCACTGAGCCACCCAGGCACCCTACAAAGGAAATTTTTAAATTTAAAATTTAAAATTTTAAATTTAAAAATTTCCTTTGTAATTTGATCATTTCCTAGAGTGGTAGGTTTTTATTCTTTTTTTTTTTTTATTGTTTATGTATCTTGTATAGGTTTTTGCTTCATGGTTTCCACAAGACTGACATAAGACATGTTTATAACAGTCTATTTTAAGCTAATAATGACTTTTTTTTTTTTTTTTGCATACAAAAGCTCAAGTTTCATTCCACCATACACCTTATGTTTGATGTCATAATCTATGTATATTTATATTGTATATCCATTAATAAATTAATGTTGCTATAGCTATTTTTAATCTTTTGCCTTTTAAGCTTTATGATAGTTAACAAGTCATTCACGCACTTCAATTTACACATTATGATATTAATGCATTCTGATTTTGGCCAGATATTTAACTTTACCAGTGAGTTCTGTATACTTTCATGTATTTCTGGTTACTAGATAGTAATTTTATTTTCTTTCTTATTCTAGATAGTAATTTTATTTTCTTTCCAGCCTGAATAACTTCCTTTAGCAATTTTTGTAAATCAGTTCTAGTGGTGATAAATTCCTCCATCTTTTGCTTGTCTGGGACTGTTTTCATTTTTCCTTTTCTTTTTTTTTAAGATTTTATTTATTTATTTGACAGAGAGAGAGCACAAGTAGGAAGAGAGGCAGGCAGAGAGAGAAAAGGAGAAGCAGGATCCCTGCTGAGCAGAGAGCCTGAGGTGGGGCTCGATCCCAGGCTCCTGAGATCATGACCTGAGGCAAAGGCAGAAGCTTTAACCCACTGAGCCACCCAGGTGCCCCCATTTTTCTTTTAATTCTGAAGGTAGACTTGTCAGGTAAAGTATTTTGGATTGGCAGTTTTTTTTTTTTTTTTTTTTCCTTTAGTAGTTTAAGTATAACATCGCAAAGGTTTCTGCTGATAATGTCACTTATGGCCTTATGTGGTTTCCTTGCTTCTGATGAGGTTCTTTTTTGATGATTTCAAAGTTTTAATTATGTCTTTTTAATTTTATTTTAATTAAAATGTAGTTGACATACAGTATTGTATTAGTTTTTTTTGTGTACAAAATAGCGATTCAAGAACTGTATACATTACAAAATGCCCACTACAATAAGTGTGGGTACCACCTGTCACCATTCAAAGTTATTACAATATTACTGACTATACTTTCTATGCTCTACTTTTTATTCCCATGAATTATTTATTATATAATTGGGGGTTTATACCTCTTAATCTCCTTCATCTATTTTATCTATCCCACACCACTCCTCTTTGGAAACCACCAGTTTGTTCTCTTTATTTATAAGTCTGTTTTTTTTTTTCCTTTTCTCCTCCTCTTCCTCTTCTTCTTCTTCTTCTTCTTCTTCTTCTTCTTCTTCTTCTTCTTCTTCTTCTTCTTCTTCTTCTTCTTCTTCT
>ML106316.1:3697-25491 GCA_003697995.1 Taxidea taxus jeffersonii | reverse complement strand
CCACCTTCCCTGGATGCCTCTCAAGAGTCTTCCTTTTTGCCCTGCTTCCGCTACCCACTCTACTCGGTCCTATCTCCGAAGGGCCTCCCATCTCTGTCCTGTGGGAAAGGAGCAGTCTCCTGAGCCCTGGGCCCGAAGCTGTGGCTGGGGACAGGATGGCCCTCCCTGATGGCCCGGTGCCATCCTTGGCATGTTAGCTACAGCTATCTCATTGAACATTCATAGTCATTCTTTTGGGAAGTTTTACTTTTCCTTTCCACAGATGAGGAAATTGAAGGCCAAAAGTGTTATGTGCTTGTCGAAGTTAACACAGGAAGTGTGGGGCTGAACCAAGATTCAAGCCCAGGGCTATCTTTCAGTTGGGCCTGTGCTGCATTCAAACATGCCAACTGAAGCAGAAACAAACTTTTGGAATGGAATCTGGTCTGGAGTTAAATCTATCCACACTGAGAAAATGAAACAAATACAGTTGGCCAAGAACTGTAGGGCATGTAACAATTTATCCTGATGATCTTATGAATAATTCTTTACCTTAACTTTAAATTCTGAATCCAAGTCACCCAATGATCATTTTCTATAAAAATCAGAGCATCTCCCTTTCTATCTGGGAATATTTTTTCAGAGAGTAATGTTAGAAATGGTGAGTAGGACACCAGTTGGCTCTTAGTTTCATAGTGAACCTTTCATGAATAAGAATTCCGATATAAATGATATGTTAGTTTCTCCTTGTTTCTTTGGAGAATACAGAAGATGCCAACAAAGAACTGAATGTATCAAGAATGCAGCTATCCTTTTACCCACTTCACCAGTCCCCTTAGAAGGGAGAGGAATAACAGTAACATCCTCAGCAATCCTAGCAACAACCATTACCATTTACTGAGTACTTTAGGGGACCTCAGCTATCAATTTTTCAGTTAAAAAAATGACTGCCTTTCTGCTTTGCATTGATTATTATATCATCCATCATCAACTTTTTTTGATGAGGAATCACACATGTAAAATATAGCTCTGTTAATATCATGTATATTTTATTTTACTTTATTTGCCATTTACAGTCATAAAAAGAAACAAAATATCTCTGAAGATTTGGGCAGACAATTGAGGTGGTAGTTTTGAATTCTTGTCTGGAAGTACAAGCCTTCAAGAGCTTTGCTACTTAACATGGGCGGGGGGGTCTGTGGACCAGCAACATGAGTATCACCTGGGGGAGCTCATTAGAAATTCAGAATCATGGGGCACCTCGCTAGCTCAGTTGGAAGAGCATGTGACTCTTGATCTCTGGGTTGTGAGTCTGAACACCACATTGGGTATAGAGATAACTAAAAAAATAAATAAATAATAAACTTAAGAAAAAAAAAGGAATGCAGAATCTCAAACCTATCCCCAAAATTACTGGATGAGAATCTGCATTTCAGTAAAACCCCAGGGATGTCTATGTTCCCTGTAGCGTGAGAAATCCAGATCTAGAAGGTCACTCTGGCTGCTCCAGCTTTATTATCCTGTCAACCAATATAATTTTCTTCGACAGATTACTGGAAGAATTGGTTCGGAAAGAGAAAGAATTACAAGCACTCCTTCATCAAGCTATTGAAGAAAAAGACCAAGAAATTAAACACCTGAAGCTTAAGTCCCAACCAATAGGTGAATAGCAGAAACTTTTTAAGTGATACTGTTAAACTAGGCTGCCACAGAAGCGGAGAAAGCTAACGGAAAGTTTTATTTCATGGCTTCAATGACATCCATCACTTGTACCATGACTACAAGCAGAAATTGCTTTTAAGAAATATCCAATTCTTGGGGTCCCTGGGTGGCTCAGTTGGTTGGGCGACTGCCTTTGGCTTAGGTCATGATCCTGGAGTCCTGGATTGAGTTCTGCATTGGCGCCCCTGCTCAGGAGGGAGTCTGCTTCTCCCTCTGACCTCTCTCCTCTCATGCTCTCTCAAATAAATAAATAAAAATAATATCTCTTAAAAAAAGAAATACCCAATTTTTAGTAGCAGCAAAATATAATTTCAGTATAACTTAATTTCATATAAGATGATTCATGGTCATTTTTTCCTGAGATTATTTGAGGTGAATAGGGCTCTAACACTTTTTTGGTCTTTTATTGTCAAATGAGATTACTACAGTAAAATACTATTTTTGGTCATTTTTGCATTTGTATTCTTTATATTCTGGGTTTTTTCTTTTTTATTGCAAATAGTGAAAAAAAGAGATCATTATATGATTATATGGTTTTCTGCTAATTATGCTCATTTTTGTCACATGAAAAACCCACAGTACGATTTTGGTGAAACTATAGAATTGTTTCAAAGAAACTATATTTATTTGACTTCAGAGCAACTATAGAATTGATACAAAAGTATGAGGTGGGGATATCATTACATTATTACTTCTGCCCCTCCATTTATTAGTAATCTTTAAGCATTTGTTTATATTTATACTGCCAATCTCAGTCGTTTCTGTTATTTTCTGATAGAGCAAAATCTTTTAAAGTATTAATAAATGTCTGTGGCCTGGGAAGGTCCCAGATGGCCTCTGTGAAGAGAAGCTAAGAATGTCCCTCCCTCCCTAATTCTGTCCTAGATATTCCTGGATTGCCCGCATGCCCCGGGGAATCTCCTGGCACAAATACTGAAGAGTCTGAGCTTACTGAGTGGCTGAGAGATAAGGGAGCTGATGAAGACACTATAAGTCGGGTAAAGAAAACTATCCGTGGGACAGCTTTTCTTTCACTCCATAATATTGAATGCCTTGATCCATACACTGGTGAGCCATCGTGTGGCCTACAGACTAAGGCCTGCAGGTGGCCGTCAAATAATTCCACAGATAAAGTGTAATGATGCCCTGATAAGCTCTATGAAGGAGACGTTATCAGGTGTCTGGAGACAGAGGAAGAGGTTGGTGAATAAGCTGGAGTCTGAAGGCGTATGTAGGAATAAACCATGCCATCTGTATGTATATTTGGGGAGGGGCAGGTGAGGAGGGAAAAATCATTTGGGGGCTGGGGTGCTGTATGTGTAAAACAATGAGGCAGGCAAAAGCTCTGTGGTCCAGGACTCCTAAGGAGTTTTTATATTTTTGAACTGAAAATAAGGAAGAGTAGAAAAATCAAGACAAAACCAAAAATTGTAAAGTCTCTAATTCTCTTTTTTGTTTAACTCTTTAGTTCTCTCACAACATTATTAGACTCTACTGGGCAGTGGCTATTTATTAATATTTAATAAAATAGACCTAGTCAGTCAACTTGTGTCAGGAACACTTTCTAGATCTATAATGACCTGATTCCCCTCTGCTCCTTACAGACTTTGGGAAATTGGCAGGAGGAGTCGCACTTATGTTTGAAAATTACATACATGTATACACACATACTCACAAGAAGAGGTTATATTTTTTATCATTTTATAGAAAGGGCCATTACAATACAATATTACATTAATTTTAGTTTTATGTTTAAATTTTTTAAATAATGAAGAATAAAGTTTTTTTCCTCTTTACTTGATAATTCATTGGGCTACTAAATAGAATTTAGGGTTTCCTTAGAAATCTGCTTTGAACAAGTTACTGCTACCTGAACCGCTCTCTTGCTTATGGAGAATGATGCATCCATTCAAGTTCTCCAAAATATTTATTTCTTAAACTAAGACTGAAGTCACAATTAAAGAGTAGTAATTGATGGTCCACTAAATCATTGCCTTTTTTTAATTTAAAATTAAAGCTTCAGTTTAAATTCAGGACTCTGATTTTATAGTAATTATTTTAAAAGTACCTTTTAGGGGCGCCTGGGTGGCTCAGTGGGTTAAAGCCTCTGCCTTCGGCTCAGGTCATGATCCCAGGGTCCTGGGATCGAGCCCCGCATTGGGCTCCTTGCTCTGCATGGGCCCTGCTTCCTCCTTTCTCTCTGCCTGCCTCTCTGACTACTTGTGATCTCTGTCAAATAAATAAATAAAATCTTAAAAAAAAAAAAGTACCTTTTACTAGCTGTGAAAAACAAATTCAGAAATTAAGTGGAAACAATGCCTTTTCAGGAACACTTTTCATCCACTTGAGAAAAACAAAGCTACACAGCAACAAACCTCTCAAATATAAACATTATGGGGGAGGGGATGAGGTAACTGGGTGATGGGCATTAAGAAGGGCATGTGATGTGATGAGCACTGGGTGTTAAATGCAACTGATGAATTACTGAGTTTTACATCTGAAACTAATGATATGTTCTATGTTAACTAATTGGATTTCAATAAGTTAAAAAATATACAAATGTTATCTTACGAACAGCAGATGTAATTACAAATGAGTTTTATCTATTCATTAGAAGACCATTCAGAAATTGTGTTGCTTGTGATCTTTATGCATTTGGAAGTCTTATGGATGTATTCTTTGTTTTGTAACGGGGGGACTTTTTCCTAATCACTCCAGATTATGTTTTTAGTAGATTTCCTTTTAGATTCATTTCTAAACTATTGACATTTATATTAGGGTTTACTATATATAGGGTTTACTATTTATTAAAGGTGTATATAAAATGTCTTACTTTTGTGCATCTTTTACTTTCTCCACAGTTTTTGGCTGAGGATTATTCACTAGAGGATGTTCTCTACTATGTTACACGTGATGATTTAAAATGCCTCAGACTAAGGTACCACTCTTTTCTTTATGTCCCTTTTTCTTGGTAGAAAGAGCACTGGGCTGAGAAGTCTGGGCTCCTGCCCTGGCTGGGCCCCTCCCCAGTCCTCACCCTCTCAGCAGTCCTGAGGCCCGTTCTGTGGTTCACATTTGCTCTGAGTAAATAGAGTTTGTTTCCCCTGGGTATTACTGGGTACTCTTATAACCAATATTTCTATATTAGTAAATGCAAATCAACTCAAAGAATTTCTTGATAATAGAATAGACCAAGGCTATGCAGTTATTTTAAAGCTGCCTTAATCAACTGCTTTCATTTAGTTCATGATTGTACCATAATTCTTAGAAATAATAGGATAGGTGCCCAGTTGCCATCCTGTAACGTGTATAATGTGATACAGTTTCTTATCATAGTTTTCTCTATCAGGCCAAGCACATGCATAAGTGACTCACACAGAATTCTGTAAAGACCCATTTCAAATGTGCTAAAAACCTGAAATGATGCTTTGGGAACTGGTAGTCTGTGGGAGTGGAAAGGAAAGGCAGGGAGAGGTGATGACAAAACACAGAAAGAATACATGAGAACCGATAAGACTTTGGGATCTCTGTGTTCTGATCAGAGCAGCGCCAGGCGAAGGTCACTTGTATATGTCAAGAGCAATGTTTCAAATGAGGTGTTCTCTTCCCTGTGTTCTTGTGTCTTAAACAGGGGAGGGATGCTCTGCGCACTGTGGAAGGCCATCACCGACTTTCGAGACACACAGACTTGACTGTTGCTCAGTTTGTGCCCAGCCTTTCATGGAGAGTCTAACAGAACTGGTCTTCACAGGGGAGTGAGAATCTAAGGGAGAGGAGAAAGAAGCTGCACTTTAAATCCAGTATTTGTTTACTTGTGTTAAAAGAAAAAAAAAAAAAAGACAAAATACACTGAAATTTCCTAACTGCTTCTATTTCTACTGTTCATAAGGACTCTTTGTAAGGACTCTCAAAAATAATCCTAAACATCAGGATTCTTGGGATTATTTTCGTCTAAACATTTTTATGGAAATATTTTTAACTTAGCAGCTGTTGCACTTCGGCCATATGTCTCTTTTACACGAAACGGATAGAACATTTCATGTGATTGTGCATCACTGGAACAAAACCAAAATGTGACCATAACTTTTTAGACTTCTGTGTGTGTGTAGGATACTCAGAGTAGAAATGCATAATTTCAGTTATTGTGTAAAGTTTATATTTGTTTGGCTTTTCTTTTTGAAGTGTGCAGAATCTGAGAAGCAGCGGTTTTTACTTACTGATCTGTATTAATTGTAATATTGACTCTATTTTGTAACTTAAGTTTCTGGCCCATAGTATGTTCATTTGAGTTGTGTATGCACTACTGAACTGTACCAGTTGCACATGTCTGAATCCCAGTAATGTTAGCTTGTTCTAAAGCTATCCATTGTGTCATATTTACTCTAAAAAGTAAAGACTCTTAACATACTGTTCGATAAATTCTGAGGAGTTCTTATTTTATTTTGGCAAATGAGATGAACTATTGTGTCAAATTTCTAGTTGTTTCTTCTGTTCTTCAATAGAATCTATTCAAGTAATCAAAGAACAACTGATCTGCAGGTTGTCCCTCAGGGCACCTGAGTGGTAAGAGAGAGGGTGAAGGGAAAAAAAAAAAAAAAAAGAATTTACATAAAAGAAAGTCCCTGTGTTTTTTCTGAAGGCCACAAGTTATCTTGAGTGGCTACTGTATATCTCAAAGGGTCTGCAAATAGCATCCCAGGGGAGAACACTGCATTTTCTGTCTCCTTAATTGTTTAGTTTCATGTTTGAGGGAAATGTTTTTATTTGAAGCTGAATATTATAGTTTATAAGCCTGCCCGTGTTAATAGGATGAAGTCTGCAGCTCCTAGATAGATGGATAAGATAAACACAAAATTCTTACACACAGACGAACCTGCTTGTTATGCAAGGCAGAAATAACGTATGTATCATGACTTGACCCATACATAACAGTCTTTGAAAGAACAAGAGTCATCTTTATTTCTATGTGAAAATCAAGGTCCAATATTTCCTGTATTGCATTAGACTGCACAGAAAGTTCTCACCTTATTTTCTCATTTGATACTTGGAACAATATGGCTGCATCTTTTTTTTACATCCCAATCTCAAGGACAAATAGTTGCTTCTTGTAGCCTGTGGGGATATTTGAAACAAGGGGAGGTATAAATTAAATATGTCATTTCACTCATACTGACACAGCGTAATTCTCTTTTTTAAAAGATTTATTTACTTATTTTAGAGAGAGAGAGAGCATGAGCAGGAGGGGACCACAGTCTGAGCCAAAACCAAGAGTCAGTTGCTTAACTGACTGTGCCACTCAGGCACCCCAACACAGGGTAGTTCTTAATTAAGCCACAGTTCATCTCCCCAGTTCTGATGGTAGCTGCTTCTTTTAGATTGTGCATAAGGATCAAGCTACCCATCTTCAACCAATTCTTTAATGATAGGGTTTTCCTTGGGATCTTTCTCCTACCTTATCTTTGTGGGTTTTGTGGGTTCCTCTGTCCCTGCATGGTTCATAATACATTCCCAGGCCAGCATCATTAGGTTTTTGTCAGAATATTGGGCCTTAGTCACAAAAAGTAGCAGTTCCATTATCATCCAAGTTCCGTTAAATGTTTCACTTTGAAGGCATTTGGCATTAGTCTAGACCAGTGACTCTCAATCCAGCTTCACATTAAAGTTACTGGGATACTTTTTAAAATATACTGATGAGGGCACCTGGGTGGCTCAGTTGGTTAAGCATCTGACTTCGGCTCAGGTCATGATCCCAGCGTCCTGGGATCAAGACTCTCATGGGGCTCCCTGCTTAGCAGGGGATCTGTTTGTCCCCCTGCCCTTTCCCCCTGCTTGTACTATCTCTCAAATAAATACATAAAATCTTTTAAAAAATAATAAAAATAATATATACAGATGCCACCACCTTAGAGAAACTGTGTTTATTGGTCTGGGGTAAGGCCCATAAGCCCTATTTTTAAAAAGCTCTGCAGATGATTTAACAGTACCAAGTCCCATCTTCTTATTTCAAGAGACACCTGAACAGAGAAATAGAGTTCCTTTCCATAGAGCTGGTGGTAAGATGGCTAGTGTTCATTTTCCACTTGGTGTAGCATGAATCTAGACACCTAGGCCTGGAGCAAAACCATCACTTCCCTTTTGACCTTGGGCAGATTAATTAACCTCTCCAAGTCTCAGGTTCCTCATCTGAAATGGAGGAAATCATGTACCTTCCTCATGGGGTTGTTGTCAGATTTAAATAAAACCATGCAGATAAGAAGCTTAGTGCAATGCTCGGCAGATGGTAAGCATTCAGACTCTGCCTGCCACTGTTACCTCTTTCCATTCAGAAGTGTTTATGAAATACTTACTGGGTACTACCTACTGTAGTGCAGGAACAAGACACTCTGAAGTTCACTGTCAGAGGAGGAATCGAGGCAAAGCAGAAACAACAGAACATGCAGTAAGTGCTACAGTTCCACCTGACTGCCAAGGGGTGGGAGGCTCAAGAAAAGCTTTCCGGAGGAGTGAGGTTCAGAGCTGTGCTTGGAAAGATGATTTGTAACAGAACAGTTATGCATGGGTGGTGGAGGCAGCCTCATAAAAGAAACAAAACCAGAATTTGTGGGAAAAGGAGAATTCATGTTTCTTTTTAACCTTATTTTTATTTCTTTCTTCAAGTTCTGTCATTGCATATTTTGTTTCATTCATTCCTAAGGCATCACATAAAACAGTCTGGTGATGAGGAATTATTGTGAAGCCCCTGGAATGCCTATGTGTGAGGCAATGTGGCAGCAGAAGAGATAAGCATGATGCTTATCGAGTTCAGAAGGCACACACATTAGGTCATCAAGAACATCTGCAATTTGTAAACAGGAAAATAATCGATGGTCAGACTTTATAGATACCCTATAGAGAAGGAGAAAACAAAGTTCCTGCCAACAAGTAATTCATATCAGATTGAGGAGACAAATTTGCAAAAACAAATCACACCCACTCTATGTTAAAGGCCAGATGAATGCAAACCCAGAAGCCCTGGAGAGCTTCAGAAGACAAGCTGGCTGGGAGCCAGGGCCACGGAACTGGCTCTACTGAGGAAGCAGACCTCAACTGGGGCATCAGAAAGAAGGAATTCAACAACTCAGGACTGGGGAAGTCAATCAGTGTACAGAGTTCCAAGAATAAAGGCAGAAAGTGGGGATTTGCAAGATGTTCTGGAGAAAGTGAACAACTTTTATATTAGAGCACACAAATTTTAACTTGACTCATATTTGGCTGGAAATAGGAGTTCTAGAAATAAAAAGTGGAAAGTGGGATAGGAGAGAGAGCTCAGGGTGTGATGGGGATGGTGGTTAGGGAAGGCAGTGGTATTGGCATTTAATGTAGGAATGGGGACTCTGTTAAAGGCTTGTGAGCAAGGGAGGGGTGGGTGTGAAGCAGTGTAAGGGAAGATTAATCCGGTGAAGTGGAAAAATTAGAACAGAAATGAGACAGAGTGGTTCAGAGACGGATTCAGATGTCGATGGGAATCCAGTAGCAGAGCAGTAGGAATTGAGAGGGTGGTATTAAAACCATGAGTTGACAAGATTGAGGAACTATGATTTGGCAGTGATGACAAGGGACAGGAAAGAATAGATGTTGAAGCTATGCAAGTAAGAGAAGAATTTGAGAACAGGCAAGTTTGAAAGGAACCTTGTTTGACATGATGCACTAATGCAGAGCATTCCAATAGAAATGTGCAGATACCATTGAGAATGGACTGGTGGAAGTTAGGGCAGAGGTCAAGGGCATATATTCCTGATCTAGGAGTCACCTTGCTGGAGATGACAGTAAATCAGGGCTATGAGAGATGGAAAGGTCGTAGCCTAAAATTTTGTGAAAAGGAAGGTTTGAGGATGGCTTGGGAGGAAGGAAGAATTTAAATCAGTCAAAGACAAAAGAACTGGTCACAGAGGAAGGAGAAAAACCAGGTCAGTCGTGTAAGCCAAGAGGAAAATGATCAGACATGCAGAACAACAGATTAAAAAATAATAACAGGTAAATTTGATTTTGTGACCTGGAAAGTTTATTTACAGACAGGCAACAACGACTAATAAAGCTGGTTAAACAGAGATTAAAAAAAAAAAAAAAAACCCAATGGCACATTTATTATCTTTGGTGAACAAAAGGCATGACAATAGATTTGGGAGGGTGGGATGTCAAGGGAAGACATTTGCAGAATCAGCTCTGAATGTCCTTTTTGGGGTAGAGGCCCTGAATGGAGATGGTTTTAGGAGAAGAGAGGGTTGAGTTTTCAAAAGAGGCAGGAACGGAGTGGGTGATGGCATCAGGAGGTCCCCCGGAAAAGGGAACCGTGATTATTTGGAGAGATTCTGAGATGGGTGTGGGAACTCCAGACAGATGGCTTCTCTGTGCTAAGTACAGCACAAAGTGCAACATGGTGATCTGTGACATTTAACAGATGTTGTCCCTCACCATATTTTCATGCAACAGCTCACCCTGTTCCAGACACCGCATTAAGTCTGAAACACATAGCCAATTCAGGGCTAAGTGCAGGAGTTTGGTGTGTTTCTTATAGCACTTATTTTTGTGTAACTTGTGACAGACTAAAACATAAGTTAGCAAAAAAATGCAAGAAGAGATAAGCACATACCCAAAACCAGACCACACCACAACAGACACACACAAACACCAGTAAGTCTTGACTTGGTGGGGGGAGGCAATGTATCACAGAAAGAATTCACTGGCTTACTGAAGTAGGTAGTAAATCAGTATTCATCCAGAGTTCAACTCTTTAAATTCAAGTAAGAGAATCTTTCTGATGTTCATAGGAGTGTCTCAAACTCTGATGACTTCATGTAGTAAAAGATGTCTTTGAGGCACCTGGGTGGCTCAGTGGATTAAGCCTCTGCCTTTGGCTCAGGTCATGATCTCAGGGTCCTGGGGTCAAGCCCCACATCAAGCCCCACACCGAGCCCCACATCGGGCTCTCTGCACAGTGGGGAGACTGCTTCCCCCTCTCTCTCTGCCTGCCTCTCTGCCTACTTGTGATCTCTCTCCCTCTCTGTCGAATAAGTAAAATCTTAAAAAAAAAAAAAAAAAGTCTTTGCTGAGACCCAAGCTGAGGTCTACAACCACCTCCACCCACCTGGTACTTTATTTTATTGATTAGGCATCTGAGATGAGTGACGTGAATGTGATTTAGGAAGATCGAACAGCTAAATGATCAGTTTGCCTAACCCACTGTAGAAATGGCACTAAGGGAACAATCCATTACTATAAACCATGGCATCAGTGCCCCTTATTCAAAACCCCTATCAAGTCAGTTAGGGAACCAGTAAACCAAATAAAAACAGTCTACTCCCAAGCTGAGTGGCCCGGTTTATAATGCAAGGATGGTGAGAATAAATTGTCACTCTAACAAGAACTCCAACATTGTTCCCAGGCACTCGCGGGCCTGCAACAGATTCTGCTGAAGTCCTTGAAAGGGTTTTAAATTGCTGGGAACCTCCTGGTTATGTTCTGCCAACCGAGACTGTGGGAGCGCATTTCTGTGTAACCAGGCGGAACTGGTTGCTGCTCAGTTTTGTTCTTTATGTTTCCATTTATGCAAGCTACTTCTTCCCTTAGCGTTTTGTTGCTTTTTGCTTATTTGCCTAAAAGGGCAGAAATTGGTTTCTCCTCGGCTAATAATCTGTTATATATGTATTGTTCCTATTGCTTTTTCCCCTTGTTTTCCTGAGCAAGCCAGAAATCGCCAGGTAGTTACTAATTGGAAATCGAGAATAAGAAGCCACATCACTGCGCAGATGTTTCACTAACTTGTGTGCCCTGGGGCTCATCAGATACAAAGGCCTGCTGAAAAGATAATGGCATCCTAAAACGCAGATGGAAACCGGAACCCAGCGTGGAATCCTGCCGGTGTACTTCAGCTTTCCACGTGGCATCATGCACTTGGAGCTGTCACCCTGAACTCCAGCCCTGGCGAAGTCAAAAGTGACTGACCGGCTGCTTCAGAGTTCAGAGGCGAACAGAGCGTCCCGATGCCCTCGCGCCCTTTGGGCCGATTCTCAGACAGCCCCTGTCGCAGGCGGCACTAAGTGTCGTCGCCCCACCTCCAGACCTCGAGGAGCCCGCAGCGGTCTCAGAGGCGGGCAGGAGCTCCCGGCCAGGTGCCTGGCTCGGCCCGCGCTCTCAAAGCCCACACCCTACTCAGTCGGAGAGGCTGCCACGCCGCACCTGCCCGCGAGGGGGCGCGCCCGCACGTCGGTCTCCCCGCGGGCCGGCTAGCGCTCCCTCTTCCCTCCGCCCTCAGCTGTCCCTACCCACTCGGCGCTCACCTGTCTGGGCCGCGGGCCCTGGAGGCGGGGGGCCGGCGGGAGCGAGGCCGAGGAAGAGGGCGGAGCGGCTCTCCGGGCGCGTCATCGGAGCACCATGGCGGAGCTAGGAGCTGGTGGCGACGGCCACAGGGGCGGCGACGGCGCTGTGCGGAGCGAAACAGGTGACTGCACGGCTGGGGCGGGCGGGGGTCCCGCGGGCGGGGAGGCGGGGGCGGCGAGCCGGATGGGTGGGCTCGCGCCGGGCACCGGCGGTCCCCTCCTCCGCGGGACCGCGGCCCAGAACGGCCGGCCCCGCGCGCCGCGCACCCGGGCTCGGAGCGCGCCTGCCCTCCGCCCTCCGCCGTCCGCTGCGCGTCGGCCGCCAGGGCCCGCGGAGCCCCAGTCCCGCGGGCGGCCGGCCGGCCCCAGTTCCGGTCGCCCCTCTTACGCTCCACCTCGACTTTCCCACAACAGGTGGAAACTCGCCAGCGAGCGCGGGCGGGAGGAGGAACTGGAAAACGCCGGCCGCTCCCCTCTCACCTGCCGACCCGGCTCTAATTCAGTCGAATGGGGAAATCGTATCCCCCAAACCAAACAACCAGCCGGAAAATCCTCGGCCAGGTGCGACCGACAGGATTATCCGTTTCTGGCTCCCTCGCGCCTTCCCCGGTCGAACCCGGTGCCGGGGTCGCAGGCGCCGGTGGCGCAGTGAGTGCCGGCGCGAGAGTTCAGACCCTCACCCGGGCGGACTGAGATCGCGGAGTGGGGTGGGGGTCGTTGCAGGGCTGGTTGCGGGACAGTGGGGCCTGAGCGTGCGGGCTCGTCGGACTCGAAGATTCGTTGACTTGAAAGGGTCCTCTGAGTTCATGTTTTTAGTCCATGCCCCTACCCGAGGTAGGAGGGAGTGTCGGCTCAGGTGGTAACACCGCCCCCCGGCCTCCGCATTAACATTCGGGGACAGAGGCTCACCTCTCCAAGGCAAGCACCTAGTTTCTCTTCCCAGCCCCGTCTTGTATGAGGACGATTTTTCCCCTCGTGATAGTTTTTTTCTTAAGAAACTGCCTTGCCTCTCCTCTCTCCTAGTTTCTTCAGTTCTTACCGGTAATCTGTTTCTGGTACCTTTCTACACCAGGGATGAGGGCGAGGAGGTACTTTCTTATTTTAAAAAGAATTCAAGTTGCAGCCTCCCCAGTTGCGCTGCGTTTTCTGCTCACACACACATACAATCGGAAACCATTGTTTCCCTAAATGTAAGAACCTCCTGATTCTCCTACCCACCCTCCCCCCACCCAAAGACCTTTTGATTTAGATGGTATGCTTATTTTAATGCGGAAGTTCCAGGAAACCTGTAACCGTTTTTGGAAATATATTTGCTCTGCTAGAGAGAGTCTGGACACCTAAAGTCTAATGACTTAATCTCTTCAGCCAAATACCTGAGGTTAAGTCTGACAGGATGCCTTGAACTTGTTTACTTTGAAGTCATGCTACTTCCTGTAGGGTGGTTTATTTTGTCTTAATGTGTTTGGAAGATTAGGCCGTCGTTATTTTAATTTGGGGTGGGGAAGGGGTGGCTTTATCGAACTTGACGAGCTGGGTGCCGGGAGGGGTGGGGGCGGGGAGGCCCCTCTCCAAGTGGGGGCAGCCCAAGAGCAGCATCCTTATTGTGAATATAAATGGTTTGGTACCTAATCTCCCACTACGTGACTGGTTCTGAAAAACAGTTCCAGAAAGTTAATTCACACCATTTTATGCTCAACAAAACACAAAACCGTCTTCTAGAACCTGCACATGGACAACTTGTTCAGATATAAATGAACTACAAACTAGCATTTCAGTGTCTGAGCATGTTAACTAATGAACCGGTCATGTTTCTAACAATTAATATGCAAATCATGTGACTGTCTGAAATATTTTCTGTTATGAAGGGGAATCTTAATTGGCTGCCATCTCCTTCACAGAAAAAATTCTTTCACACCTTTGTTTGGAAACTCTGATTTCCAGGGGACACATGTTATGTATGGTCTTTTGAATACTTGTACTTATGATTTAAGTAAAACTTATTTCTGGCCCACATCTTTTTCCTATTTTTTGTAGCTCGAAATTAATGTTTTTTGGTGTTCAGAAGCACATATGTGAGCAGGTACCAAAAATAGAAGAAAGGTAAAAATAGATTTTTTAAATCTAGATCGAAATATTTTGAGTGAACAACTAAGGACTCCTTGAATTTTATTAACTTAAAAAGTTTTCCATATATTTAGAATATGTTATCTATATCTGAATATAGGACTCCAGTGTTAGTGCTTTATTCTTATGGATATATTTCACCTCATACACATCCAAATGCTGCAGTTCATTATTTTTTAACAATCACAGGTTTGTATACAGATGGGTGTTCAGGGAGGAAGTAGGGACATCTTTTACCATCAAGAGGTGATTTGTTGAGGGATTAATTTTCTTTCTTTTTCTCTTTCTTTCAATTAGGTTATTCTGAGGTAATGGCCATTCTTAAGTGTCTCTTAGTTTTTTGTTTACCTGTGCAAAGACTGGTGTAATTTTAAGACAGTTTTTTTATTTGTAATCATTACACAGTGTTTCATTAGTTTCAGGTGTAGAACAGTGATTCAGCATCTCTGTACATTATGCTATGCTCATTGCAAGTGTAGCTACCATCTGTCACCATACAGTGCTAGTACAATATCATTGCTTATACTTTCTGTGCTGTGTCTTTTATTCCTGTGATTTATTCATTCCATAACTGGAGGCTTTTATCTCCCACTCCTTTCCCCCTCTGGCAACCATCAGTTCGTTCTTTGTATTTATAGGTTTGATTCTGCTTTTTGTTTGTTTATTCATTTGCTTTTTAGATTCCACATATGAGCAAAATTATTTGGTATTTGTCTTTCTTGGTCTGACTTATTTCACTTAGCATAATATCCTTTAGGTCCTAGGACAGTTTAGGCTAGAATTTCAGGTGATTGTAAAAATAAGACCTGTAGGGGCGCCTGGGTGGCTCAGTGGGTTAAAGCCGCTGCCTTCAGCTTGGGTCATGATCCCAGAGTCATGGGATCGAGCCCGGCATCGGGCTTTCCGTTCTGTACAGCCTGCTTCCTCCTCTCTCTCTCTCTCTTTGCCTCTCTGCCTGCCTGTGATCTCTGTCTGTCGGATGGATAAATAAAATCTTTAAAAAAAAAAATAAGACCTGTAATTATTCATAATTACACAGTTATATATGTGTGCATATCAAAGATAGGTTGAAAATTGGGGGTATACCATCTATAAAATGAAACACTTAAAGATATTGAAAGGTATATTAATCCGACATTTAAAAACCATATTTCTGCCAGCACGTATTTATCTTCTGCTCAAAGTTAGTCAAGCTACATTCCTCATGGTAATATTTTTTATTTTTCTTGAGGATGAACCGTTCTTTCAACATTATTTTTCAAAAACCAAATTGACTTGGAAGCAAGTTTTTGATGTCACCACTAGAGGACATCAAGTCCTTTTTCAGGCTGTTATTTTGAGTCGTCACATAGATGGATATTCACAAACTGCCTCTTTCCAAGCTTTCGGTGTTTAATTTTTTAGTGCTCATGCTTAAGAGCTGTGGAAAGTGAGCGCGCACAGCTTATTTCTCAGCTTGATGCCTTCTTTTTAAAAAGTCAACTGAATTAAGACCACATTTAAAGCTGCATCTAATTCATGAGACAACACTTTTTATGCACAGGAAATAAATTAATGCCTATAATCTGTGATATTAAATCTATCCCTTCAGAAATTCAAGTCCAAAAGTTCATAATGCTTCATTCATAATGCTACATAACTTTCTTCCCCATTATATTATGACTAGCTCTTACTTTATATCTTGCTAAA
The DNA here is from genome assembly GCA_003697995.1 of Taxidea taxus jeffersonii. NCBI lineage: Eukaryota > Metazoa > Chordata > Mammalia > Carnivora > Mustelidae > Taxidea > Taxidea taxus. The sequence continues at coordinate 9,622 of ML106316.1, read as the reverse complement.
GAGGGAAGTATTATTAGACCAGAGCTGTGCAAAGGAACATGCACTTTTTAATATCATTATTTAGGCACATGTGTGAAACACTAATTTACATTGGCATGTTCTCTAAAAAAATTTCTAACATCTTTGCTTCCTGGTGCAGGAAAAATAATCCTTTGTTTTGTTGAAAGGGGTTATTTTGGGGCACCTGGGTGGCTCAGTGGGTTAAAGTCTCTGCCTTCAGCTCAGGTCATGATCCCAGCGTCCTGGGATGGAGCCCCGCATCTGGCTCTCTGCTTAGCAGGGAGCCTGCTTCCTCCTCTCTCTCTGCCTGCCTCTGCCTACTTGTGATCTCTCTCTGTCAAATAAATAAATAAAATCTTAAAAAAAAAAAAAAAAGAAAGGTTTTGTTTTTTTTTTTTTTTTAACTCAAGTCTCATTATATTGATGTAAAAATTGAAAATATTGAGGCTTAGGATAATTTGACCAAGAAATACGTACCTTGCATATATTAAACAGTAAGATGTTTGGTAGGTTGACAAAGACATGTTCCTTGGATTTAGCAAGCACAAAACTCATAAATAATTGTGGGTCATTAAGACTCCAGTGAAGAAAGAGCTGCTTCTGGCTGTGGTCATCGGGGAGGATATACAGTTTAAAAAATATGGATAAATGATACATAAAGTTAGGTGGAAGAAAGAGGGAAAAGGCAAACATGGAAAAGAGCAAAATTTTGGTGCTTTTGACTCATGTGTGAGCCTCAGAATGAAAGAGTCAAAGAAGATCAATTAGGAATCATGATACATGGAGGCCAAATTGTGGAGTGGTTGCCAGTCAAGCCGAGAGGCTGGTATGTTATTCTGCAAACAGTGGCAAACTGTTGATGATTCTTGAGAATAACATATCTTGATCATTCATTCTTATTTAGTAATTCTGCACCCACGAATTTGCAAGCTTGATTGCAAAGTTTAGTAGAAAAGCTCAGCTGTGCCTTCTAACGAATGCATAATTCCTCCATCTAGGAAAATCATTCTCTTCAGTTGACTTTTGCAACTTTAAGAATGGTAACAGTAACATAGGGGAAACATCGTGGAGCCAGACAGATCAGCCAAACCTCTGAAGATCAGTGAAATCTGGAAATTACCTGGCTGGTTCTCATTTTGAAGTAGGTGTGTAGACTAGAGGATGGATTTAAGAAGGAAGATTTCAGGAATATGTAGACCAACTCTGAGGTTCCTGCAGAAATCGAGGCAGGCTGTTGGAAATGGGGACAAAGAAGGATGAATTCAAGATTCTACAGAGACATGTGTGAAAGGATATGGGTAAAAAGTTGCATTTAAGATTATACTCCTGGTTGGAGTTTGGTTTATTCGTTTAAGGATGGCATGAAAGTAATCAAGAGGAGGACCTGGTTTGGGTGGGAGAAATAGAAGATTTTCTGTTTTAAACATGGTGTGAGAGAGATGTGCAGGTAGAAATATCTAATGGGCAGCAGGAAGTATGGGGATAGGGAGAAAAATGGAAGCCAGAATTCTGGGATTCATTCCATAAGAGAATAATAATTGAAGCATTGAAGCCAGGAGAGTAAGGAGAGCCTAGAAGGAAAAACTAAAAAGGGGGCAGGACAACATTCCAAGCATAGGAGGGGGAAGAGCCAGCAAAGAAGACGGGTGGAAAAGCCAAAAAGATAGGAAACACATAATCAAGCAGTGCACACCTGCCAAGGGGGAGGGACAAAGAGGTCAGGGATTCAAAGAGTGAAAGAAAAGCCATCACTGTGGTTCCCGGTTGGTCACTGACTGCCCCTAGAAGAGGAATTTCACTTGGCACAAGAGTAGGGGATAAACCAGATTGTAAGTGATTAATAGATGGGCAGTTGGAAAGGCAGCCGACTTTGGAGACTCTGTAAAATTAGCTGGTGAAAGGGAAAACTTACAGATCCTTAAGTAGGCAGGGAACTTTTTCTCTCTCTTTGAAATTTACCTTTGCCTACAAAAAATTGACTGGTATTTTGGGTGTACAATTCGTTGAGTTTTGCCAAATATGCAGTCATGTAACTACCACTGTAATCATGGACTAGAAGAGTTCTCGGCCCAGAGAATTCCGTCGTGTTGCCCCTCTAGTCAGGCTCTCCTTGTTCCCTTAACCCCTGCCAGCCACTGATCTGTTCACCATGTGTCTAGTTTTGCCTTTTCCAGAATGTCAAAAGGGAAAGCATATACCATGTAACCTTTTGAGTCTGAATTTTTTCACCTAGCATAATGCATTTGAGATTCTAACATGTTGTATGTCTCTCTAGTCACTTATCGATGAGTAGTTTGCTGTTGTAAGGAAGTACCATAGATTAGTAATCCATCCACCCATTGAGGAGCATTGGGTTATTTCCAGGTCTTGGTGATTATGAATATTGCTGCTGTAAACACTGACACATAGGTTTTTATCATTTATCTAAGGGAGCTAGATACCTAGGAGTGGGGTTGTTAACTCCTATGAAAGCATATGTTTATAGGAACCTGCTAAACCATTTTCCAGAGACCCTACAGTTTTGCATCCCTTCCAGCAATGTCCGAGTTTAAGTTGCTTGGCATCTTTGCCAGCACTTGATATTGTTAGGTTTTGTTTTCAATTTTTAGCCACTGTACCAAGTTCTTTGAGTAAAAGAGTCTAATTACCTTCAAGTAAAATAGTGCCCTTCTGGATGCTAAATATTGCTCACTGAACTTCGAACAGCTGTGGAGATAGTGTTGCCCAGAGTGGAGGTGTAATGAGGAGATTTTGTTTGGCCTTAATATTACCATCTTCTTTATTCTTCCATAGTTTTGATTTCCTACGAAGTCTGCATTCTGGAGTTGATTATGAGCAGAAGTGCCATTAGGCAGCACATCCCATACCAGTCCAAATTCTCTTCCCACCCTAATGTCTGTCTTCCAGTCCCTTGAAAGATGGCCTTCCTTCCAGAATTTGGAAAGAATGTTGTTTCAGTTGCAAAGCTGGACATGTTGGTCATATAACTTGCTTTATGGTCCTGGTTATTCCCCGTTGGCAGAATTTATATTGCCAAATCAACTAAAGGGTCAGCTGTCAGTTACTGAAGTGTACTTACAGTGTTTTGTAAAGGTCTCAATAGTCACTGGACTTTTAATCACTGAGCATGATCTGAGGTTCTATATGCTAAATATGTATGGTATATAGGCTTATTTCTTTTATATAAAATCCAGCTTTCAAGGTTGTCTAGCTATTCAAGGTTGTCTAGCTATTCAACAGGTCACTGCCTTTTTCCTTTTTAGTTTTAAATCCAGTATAGTTAACATAGTGTTATTAGTTTCAATTATACAATATAGTGATTCAGCATTTCTATACATTACTCAGTGCTCAGTACTCTTTAAACCCCATCACCCATCCACATCCCATCTGGTAACCATTAGTTCTCTGTAGTTAAGAGTCTGTTTTTTGGTTTGTCTTTTTTTATTTTATTTTATTTTTTTGTCCAATTGGTTCCTAAATTCCACATATGAGTGAAATCATATGACATTTGTCTTTCTCTGACCAATTATTTTGCTTAGCATTATTCTCTCTATATCCATCCATGTTGTTGGCCTTTTGCCTCTTTAACGTCTGTTTTTGCAATGCTCTTAATTATAGTTTACAAATTTTAATGGCATCAAGTGGTTTTTCTGTTCATTAAATAGTCTCCCTAGTATCTTGGAGAAAGAGCCAGTTAAAGAATCTATAAAATTTTCTTAGATGCCACTTTAAATTTTGATTTGAGGATTAATATATTTCGACAGCAAGAATTCACTGCACTCAACAATCCCTCATCTTTGAAGCTCCTACAGAAACAGTTGTGAAAGAATTGTGAGAAGTGCCAAGGAGAATGGACACACCTGACCAAACATTGCAGATGAATGTAGGAATGCAAAACTGAGCAGAAAAGAAGTTAAGCCATGCATTTGGGATATGTGAACTGGACTTTGCAAGCATCGTTAGTAAAATAATGTATATTTAAATTTTAGAGAATTGAGATCTGATCACTTCTTGGCTTTTTGGCTAAGATCAAGTGGAGAATGGAGATCTGGAGTTTTAAACTTAGGTGCTTAAAGCTTCCCCTTTGGAGTGAGCTTTCCGGTAAAAGGAACCATCCTTTACTATGGCATAACCTCTCACATATCCCTGACACTATGCTGAAATTAGAAAGTAGCCATATTCTAGAATAAGTTTAAATTCCAGGCTGAAATTCCAGAAGAGACCCCTTCTTTCAGTGCCCTGCACTCTCCGATGCAAGGCCTGCTTGGGTGGCAGTAACATGCATAATAATAGGCTGCAGCAAAAATGTGGGGCTGCTTATCAAGGTCTTAACCTAGGCTTTTGGTTCTCAGAAGTCTTGACCTAACACACCCAACAGGACCTGCTTACTTGCTACCCGCGTTCCAGCTGGATTGGTTTCTATTCAGGGCTGATGCTCTGTTTGTTGACCCCCTTAACCACAGCACTGGTCTGTTCATTTAAATACAGCTCATTCCTTGGGCATAAGGTTATGTTGTTGAAATGTTTATTGAGCCCCTGTGCTGTAGCATCCTCAGTTCTCAATCTTGACAGTGAGTTAAAATCACCTAGGGACCTCTTAAATCTCACTGTGCCCAGGCCCCACCTTAGGCAATTATCAGAGAATCTCTAGGGGTGGAAACCAGGTGGCTGTATGTTCTAAGACTCCCCCAGTGATTCCAGTGTGTATTCAAGACTAGTTTGGATTGATTTCCTACCTACTGCTCTTCAGTGTGACCTTGGTAGGTTTAATTTGGATGTGTCAGGTGTACCTTGCTTATGGAAACCACCTGGAAAATCCTAACAGCCATTGCCCTCAAACTAGTGAATTTATTGTGTTTGTCTTTTATTTGACTCCAGCAATTTTGTGAAGCAAATGTAGATGTGAATATAAGTACACTTGAGGAGCAAAATATGTGCACACTGGTATGTGTATGTATGCCCTTTTATGTATAAATATGTGCAGTTAGAATATGTGCGGTTAGGTAAAGAACTTTCTGTCTGCTTCTGCCGCCTTCTTCCTCCCTGCCCTCAAAACCAGAAACTTCAATTTCAGGTAAATAAAATTTTTCATAGCAAATTTATACTCTTCTCAGAGACTTTCATAGTGACCCCTGACCTCTCATCATCACAGGCCTGGCTCTGGAGACCACTCTTGTTTCTTCTGTCTGCCTGTAAATATTTGACATAAGAATGACCTCGCCATTCTCGCCTTCCACCCTACTGCACAGCCTATGCTAATAGCCTGTGGGCTAATCATTCTTTGCTTTATTTACCTCTCTTCATTCTCCTCATTAGATGTTATTTGACATAAGGCTCAGTCGGTGACCTCTGCTCTTTTCACTTTTTCTTAAAAGCATTATTCACACTCATGACTTTGAACATCACGTCAAATTAATATCTCTAGCTCTACGTGTCAGAACCTCTAGAGGCACGTCTGAGGTCTTTTTGCGTATGCGCCTGAGGTTTTATTGGTGCTTTCAGTTGTGACATGAAGCTTTTTAAGATTTTCCCTTTTTTTTTTTTTTTTTCAGATTTTCTATTTTTCTTTTCCTCCTCCTCGCTGTTGGTGTGTGCATAGCTATACAAACTGGGACCACAGTGAAAAGGGGAATAGGGAATACTGGATGGGACTGATCCCTAAGGAAAAGATGGTCTTTGATTTCCCCTCTGCCCCTTCAAGGTTATAGTGAAGTTAAGCTCCTGTGAAGTCATATGGTTTTGCACTCAAAACTGACCGCCCAGTTTAGGAATCATTTTATTTTATTTTATTATTTTTTTTTTAGGAATCATTTTAAACTATTACTTTGTGCAGGATTCTGAGTCCCGTTCTCACCTCTGTCACTTGCTACTTGAGGGATTCAGAGCAAGTCATTTGACCAGGCTCTTCCTTGATTTTTTTTTTTT
>ML106315.1:4895-50252 GCA_003697995.1 Taxidea taxus jeffersonii | reverse complement strand
TCATAGGATAATTCTATTTTCAACTTTTTGAGGAACCTCCATGCTGTTTTCCAGAGTGGCTGCATGAGCTTGCATTCCCACCAACAGTGTAGGAGGTTCCCCTTTCTCTGCATCCTCTCCAACATCTGTCATTTCCTGACTTGTTCATTTTAGCCATTCTGACTGGTGTGAGGTGGTATCTCATTGTGGTTTTGGTTTGTATTTCCCTGATGCCCAGTGATGTGGAGCACTTTTTCATGTGTCTGTTGGCCATCTGGATGTCTTCTTTGCAGAAATGTCTGTTCATGTCCTCTGCCCATTTCTTGATTGGATTATTTGTTCTTTGAGTGTTGAGTTTGATAAGTTCTTTATAGATTTTGGATACTAGCCTTTTATCTGATATGTCATTTGTGACACAGATCTTTTCTTTGTAAGTGTTTTACTACTAGTCAGGGTGAGAAGAAAGTGAAGGTTAGGAAAAACAGTAAGTCATCAAGGCTTGGGAAACTGATTTGGTCCCTACAGTGTTGGTCCCAGGCTACAGCTGGGATGAGCTCAGAACCCCTCTGCTCTCCTTCACACTGCTCCTGAGGACTTTCTCCCCAGCCCTGGTCTGGTCAATTAAATGGGGGAGAACAGCAGGTGGAACCGGCACATTCAGGGGGCTTCTCAAGGGGACATTGTTGGGGCCTACAGGCCTGAGTGTAAGACTGCGATCCCACTTAGGCCCACCTGTCTGGATTTGGGACATTCCCTTAGAAGGGTTCTTTCTGTAGTCTCAGGAGACTGCCCCTCTTTTCCTAGGAAGTGAAAACTCTACAGGTCCCTGCAGGTTCCTCATGAGGGAAGTATCTACACAGGGAATGGAGTTTCTTCTGTGAAGATCCCGTGAAGACTCATGGTTTCCAGGAGGCCAGGATGCAGACTATGGAACCAGTCAGGTGATGACTGTAAGAGGGCCTTGAGCTGGGAATAGGTGAGGGGACAGACATTCTTGGTGGTGGTGGTAGATGCATGGGCCAGAATAAGTTCTAGTGATGATGGCATTGTGTGCTGCCTTCTGGAATGTACCTTTCTATTTCCCTGCCCCCATCCTACCTGTGCAGGTGAATCCATAGGAAGGAGGTGGGGAGGGGTGGGATATTGGTCAGTGACCCCTATCTACAGCCTTGACACTCCTGGAGGAGGTCAGTCTTGCTGGGGATGAAAACAATTTTCCTCTGCCCTTCAAGATTCCTTAACTGGATTAAAAATTCAATTGATGTGAGGCATATTAACAGGAGAAAATCAAACAAAGCTTAAGAAATTATATTCCTCCTGTATACATGGGAGAGCCCCAGGAAAACTGAGTTACTCACTGAAATGGCTAAAGCCATCACCTTGAATACCATTTTCAGCTAAAGACCAAAAATGTTGGTGGTAGGGAGTCAGTTGTGGGAGGTCACCAGGAAAAGCTCAGCAAATAAGGGCAAAGTTTAAGCAGATTCAAGTCATTGCTTTCTCCATTGATTGCACCTTCTGGAGATTTGACAGTCACTCCCTCTTCCTGGTACTAAAGGAGTCACCCTTACAAGTGGAGATTTCCCTATATTTATGTAAAGGCCTCTTACAAAAAGTTTATTTCTTGGTTTTCAGCATTTCTCATGACTCTTGTGTATTTCCTTAAAAAAATAACCAGCTTGGCATAATCAATATGCCAAAGAAGCATATCTTGGAGTGGCAAATTTTGTTCCTCTTATAGTCTCCAACTCTAGGAAGTTCCCAGATGTTGGGTTGGTCAGGTTTCTAAGGACTGGAAATGAGAAAGCAGCTCAGGGAGCCTAGGGCAATCATGCCATTTCCCAGGGAGGAGATACCTGGGCTTATTCACAGGGCGAGGTTTTGCTTCCAGCTTGACTCTGGTCTCCTTCCGTTTCTCTGGGTGCCCTGGATAAAACCTGTGGAAGCCTCAGAATTCTGCCCCCTCTCCACCTTCTAATAGGGATCCCCTTCTCTTTGGTCTAATAGGGATCCCCTTCTCCCTTGGTGAGAGAGAGCCTGAAGGCCTGGGAGGTTGCAACTGGAGGAGCAGGGCAGGGCCAGTGGCCAAATTTGAAGGGAGGAACTGCCAGCCATGATGGGAGAGCCACCTGCATCCTGACCTATGTTGGGCTGGGACAGCGCAGGACCCACAGGTATTTCTGAGTGTGGGTGTGAGTGTGTTTCTTGTTGTGACGCTCTCTCCCTTGGAAGGGACTGGATATACCACATGGAGTGTTAAGATCAGATCTCTTCTGCCCTAGAGCTGGGGAATACCCCCAACTGACTCTTGTATCCTCTCTCACCCCACTGCATCCCCAACTGGGAAGGAATTCTCAGCACTAGACCCATCCACGTGTGTTTGGATTTCTTAGTTCTACTATTCCTGGACTTTACAGTTCTCTTCTATAAGAATGGGGGTTAACAATACTACATGGCAGGGTTAGCATAAGTATTAAATAAGACTATATGTTTGAATGTCTATGCTGGCCTTGTACATTAGTAGTCACTCAGTGAAATCTAGTTGCCCAGGGAAACAGGTTGAGGGTGTTTACCCATCCAAGGAACACCTGACATGTACTGGGGACCTTGAGAGTCCTGGCCAGATGCTGGCCCTCAGGAGGCCCATAGTTTGGCAGGAAAGTAGCCAGGGGTACCATGCAGTGGGGGTGGGTGGCCTGTTTGAGGGGTGAAGATGGTCTGATTAACTGTCAGTGTCTCTCCTAGGACTGAGTTTCCCAGTCTCCTAACAGTGTTTTGGGACCACATGAGGATGCTTCTGTGGCTTTGTGTCTTGGCTCTGGGTCTCAAGGCCTGGGGTGAGTTTTCCTTTACTGGATCAGAGGGTAACTAAGAAGGATCATCTACTTACACAGCAGAGATCTTTAAATGTTGCCTCTCCCTTAGGGAGAAAAAATAGCTTTGCTTTTGGAACACAGAACTTGAAGTTTATAAACCTGGTTTCAAATCATTGACCTACCTCCAGCAATGATTTTAAACAAATCATTCATCCCTTTAAACCTTTATTTTTCCATCTGATAATTGAAATAAATTTATGATTTCCCAAACTTTTAAGGATTAAATGAGATAATGCACATGAAGAACTTTGCATCTGAGCAAGGGAAGCAATGATTCTACCTGTATGTGGCTGGAGTTATGTTTCTCAATAAGAGAAAGTTTCTTTGGGCTAGGGGTGTCAGTCACATACACAGGAGCTTTGGCACAGCACATGACCCCAAATCAGGCCTGAATGAATTGACTTGATTTGTGCAATTTTCCATATCATCTTTTCATTGTTTCTACTTGGTAAAATCCACACAAAAGAAAACCTTGTGCTTTTGAGATGCTTAGTTACATTTCCAGATTGTTGTTGTTTTCCTAATAGTGTATATAGATGCAGATAATGAGAAATGGATATATTTCTGACTTCCTGCTCTTGGCTATTTAACAGTATTCTGGGGATTCCCTGGAGTTGGTGTTGAAGGAAAATATGCATGTGTTGCTATTGGAGGTGGTCCTCTGGTCAGCACAGAGGGTTCTCCTGGAGATGCCTCAGTGATCTGGCCTGAATCTGTCTCTGAGATGGCTAGTACTGGGACTCTCTGAGGACCGCATAAAATGGACTGTTCTTCCGCAGGTGATTTCTCCTGGGATGAAACACAAGCCAAACGTGTATCAGAGGGCCTCCGGGACCTGTTTGGCAACATCTCTCATCTCATTGAGAAAGGAAAACTCAGTCTCAATGGCGAGGAGGCTTAAAGATAGCTGGGTATGTTCTTTGACTAGAGTGCTTCTGAAATCTGCACTGCCCCTTGTGGTTGGCATGTGGCAAATGGGACTGAGACAGTGGAGCATCAGGAAAACACCCGCAGGGATGCCACAGGCTTTTGGGGTCTGGGGTGGTACCAGAAAAGGACAGAAGCCAGGACAGGGAGATTCAGCATCTGCACTCAGAGCCCCCTAGCCTTAAGATGGAGACCCTTACCTTGCCCTGAGGGAGTCATCCAACTGAATGGGAGAGCCAGGACCTATCTGCAGAGAGCCTCTAGGTTGAGGAAGAGATGTAGTCCCCTCAGAAAGCACTCAGGGCAGGACAAAGGACACAGTCAGAGTCACAGAGCAAACTGTCAGTGAGCATAGTGTGCCCTGAAGGGATTAGTGCAGCAATGAAACCCAGAGGGGCCACTCAGGGCCTTCCCAGGGGAAGCAGTGGGAAGAAGCTTCTTCCTAAAGCAGAGGTCCATGAGTAGAGCAGGGCAGGAGCTTCAGGGTAGAGTCTGTCCAGTGGGATGTGGATGCCCTGTATAGGGGAGCAGAGCATCTAAGCTGCTCTAGGCAGGTGCATACTCTGCAGTGGGGGCAGTGGAGAGGAAATAGATGAGGAGGTGAGAAGGAGATGGTGTGTCTGAGAAGTAGATGGTATGTGTGTTGAAAGCCTACTCCCAGGGCTCTTCCACCCCTATGGGGCAGATGCAGCCCAGAATGGCACCCACCAGGGAGGTAGTGAGGCAGCAATGGGGCAGGGTGCACTGAGTGATATCCTCCTCACCTTCATGATTACCCCACAGATGCATCCACAGTGATCTCTCGCAAGGAATGGGGGGCCAAAGCTGTTGGCTGCAGCACCCAACTGACCACGCCTGTGGATTTCCTTGTCACACACCATATCCCTGGAGTAGAGTGTCACAACCAGACTCCATGCAGTCAGAGGTTGTGGGAGCTGCGGGCTCATCACATGCACAACAGCTGGTGTGATGTGGCCTACAAGTAAGGGCCATGTGGGGGTATATGATCAATGCTGCTCCTTAGGGTGCTCCTCCCACCCTTACTTATGTATTCTTTCCTCATTTTCTGGGTTGAGCTTATATCAAATTGATAGCGAATAAAATATTAAAAACCCTATAAAATTCTAAATCCTTTTGAGTTTTCTAGGAGATCTCCTAAAAGGAAGCAGGGAAGGTTAAATAATAACTGTACTTCCTAGCTCCCTCCAAAACTGGTTCACACAGCACACTGGTAGTTATGAATGACTACCAAGTGCATGGGTGCATTTGTTCCACCAACAACATGTGAGGTTGGTCAGGCATACATTACCATCTCCATGCTCCAGATGAGGGTACCAAGGCAGGGACATTGTTTGATTTTTCTGAGTCACATAGCTACAAGGTTGTGGAGTCCAGACTGACTCAAAATTGGCTCTTTGCTCACTGCATGTTCCACTTCACTGCATGTAGGGGGCTCTTATGGTGAGGCATCTTACTCTAGTGGGCCCTCTAGTGGACCCTCTTACTGACTAGGACCGCATGTCCTCAGCCCACCTCTGACCTTACCTTGTTGTAGGCAGTTCCTATGAATGGTGATTGCTTTCCACTTTGAGTACCTTCTGCATCTCTGTTTTTCTGCTTCAGACTTTTACCACTCCTGATGGTGAAAGGGAGTTAATCCCCCCCAGGGGTCAACAGTTGTAAATAACTTCCTCAGCCCTCAGTCCTTCTTAGGGACAATCTTAAGGTGCATATACTCAGTTCCTTGGAAGTTTACCTGTCTGGTGGCAGGCAATGGGGGAAAAGTTCTGAGCCCCAGGCAACCATTGTGAAGCCAGTCCAATTTTGTGCACTTTGTTGGATTTCTTCCTTCTGATCACTCTCCTTGCTCCCTCATACTGGCTTCTGGAACCCCTTCTCAAAAAAACTGCCTGCATCCATGTCCTTATCTGAGGAGATACTTCCTGAGAAATCTATTTAAGAAAGTATATATGGCAGGGAGAAATCACATGAACAGCCTATGTGGAGATATACAGGTAACATGCATTTTGGAAGAAGAAGGAGAGCCGTGTTTGAGGCAATATGGAAGCTGAGAAGAATCTTACAGTGTAATTGGGTCTGTGTTAGCTGCTCTGGTGGCACCAGGACCTCTTCTCCTTCTTAGTGTGTAGGATGATTTACGAAAAACCTGGGCTTTTGAACAAAGGAGGGAGATGGGGAGTTTGGGGGTGGGTTCTGAATTCTAGAGGAATATAATTGATTTGGCCTATCCACTGTCTGGGACAAGTACATGCAAATTCCCTGTAGTGAACACAGCTTAAGCCCATCTCCTTTTGGAAACTGATACAAGGTTCCTTTTGTGGGGATGTGCCACAGTGCCAACCACTCAGCCTATATCTCTTTCTCCACAGCTTCCTGGTTGGGGATGATGGCAGGGTGTATGAAGGTGTTGGCTGGAATGTCCAAGGCATGCACAACCAGGGCTACAACAACACCTCCCTGGGCTTTGCTTTCTTTGGCACCAAGGAAGGTAATCATCATCTCAGCTGCCCTTCTCCAAAGAGTTACCTACTTCTTTGTTCCTACACTGCCTCCTTGACCTTTTCCTAGTTCCCTGATGATCTACTGTCCTGCAGTTCCCCTCTCTCTTGGCTTACATGAATGGTGTTGGTTCTCCTCTTCCTGCTCTGGCTTCCTTCTCAGTCTCTGAGGTGTCTCCTCTTCCCCTGGATATCTTGCAGTGGAGGTGGTGGCCAGTCTTTCTCTTTATGGCCAGTCATTCTCTTTATGGAAGGATGTAGGCTTCTGCTCTCTTCTGTAAATGACTGTCACATCTTCCTCTCTGGCTCTGACCCTTCTGCAGCACCAGACCCTGCTTCTCGTTTCCTACCAGGCACCTCTTCCTCCCATCTCCCTTACCTCAAGATTTCTGTATAATTTTTAAGACCACTCTGAGGTCTCCAATCCCTGAGTCCCTTCCACTTTCTTCTAGTCTTACTGCTGTCTGTCCTCCCAGCTCTCCCAGCATCCTAACATACATGCTCCAGGACCATTCCACTGAGTTTGTGCACCCTTGACTGTTAAAACTCTTGCATATCTAGTTTCTTATTGTCCCCTCCCAATACTCTGTGAGAAAATCCAGCCAAGTTTCCTGTACTTACACAAAGTACAGCCTGAATTACAGAGAGGAAGTGACCCAAGAAGAATCAGAAGGCAAGCTCACACCTTCCATTTCCAATTCCAGGGTGATTTCCAGCACACCAGAGGACTCTGTGTTCAGCTTTTTCTTTTCTTTTTTTTTTGTGATCACTTATTGTTACCTGGGTGTTGCCCTGTTAGTAGTAGGGTCTTGAGCATGTTACTTCTTGAAGCCTCAAGTTCCTTTCTGTGAACAATAACATAATAGCATCTACCTCAGAGGTTTGTGATGAGGATTAAAAAAGTTAATGCAGGGACGCCCGGGTGGCTCAGTTGGTTAAGCAGCTGCCTTCGGCTCAGGTCATGATCCCAGTGTCCCACTGGGATCGAGTGGGATAGAGTCCCACATCGGGCTTCTTGCTCAGTGGGGAGCCTGCTTCTCCCTCTGCCTCTGCCTGCCACTCTGTCTGCCTGTGTTCACTCTCTCTGACAAATAAATAAATAAAATCTTTAAAAAAAATAGTTAATGCAGTAAAGACACTGGTACATGCCTGGAAGAGCCCCTGACAATGGGAAACCCTGACCCAGCTAGCTGGGCATTCCTGAACATGGGGCTGTATTTTAGCTCCTCCATGGAGAAAGAGCAATGAATGAAGTTTTGGCAGGTTATTGGGAAAGGTCTTCATTCTGGGGCAGGTGGATCCTTGACTTTTAGGCTTTCCAACATAGGGGATGAGCCAGTTTCCTGCCAACAGGTATGTAAGGGCTGGCAGGGCATCTAATCCTTCCCCCACAGCCCCATGAAATGCAGGCCAGCCCCAGGTTGCTACAGATAGCTCTTTTTCAGGCCATAGTCCCAGCCCGGCTGCCCAATCAGCAATGAAGGGCCTGATCTCCTATGCTGTCCAGAAGGGCCACCTGTCATCAAAGTATGTTCAGCCCCTTCTTGTGAAAGGTAAGAACTGCCTACTCCCTCTGTAGAAGGCAAATCCCAAGAAAGGTAAGACTTTCAACCCTACTGGGGCCTCCTTCTAGATCCACCCAACCACCCTACCCCCTACAAAGGCCATTGGGAATGGCCTTTTCCATTAGGCTTTCATTGGATCCTTTCTGATAGGCAACTGGTCACATAGCTCTCTGAACCTTTGGGGCTGGCACACCTTGAGAAGGACCCTCCAGGTTACCTCTTTATCCCTCAGATTCCTAGAATGATAGAGCCATTGTATTAACCTGGTATAATATATGTACTCTCATTTTTTAAATCAGTCAACAATTACTTACTGAGAACCTGCTAGTCACTGAGGGTATATCATGGAATAAAACACAAAAGTGGTGCCCTTATGAAGTTTCAACTTAGAGGGTAGGAAAAGAAAACCAAATAAGCAAATAAGCGAGTCAAATATTTGGCATGTTAGAAGGTGAAAAGTGCTGTGAAGGCAAACAAGAACAAAAATAAAACAAAACATGGAGAGGAATAGGCATCTAACACATACAAGCACAAAAGCACAAATGCACATCTTTCTGAACCAGAATAGCACTGATAAACTAAAGGGCTTACATCACTATCAATACCGAAGTCAGAGGAAATTTTTAGCGTAATTTGGGTACTAAATACTAGATTTAAAAAAGGGTTTAACAACAGTAACATCAAAACCAGTATAGTTAAGTGACACCTGGCTGACTCAGTTGGTAGAGCATGTGAATCTTGATCTTGGGGTCATAAGTTTGAGCCCCATATTGGGAGGACAGTTTACTTAAAAAAAAGTATAGTTAATAACCACTTTCAACCTTTTCTTAGAATTAATAAAGTTTTAAAGATAATTGTCTCTATTATATGAAAGCTCTGAGTAAATCTGATCTCAGTCATTGGATTAGTGCTATCTACTAATATTAAAAATTGCTTATATTGACAGAGAGTTTTAGGAATTACAGGTAAGTCTCAAAGACATGCTTTCAGTTGATAATTCAACTAATTTGTACAAAGGACTCTGTTATGCAGGTACACACACACATACGCATATGACAATCATGCAGATAGATAGGTATCCTTTTCCCTTGGGAATGAACATCCATTTATCCTTAGGATCAACATTTCCACTGTCCTCTGGGGTTTGTTTTTGGGTTAGATCCCATGGCTCTATGATTCTTGCCTCTTGAATATAATCCTATCAGGCAGACATACTTAACCTCCCAGGTGGGCTCTCTTGAATTCCACAGTCAGAGTCAGGTCAGGATGAGGATGTTCAGTAGTGAACATGGGTGGGCACAATAAGTCCACACATCCACCTTTTTTTTGCCCCCCTTCTCAGCTTGCTCCACCAATATCTCACAGTCTGCATGGGAGGCCAGGGAGACCCATTGCCCCAAGATGAACCTCCCAGCTAAGTACGTCGTCATCATCCACACTGCTGGGAGAACCTGCATCATGTCTGATGAGTGCTGCTTGCTGGTCAAAGATATCCAGTCCCTCTTTTTTTTTTTAAAGATTTTATTTATTTATTTGACAAAGATCACAAGTAGGCAGAGAAACAGGCAGAGAGAGAGAGAGAGAGGAGGAAGCAGGCTCCCTGCTGAGCAGAGAGCCCGATGAGGGGCTCGATCCCAGGACCCTGGGATCATGACCTAAGTCGAAGGCAGAGGCTTTAACCCACTGAGCCACCCAGGCGCCCCTCCAGTCCCTCTTCATAGACAGGCAGAACTCATGTGACATTGGATATAAGTAAGTGGACCTCAGGACACGTGGGCTTCTTTTACCTGAGGACAGACTCTGAACTTTCGAATAGGAGAGAAAGGAAAATAAAGTTTACTGAATGTGCACCATATGAGAGGTGCTTTATGTATAACCACTTTGATTTTTCATGCAGCTCTGGGTGAGTCTTACCTAGGATATAGCTAAGGGGCTAGTCATTCTCCTTGGGCATGTACTCAAAATGTGTCTTTTTTAAAGATCATGTATTGACATGATGGAGGCCAAGATTGCTGGAAAGATATTAGAGGAAGTTGTATGAATGCAAGATTGTAAAGCCTGTAGAGAATGTCTTTCCTGTCCGAAGGCAGGTGGAGACCCCAGATAATATCCTGTGATTGCTCTAATGCCAAGATCTGTAATTTTTTTTAATAAAGAGCACACTGACTTAATGGGAGGATAAAAAGTTCTTGCAGGATGCACTCCAAGCTCACAGATAAGATGTATGATGTTAGAGACCATCTCATATCCATCAGAAATAATTATACTGAATGTTAAGTCTCAGGATGGACCACCACTAATCCAGACAGTACACATTAGTCAAGGAGCCCTTTGTCTGGGGGCTTCATGGCTTAGCTAGTGGTGTTGGATTTTAGACCTTCCTTTCTCCTGGCCAGGCACTCTGTTCAGGGTACAAACAGCTTAGCCGTGTGCAGTGACCCTGCCTTGGCTGGATTTACCAATTACCATTGGATTACCAAATCCAGTGGGTTTATATTTACCAAGTGTGATTACCATGGAATTACAATTACCATGTGATTCTATGATGATAGAATCTCCTCTCTCCTTCCTGCTTTAATTTCAACCCTTTTGAGATAG
The DNA here is from genome assembly GCA_003697995.1 of Taxidea taxus jeffersonii. NCBI lineage: Eukaryota > Metazoa > Chordata > Mammalia > Carnivora > Mustelidae > Taxidea > Taxidea taxus. The sequence goes on along the minus strand of ML106315.1, from coordinate 39,788 downwards.
GAGGAAACTTTTCCAATACCTTTCATCTGTTAAGACTTGTCAAGTGCTCTGTTGTATCCTGTTATGCAGGTTTATACAGAGTTGCTCTCTTTGATTAGAATGGATACCTGAAAAATTACTATATGTTTTGAACCTAAACTAGAAAATGATGGGTGCTGAGAAAGGACCTTTTCCTTTTTCTGTTCAGGTTTTAGAAGCCAGTTTTCTCTCCCTTGGTTTTTGACCTTTTAGCGTGTCCCTTGCACCATAACTTTCACGATCTTGCTCACTGTGAAATGATGTGTAGTCAGGAGTAAACACCCATTTGCTATAAATTAACTCACTGAGAACACAGTTGAATGCCTACTCTGTGACATGAGGTTATGCTCTGGGGATGCTATCAGATGTAGCACAGATTTGGTTCTTGCCTTGATGGAGCTGGATCCTCTGCTAAATGAGAAAGATAATTAAATGAATAAATCATAATAGAGTACATTAAGTGTTATGATAAAGGGTGCAAAGATGTAAACAGGAGACATTTTTAACATGCTAGCTTGCTGGGGTATTGGGTATTAAGGAAGTACTACTTGAGAGGTGACTATCAGATGACCTAAGAAATGAGCAAGCTTGTCAGAAGAGTGGGAAGAGTGTTTCAAGCAGAGAAAAAGGACCTCTGTGGAAAGTCCTGGATGCCAGCCCAAGAATGGTGTCTTTGAGGAACCAAGAGAAGTTTATCATAATAAAAATAGATGACAAAGAGACGGATGGTGAAAGATAAGAAGGCAAACAGGGACCATCTCATGAATGATCTTGACACTTGAACTGGGAAGTTTGGACTATGTTGCCAAGGGACTAAAAGCAGGGTTTGATATTAAATTTGTATCAGAAAGACCTGAAGAACTGCACATTTAAAGAAAGGACACAGGGAGACAAGGTGCAGAGAAGTGAGAGGCAGCCACAAAAGATAGCTGGGAGAGAGAGTAGGATGGAAGGGAAGGGGGGAGGATGTTTGTGGACGCAGAGGGATCAGGCAAGGCAGGGCTAGAGAAGTGTACTTTGACCTTAGTAGTAAGGCAGCCACAGCTCACTTCCAGGGAAACAATGTCATTGGCAAGGTTTGGGGAAGGCCAGGTTGCAGGGATGGCAGCTGTCACTTTTTTCTTCCTAGACTGTGAGCTCCTTGAGGCAGCAGCAGTGTGCCAGAGCTGGATGGACTCATGAGAGTGGATTGTTAGGGAGCCAGGACATTTTAAAAATCATCAGTAGCTGAAAATCAGCTATGGTGGGAGTTTTACACTACAGAAATCAGTAAAGGCTATAAATAGGGCTTTCTCCCCGTGCCCCTTTCTGATAAAGGCTGGTTTATCAACATGCCCCTGCTGTCTTTTTTGTAACTCAGTGCTTAGAATTTAATATCTAATCAGTGTCTGCTGAATAAAGCATGAGTGATTGAATGAATGAGTGAATGAATAAATGAAACAATCCCAGATTGTCTGTCTGTCATGCTGATCTCCATCTCCCCTCATGGTCCTTTAGCTTCCTCGTGGGGCAGGATGGTGCTATTTATGAAGGAGTGGGCTGGAATGTCCAAGGCTCCTGTGCTCCTGGCTACAATGATATTGCCCTGGGCATTGCCTTTATGGGCACCTTCTTGGGTAAGTGCACGCTTTGGGCAGTATCAGTCATTTTATAGTGTCTCAAATGGAAGACAACAGCATCAAACTCGGGCATCACTTCAGTGCCTGCATATGCTAGACTTAGCCAACTTCAGATTTATCATTTGACTAATCTGAGTGTGGCCAGGAGTGAACTCCTCCACCCCCAGACAGAATGCCCACCCTGAATCTATTTCTTTCACACCCAATCAAATGTCTTTCTCTTCTGACATCAAAACATACATAAGACAAGGGGAAAATATCTTTGTGCATATATTTTGCTAAGTTTTTACCATGGCAACAATGTGGGGACCTTTACCTTATTTGCCACATCCCTGGATTAGTCCTTGTATCAGTATCCAGAATGTTCACTGACAATTGCCATTGTTCAGAGCTCTTGACTAGAGTTTGTTTGGACTCAGGGAACTTTTGCTGCACCTCTGGGAAGAGGAGCCCATGTCACTGGTGCTGGTTCAGGGTGATACTAAAATGAATGTTGAGTGGGGCGAGGGGATACCTAGGAAGGTGCCTGGGATGAGGGTGGGTGTGTTAAGGTACAGGAAGCACACCTTGTGGCCAAAGCAAGGTTTCTCAGCTTCAACACTATTGGCATCCTGGATCAGTTAAGTCTTTGCAGAAGAGCTGACCTGTGTATTATGAGACCCTTAGCTGCATCCCTGGCTTCTGCCCCCAGATACCTGTATCATATTCTGCCTAATTGTGACAACCAAAAATGTCTCTAGACAATACCAAATATCCCCTGGGAGGCTAAATTCCCCCAGTTGATAACTACCAGGTTAAATATTTGCAATGGACGAAGGTTCTGTACATCCCCCAAACAACTCTATGTATCCCCGACTCTGTTCTTTTCACTCAGGAAGAACTTTGGTGCTGATGAATCTGAAGCCTGACTTTGTTTTCTGTATATAGACTGGCGGGCAGTAGCAGAATATATCAGCATGGTGGTAGGGGTGCGTTAAGGGGCATTCAAGAGTGGGTCCTGCCCTGGGCAGGGTGCCCTGGAAGCCTGTAACAGATAGATAACTGTTTTGCAGATAAACAGCCCAATGCCGCAGCCTTGGAGGCAGCCCAGAACCTGATCCAGGCACAGTGGACAAGGGATATTTAATTCCCAACTACCTGCTGGTGGGGCACAGTGATATTGTCAACACCCTGTCTCCTGGGCGAGCTTTGTACAACATCATTAAGGCCTGGCCTCATTTCAAACACTGAGGGAGCCCCTGCTCCCTCTGAGATTATTCCCTGTGCCTGCTTGGCTTCTGGGCTTTCCCTGTCCTCACCCTCCATCCTGACTCAACACTTGGGTGTTCCCTCCCTGTCAGCCCCATCCTGTCCCTCCTTTCTCAGGTTAGGATGATCCTCTACTGCTAGCACCCCACCTATGCTCCAAGCAGCTCTGAGACCCCCAAGCTGGACATTCCCAGCCCTCTGAGTAGGCCCCACCTTCCTCTCTCCTCATCTTCTCCTCCCCTGAGCACCCAGCTCCTAAGCCAGGTGGGAAGATGGGCGGATGCTTGTTTGACTTCTCTTTCCCTTTCTGGCCGCCCCTCTGCCCCATGTACCTTAGCCCTGCCATCTGCCTGGCAGCCCCCAAGACTCACACAGGCTCAAGGCCTGAAGCCCCTCTCTGCTCACACACCAACTTGTCCAAATGTGAATGTGGCCCTTATTTCAAGGCTCCATCACTTATAGGTGTGCTACCTCCCCCCATTGGATTGTGAGGATTTCCAGTTTTCTTTTTCCCCATGTCCTCAGTTCCTCAGCAGTGTCTGGAGTCTTGTAGGTGCTACAGAAGTTTGTTGGAGAGGTAGAGTGGATCAAGTCCCCGCTCCCCTTTTCAGTCTGCTCCACTACCCCTTCTCTGGGAATGCCTTCTGGGGCAGTCCTCCATCCTGCCAGCTTTCTTTCTGTTCCTGTCCTTCCCTGTCTGAGGCTCAGAGCAAGCTCTGGTGGCTTATGTGTAATGGTTGCTGTGCCTCGAGGGTCCTGTGTCCTGTCCTCCTTGAGCTCCCCAAGGACAGAGACTGCATTCCTCCAGGCCTATCTGGGCTGTGTCCACATAAGTCACCTGTGCCCTTGCTCAGCAGCACGCACTAGGTGTGGGTTCACGGGGGACCCAGAACCTGACAGTCTGCAGTCCTCCAGGCCTGGGCTCTTCCCACCCAGAGAGAAGCCAGATACTGAAAGTATTCTGCATACAGTAGGCAGTATTCTGCTGTTCACTGGAAGCACATGGACAGGATCTTATTTCTCCTGATCTGGAAACATGAAGGGGGAAGAAGAAGGGGAGGGATAAAAAGAAGAAGCCAGGGGCGCCTGGTGGCTCAGTGGGTTAAAGCCTCTGCCTTCGGCTCAAGTCATGGTCTCAGGGTCCTGGGATCGAGCCCCGCATCGGGCTTTCTGCTCAGCGGGGAGCCTGCTTCCTTCTCTCTCTCTACCTGGCTCTCTGACTACTTGTAATCTCTGTCTATCAAATAAATAAATAAATAAAATCTTAAAAAAAAGAAGAAGAAGAAGCCGGAAACATGGACTTTTCTCCCCTCTATAATCTTTGGTATTCATACTGTGTCTTTGCCCTTAGAGTGTTTTACATCTCTTCCTTCTGGGTATTTACCCCCAAAATACAGATGTAGTGAAAAGAAGGGCCATCTGTATCCCAATGTTCATAGCAGCAATGGCCACAATCACCAAACTGCGGAAAGAGCCAAGATGCCCTTCAACAGATGAATGAATAAAGAAGATATGGTCCATATATATAATGGAATATTACACAGCCATCAGAAAGGATGAATACCCAACTTTTTTATCAACAAGGCAGGTTTTGACAGCCTCTTATTTTTATAGCTCTTTTGCTTTTCAAAGACTGTCCCTGTGATCTTACTGGATTTGCTGTCCTTTTGTTATTTGTTGTCCGGCCACCTGGCATGTAAGCAAAGGAAGGAATGGTTTATCTCGAGGATTAAGTGGGCTAGGGGACCCAGTGCCCCTTCCTGATTTACTGAGCCCTCAAGAGTTGGCTCCTGGAGAGCTCCCCCTTGAGCTCTCTCCAGCAGAGTCTCCTTCCTTGGGGGAGGGGGCTGGATACAGACTTCCCAGGGGAACCATATATTTCTCCATCACTTAAAATATCAAAGATGAGTTTCCCAGCCCTTCACATAGGGAGTAGCCAACAAGGAGGGTGTGAGATGCTGAGAAATAGTATCACAATAAAAACTGTGTCCTTCAAATTTCTTGACCTTTCTTACAATCCTACCTTTGACTGAGGAAGTTTCTCTTTCCTTTGATTCAAACCTGATCCCCAGGCCTCAGGGTCTCAGGTTGCCCTCCGGGAGCCCCTGTCCCAGGCAGGCTGTAGACAGGGCTGTAGACACCCTGCCCTCCACCAGCACTCCTCAAGGCCTCCTCAAATCAACAACACTGCATGGTCTAGACTATTGTCTTCTGCAATACTTAACTTGTATTGGTCTCACATATACAATCTAAGTAAAAACAGAGCACTCAGCGGCCAAATGCTTTTTTTTCATGGCAAATTCTGAGACAGCCTGTTCTGTGCCATTGCCTCTTCTGAGTCCTCAGTATAGATAAATTCTTCCCAACTCCACTTAATCATGAAGTGGGGTTCATACTACCCCTCACCCCCTCAGAGGGTTGTTGTGAGGGTTAAGTGAATGAAGTGTGGTAAGGTCTTAGACCTCATGGATGGCAGGTGATAGTGATTCTATTAAAGTTCCTGGAGGTATGGCTCTTCATGTTGCTGTTGCTGTAGTTTTGCTGTCATAGGGGTCAAGAGCCAGGTTGCCCCAAAATGTGCCACTTTGGCATACCCATCCTTTTAAGTAAAAGTTAGGTAAGAGACAGCCTGTGCTAGAAGGACACTCAGACCCTTCTCAATCCCGCTGAAAGCAGGAAGTAAATCTCCATGTGAAAGGTATCTCCCCTGTAGCAGAAGGTAAAGAGATATCCTCATCACCAGAGGTGGGGAATTAAGAGCAGAGAAGGCTATATAAAAAACTCTTGTTAGTTTTTACTAATTTACTACTCCAAGCTCCCAAAGTTAAATTTTCTTTGTTCTGTCAATGCCTGACAAATTTATTATCTCTTTGTCTAAAATATATAAAAACTAACAGCCTTGGTCATTTCTTTATTTCTCAATTTTATTCTTCGGCCTCTGTGTGCACTTAATAAGTAACTTTCAGGTTTTCTTCTCCTGTTAATCTATCTCATATAAATTTAATTTCCAGTCCAGCCAGAAGACCTCGAGTTTAGAGAAGAACTTTCTCTTTCCTTCAGTATCAATCAGTCCTATTTGCAGCAGGAAGGACATGGCTATGCAGGCACCAGCCCTGGGAGCTCCCAGGAGTTTGACATTCCCCAGGACAGCAGGCTGGCCTGAAGCTTGTGGCACACAGGCCTTGGCAGGTCTGAAGAAGCCCATGGTAAAGGAGGGACACACACCTCCTTCATGGGCCTTTACTGTCAGAGTGAGAGGGGTTCTAGGGCTCATCTTGTCAGTTGTTTTCCACAACTAGTAGCTGGGAGGGAAAAAAAAAAGGCACCAAACGAAGTTTTCTCTTAGTTCCAGAATAAAATGTTTATCTGGCTAAAGCCCTACATTTTATAGAAAATTGAACCCAAAGGGGTCAAATGACCTGTTCAAGTTCACTCAGTGAGTTAAAGAAAGGAAGAGAGACTCAGATTTTGAGCATGGCACCATTCCTCTCACCTGTCTGGTCAAAATAATTTTGTGGTCCTTCTTTCAGACAGAGTAAAGTAAACAACTCAACATGGCAGTTAGAGCCTTCCACAATCTCACTCCAAGTTACCTTTTCTCACAGAATGAGCCCAGGTAGACAAGGTATGGGCTCAGCTGCTGGGCTTTTCCATCTTGGAGCCTTTGCCCACGCTGTCCCTGCACCACTCCTGACTATTGCAATTACACCAGGTTTAAGACACTAATCCAGGCTAGCTCTTCCAAAAGGCTTCCTGATTCCCCGGACCAGAAATGACATCTTCTTGCCCCAGGTGCCCATGGACTTCACCTGAGCTTCTCCCTCCTAATTTCTCCCTCCCAACCTGGGCTCCCCAGGCTGCACCACACCTGTCAGGTCTCAGGATCTCCAGGGGCACATGGAGGCCTTTGTGTCTGTGCAATGGAAGGGTAAGAGCCATTCCTGGGCAGGACTGGGTGAGCACAGGCAACATTCCCAGCCTGGGAAAGCAGCTGTTATTCCCTCAGCTGGTTTTGAGAAATTTGTTAGAATGGAAAATCCCGTGTCTTCATACTGCATGAAACTGCCCACTAGTTGTAGCACATAAGATTTTTCACGGATTAATTCCATCTTCATTGTGGGACAACAATTGCTCCCACCTTCTGGTGTACTCCCCCCACCCCCACCAGTCAGTGAGATTTGGGGAAAAACATGCTCCACCACCAAAGATCCCCCACCATCCTTGGATGCTTCTGTGACCTTCTTACTGTGAAGGCCTCAGCCAGGGCTGGGGTAGGGCAGGCACTATCCCAACCCCACCTGCCCAGCTACCTCCTATACTCCCAGGCTCTTCCTCTGTCCCTTTGGCTTCTTTCTTTCCCACTTCAGTTGTTTCTCTCTCTCTCTCTCTCTCTCTCTCTCTCTCTCTCGCACGTGTGCCCTTCTTCATTATCTCTATGTCTCTGTCTCCCCCTCACCTCTGCCTATGTCTCTCTTTTTCTTGCTTTCTTTCGCACTGCCTCCCTCTCTGCCCTTCAGTGCTTCTCATTTTCTGTCTCTATTCACCCTTCTGGTTCTGTGGCTGACCTGATTTTGCCCTTCTTTTGCTTTCCCCAGCATCTAGAAAATGGCAGCATGGAAGAAGCAGCAGGAAAGGGGCCTGTGCCTTAGCACCGTTGATCCCCACCAATGTGTCCCACCCTGCTGCCAGGGTGCCAGGGAGTGGAAGGAGGAGCAGGAGGCCAAGGGTGGGGTGGCTATGGGTAAGGGACACATTTTTCAGAATGTAATGCCACACAGAAGCGGAAGCAGGACAGGTGTGTTTCTGGCCCAGCAGGTTTTGCCTGGCAGGGCTGACTGAAGGCAAGGCCTTAATTAGAAATGCTGACTGGGAGAAAGGGGAAGGTGTTATTAGCTGGGAAGAGCATTAGGTGGGGTGGGAGGTCCTGGGAGGTGTGGGAGGAACTTGGGGGACTTTCTGCAGAGACTGCAGTAAAACTGACCTCTGGTAGGGAATTGGGAGTTCCCTTTCAGAGTGGCCAGCAGCCTTTTGGTACCCAAGAATGATGCAGCTGTCTACATGGAAGGGGAGATGCAAAGTTTCTTAACTCATCCTCTAGGCTCAGCTCATATTTTCCTTCTTTTGAGGGTCTATCTTTTGAGGCTACCAAATTAGGATTCTTCTGTATGGTTCTTGGCATTCTGTTCATTTGTAATTATTTTTTTACATGTTTCTCTGTGTGTGTGCCTATATGTGTGTACGTATTTTATGTTGTCTGACTGACATACATTGTGAGGGCCATGGCAATGGGAACCATGTTTACCTCATCCATGTCTGTGTCAGTACTCAGCAAACATTTTAGACATGCAGAATTCAAAGGGAAACTGGTGTTATGATTGTCTATTGACTTGTCTTGGAGCAGATGGCAAATGTAATTCATTTATCTGGTTTGTCCTGGATGGTGTCCCTCCCACTGGCTCATCATATGGGGGTGGGGGAAGAAGGAGGAGCCCAAGGTGTGAAGATGGAGGGAAGAAACTGACCTGGGATCAAACCAGATCACAGCAGACCCACAGAGTGGACACCAATATTTGAATAATTAAGATAGCTGAGTGCCTAATAATATTCAGTGGTCTTTCTTCCTGCAGGGCACTATATGTGATTTCATTTAATCTTCAAAACAGCTCTGTAGGGCTCTTTGACAGCTGAGGATACTGAAGCTGGGTTTGGAGAGATTACATCACCTTCCTGAGGTTAGTTACATAGCTAGTACATGCCAGCGCTGAACTGAGTTTCTATTTCTTTGTCTGGACATTAGGCTGTTCTCCAGGTTGCTCACATTCCCTTTACAATGGGTGGCCAGAACTGGACAAAAAACCCAGGGTCCCTTGACTTAGATAAAGTTCACAGGGGTAATTACTTTCTTGATTCAACAATATTCTTTAATTTATAAGGTGATACCTGCAAAACCCTATGTAAATGGTGTAGTTCTGAATGTATTTTGTAATAATAATGATAGCAATGACAAAGAAACAAATAAACAAACAAATAACCAGACTCTATATAAATAGAACAAACTGGTGGTTGCCAGAGGGGAGATTGGGAGGGGGGAGGTTGGGTGAAATAGATAGAAAGAATTAAGAGATGCGAACTTCTAATTATAAATGTTGTGAAGATGAGAAATACAGCATAAGGAATATAGTCAGTAATACTGTAATAACATACAGTGACAAATAGTGACTACACTTAGTGTGGTGAGCACTGAGTAATGAATAGAATGGTTGAGTCACTATATTGTATATGTGGAACTAATATAACATTATATGCCAATTATACTTCAATAAAAATGTAATATAAGCAATGCATTCCAAGACTGCCTTTTGGTCACACTACGCAGTGGATCTTTCCATCACAACTGTTATTACTCCACCTCTTACCCCATCATATCCTCACCAGGCCCGTTTTTCAACTTAGGTGTAGGACTCCAGTTTGTCTTGATTTAGTGTCTAATATGACACTAAATCTGCTATAATATTAGCAGCATTTCCTCATAGTTAAAATCTGCTGAAATCTTTTGGATTTTGATTTCACCATCATCTATGAGCCATAGCTCCTTCTTCTTCTCCAGCATTTTATTCAAATCCTTCACAGTCACCTCCCACAGACATTGGGCAACAAGCTCCCAGGATTTCTACATATATTGCCCCATTGGACCTTTGCAAGGAGGGCACTGTGCTCCCATTTCCTTGATAAATAACTGAGGAGATATGATCAAGAACCTAGATTGAGGCGGCTTTCCCTGTATCACTATTGTTTTGTACACTTTTTCCAGAAATACACCTCAAGGATGATAGTCATCCACAAGCCACAAATCTCTGCTGTTTGATGCAGAAACCACTGCAATGGCAAGTGTTATAATTCTGAACTGCTAGAAGGAGAAAGAAATTGTGGCTGAAGTTTGTGTTTATGTGTTTGTGTGGTGTGTGTGGGGTGTATGTAGTGTATGTGTGTGGTATATATGTGTGTGGTGTGTATGTGTGGTATGTGTGTATGTGTTTGTGATATGTGTAGTGTTTGTGTGTGTATGATGTGGTGTATGTGTAGTGTGTATGTGTATGTGGTATGTGTGGTATGGGTGCTGTGTTTGTGTGGTATATGTACGTGTGGTGCATATGTGTATGTGGTATGTGGTATTTGCAGTGTGTGTGTAAGTGTAGGGTTGTGTATGTGGTGTGTGTGGTATATGTTATTTGTGTGTGGTGTGTGTGCAATGTGTGTGTAGTGTGTGTGGTGTATATATGTGTGTGGTGTGTGTGCAGTGTGATGTGGGTGTGCGTATGTGTGTGGTGTGATGGCACTGTTCATTCCTCTCAATTGCTCCATTTTCATTATGGAGAACCCACAGCCTTCATTTCATTTATTATTAGTGTTGGCTTTTTAAAAAAATATTTTATTTGTTTATTTGACAGAGATCACAAGTAGGCAGAGAGGTGGGGTGGGGGTGGGGGGAGGGAGCAGTCTCCCTGCTGAGCAGAGAGCCCAATGCAGGCCTAGATCCTAGGACCCTGGGATCATGACCTGAGCTGAAAGCAGAGGCTTTAATCCACTGAGCCACCCAGCTGCCCCTTCAGTGTTCTTATGTACCCCAAATATGGAAGTTTTATTCTTGTTTTTTACTAAATTTAGCTCAATTCTTAATTATTTTCCCTTCTTGTTCTTTTTTTAAAGATTTATTTATTTATTTGAAAGAATTAAAGGGAGAGGGCAGTGGTAGATGGAGAGAGAATCTTAAGGAGACTGTGTTGAGCACAAGCCCAATAAGGGGCTTAATCTCATGAACCTGAGATCACAACCTGATCCAAAACCAAGAGTCTGACACTTTAACTGACTGTACCACTCAGGTGCCCCCTCCCTTCTTGTTGTTTTTGCATACATGTCATGCGATTCACATTTCAGGTGTGCATCTTCTAGTCTATTGACCACTGATCTGGATGTGGCCCCTTAACTATTCAAGATATCTTTGGGCACACTAGCCAGTTATGGATCCAGACACATAGGAAATAGTGTTGTATGTATATAGTAAGCTAGATATGACAGATAGAAGGGCTTTTCTGAGTGATGTGTGGCTTGTGGAGAGTGGATAGAACTTCATGACCTGTAGACTTCTAGTGTATGAGGAAATTAAATGTATACTGCTACTTAAAATCACAGAGATTATTTAAAAAAATTAAAAAAGAGATTGTTGTTTTGGATTCTAGCTCAGTAAAGCTAAGGATGATTGCTAAACCCTTTTGGTGTGTTATTCTGTCAAGTTTAGGTAATAATGAAATTCTCTGGGTTGGTATTTAAAGGAAAAAGAGAGGAAGAACTTACAATGTACAAATAGGCTGAAGTATAAAAAATACCATATGTTCTTAAACTTGAATAAACAAAAGGCAACCAATATCTCCTTCCCTCATGGAGATTTTCATCTGGAGATAAGTGAGAATAAGGGAGGAGGGGGGATACACCAAAGAAGAGACATGGATTGAGACATGGTTATGGTCTGTGGACCTCAGCGCCTTCTCTGTCTGGAATGTTGTCCGAAACCTCCTCTATTTCTTTGGCTGATCAATTTCTATACATTCTTTGATTCTGGGTCTAAATGTCATGTTTTCAATTGCCTGTATGTGGAATTTAAGAAACAAAGAAGATGAACACAGGGAAGGCAAGGAAAAATAAAATAAGATGAAAATAGAGAGAAAGGTTAGCCATAAGAGATGCGGAACTCTTGGAAGCAAATTAGGGTTGCTGGAGGGGAGGTGGGTAAGGGAAGGGATAATTGGGTGATGGGCATTAAGGAGGGCACTTGATGTAATGAGCACTGGCTGTTATATGCAACTAATGAATTACTAAGTTCTACCCCTGAAAATTATAATACACTATATATTAACTAAATTGAGTTTACATAAATAATTTAATAAAAATAAAATTAAAAATGTCATGTCTTCAAAAAAGAACTCTCCCCCCACCATCAGCCATGTACTTATTCAGAAACATGTCCCTTTCCAAAAGTGCATGATTTGGAACCATAACTGCTGTTATTCATCTTATATATTTTACATCTATCTTCTCATTAGATGTTAGCTATATGAGGAAAGGGACACCCCAGTGTATCCCTAGCTCTTGAGATAGTGTCAAGTATAGCAGCACATAATGGCAGCCCAACACATGTTTGTGGAATGAACGAATACCTTTGGTGTCTTCTCTGCAGCAGTGAGGTTGAATTAGGTGACCTGGTCATTTTCCAGGGCTATCTCCTACAATGGTTGGGGTGGAAGGTAGGTGAGGGAACAGCAGCAGAAGGGTGCTATAATCTTGATGTAATTTGGCCAGGAGGTGGTGCAGGCAGTCTGGCTCCCTGGCCAGGGCAGGGGTGGGGCAAGCTGTGGTGGGTGTGGAGCTGGAACACCTTCAGGCCAGCAGCAATCCCAGGCACAAGGGGTGAATGGCTGGAGATGCATGCAGACCTGCTGGGGCACTTGCTTCAGGGATGTGTTGGATGTTGGCATCCTGTACCTGTAGCCACCAAACTGTTCTTGGCACATCAGAATGATGAGTAGCAAGGTAGCCTGTCCTGAGGTCAGAGAGGAGACCCACCCACCATCCTGACAGTTCCCAGTCTCTTGCTTGTTTGGTCAGCGCCTTTTCCCTGGGCCCTCACAAAAACCCCATGTTCCACTTCCTTCCCTAGGCTTCCCCTCCCACCTTCTTACTCTCATTCTTGCTGAGACCTTGCAAATGTGCCTGCAACCCCATTCCCAAAGTTCTCTTTGCATCACCCTTTGAGGTGATGAGTCCACTCTTTCATTAAGGTCCAACTTTTTACTCCTTCCTTTGATCCCCTACTGAGCTCTTCTGGGATCCCCTTTTTTAAACTGATAAGTACAGATACTACACTTGATCTTAGCCAAAAGTCCGAGAAGTGATGGGATCCCCTTTTCTAATCCATTACTTTACCTCTTAGATTTATATTTATAGCCAAAACTTCTTTTTTGAACATGAGGTTCCAATTCTAACTTTGTGTTTTACTCAACTTGAATATCTAGTGGCATCTTTGGGTCTCAATATTTATAGTTGGCCTCCATATGCATGTAATTAAATGCACTGTTGCTGTTTTCTCCTGTTAATTATCTCATGTCAATTTAAAACTTAAATCAACTGCAAGAATCCCGAAGAGTGAAAAAAAATTTTTTCCTCCACAAGTAGCCCTACTCACATTACTGAATCCTCTTACCTAAAGTCAGCTGATTTCAGATGATGGCCATACTACAAAATGCATTAACAGCAACAGAAATTAGTGTTTGATTAAATAATTGGGTACTATAGACTGACCAAGTAAATACATCAAACTAATTATCACAGATTCCAAAGGGCTACTCTGTCAGTGTAAGAATGAATGGCATATACCCCATCCTGCAGAAAAAGATAAAATTGCTTATTGAAAATTTGTAGTAGGTATCAAGAAAAAATCCTTTCAGAATTAGTAAGTACTAGCCAGAATGCATGTGAGTTTGTGAACTGAATGCATGCTATCAAGGTGATTGAAAAGTTGAAAGTGATTACATGTTAGTAGTATACCCAGGGGACTGGAAAGACTAAGTATACCTTCTTTCTAGAGGAGCTGACTTCAATCTAGGTCTCAAAACATTCCCATATGGTAAAGCTCCTAGTAAATTGAATATGATACAGTAAGAAACACAAGACACAGAAAGAAACAAGGTAAAATGAGCAAGAGTCAGCAGAAACCAGAAACAGAAGAATTGGTTCCATAAAGACATCAGGCATTAAAACTGTCAGACATGGAAGAAAAGAAATGACATGGCTTATTTATGTTAAACTATGTTGAAAAATTCTGACAAATCAATTAAAAAAAGACAAACAACTCAACAATGGAATGAGCAAAAATGAAAAAGAAATCACAAAAGAGAATATCTATCTTAATAAATATATAAAAGGAGGAGAGGCAAGATGGCAGAGAAGTAGGAGGCCCTGTTTCCACCTGGTCCCCTAAAGTGAGCTAAATATCTACCAGAACACTCTGAACACCCACGAAATCAGACTGAGATATAAGATTATACACTTCTGGATCTCTATGGTGTCAGAAGATCATCAGTGGAGAGGTAAAGTGGAGTGGGAACACTTGGACTGATATTGGAGGATAAACAGAAGAGGGAGGAAGGCACCAGAAGTGACCCATTGGAAAGTAATACCCCAATACGAAAGTGTCCTGTGATTGGTGACCAACATTAACTTGGGAGTCTGGTCAAGAGCACTCAAAAAGATCAAAAGATCTTAAGGGGCAACTGGTGGAATCAGGTGATCATGGGCATGGACCTAAGCCCACAGTCTCAGGACAGTCACCACTAGCAACCACCTGTGCCAGAGAGAGCCCAGTGGGGGCTCCAGTCTGTGGTCCCGGCTTTCCACTGCTTGCACCACTGCTTGGGCTGGATACACTCCTGCCCGTGCCTGAGAGAGCCTGGTGTGGCCACTGGCTGGGGGTCTCTGGGCCTGAAGACTTCCACGACCTGCGCAGCCTCAGGATCTGAGCATACCCAACCCAGTCTCAGAGAACACAGCTCGATCTCCAGTTGGGGTCCCTCAGCCTGCAGCCTTCTGCGTCCTGCACCGCTGCCCGGTGTGAGCGCACCTGGCGTGGGCATGGGCTCCAGACAGCAGTCCCGACAGTAAGAGCCACCCAGGTTCAGGCCCCCCTGGACCAATATTGCTCATAGTTTTAGTGGCACAGGGATGCAGAGACAAGTGGAGGCCTCAGGTGACCACTGAGATGGTGGCTGGGGTATGCACCACCTGTAGGAGGTTGTGGTGTTCAGCAGAATTTGCAGAGGAGGAGTCTGTGTGTTCTGAACGACCCAGAGGGGAGCTGACTGAGGCTTCTCTCTGAGGTAGAGGTCTGGGTGCAGACAGTTTACTTTCCACTAACCCTCCGAAAAGCCCCCAAAGCCACCAAAGAACAAAAACCTCCAGAGAGCAAAAGCCTGAAAAACCAGTTTCCACAGAGCCCAGGCCCCTGATGGGGGAAGGGCAACTCAGCCAAAGCAAGACTGACTGGAAAACAAAACAGCAAGCTCCTCCCCCAGAAGACAAACTGTAAAAACAAGAGGACAACAACCACAGGGTCCCCATAAAATTGTAGAACCCCAACATCAGAGGAAAACAATATATTAACCTCCTAGTATTGCCCCCAAACCTACATATTTCATAGATAATTTTTTTTAAGATTTGTTCTCACAGTTCTTGTTCTTTTAGTTTTTTTAACCTACTTACCATTACAACTAGAGGTTTTATACAACATAATAACTTTTTAACTTGAACTTTTTTCATGCGCATACCTGTGTTTCTTTCTTTCTTTCTTTTTTAATATACACAGAGATATAAGCTTCAAGGTAATCCTTTTTCCCTATTCAACACTACCTCTATATATAAACTAGTTTTAATTTCCCTGTATCTCTGGAAAGTTGAGTCCTTCAACAAAGATAGCAAGATACACCCAGGAAGAACTAAAATAAACTTCCTCACTCACATCGAGAATTTATAAACACCTTCCCATCTTATCCTTCTGTCAGTGTTTCTGTGTATTTGCTTTTGTTTTTGTACTATATAAATCTTATTCTTAGGGTTCATTTTGCCTGGGGTTTTCTTTTTTATTTTCTTTTACTTTTGTCAGTCTTTTTGTTTGTTTTCTTCTTTGTACCTTATAATCTTACTTACGAACTGATAAACCACTGACCAAACTAATCCAAAAGAAAAGAGAGAGGACTCAAATTAATAAAAATATGAATGAAAGGGGAGAGATACAACTAACACCAAGGAAATACAAACAATCATCAGAAATTATTACTGACAGTTATATGCCAATAAGTTAAGTAACCTAGAAGAAATGGATGCATTCCTGAAAACCTATAACCTTCTAAGACTGAAACAGTAAGAAACTGACAACATGAATAGACTGATATCTAGTAATGAGATTGAAGCAGTGAATTAAAAACCTTACAAGGGGCACCTGGGTGGCTCAGTGGGTTAAGCCTCTGCCTTCAGCTCGGGTCGTGATCCCAGGATCCTGGGATCGAGCCCCGCATTGGGCTTTCTGCTCAGCGGGGAGCCTGCTTCCCTCTCTCTCTGCCTGCCTCTCTGCCTACTTATGATCTCTCTCTCTGTCAAATAAATAAATAAAATCTTAAAAAAAAAAAAAAGATTAAAACCTTACAAAACACAAGTGCCCAGGATTCGATGGATTCCCTGGGGAATTTAACCAAACATTGAAGGAAGAAATAATACCTATTCTCCTGAAGCTGTTTCAAAAAATAGAAACAAAAGCAACATTTCCAGACTCTTTCTATGAAGCCAGCATTACCCTGATGTCCAAACCAGGCAAAGACTCCATCAAAAAGAATTTCAGACTAATATCCCTGATGAATATGGATGCCAAGATTCTCAACAAGATCCTAGCAAATAGGATCCAAAAGTACATTAAAATGTTTATCCACCATGACCAGGTAGAATTTATCCATGGGTTGCAAGGGTGGTTCAACATTCTCAAATCAATCACTGCAATAGAAAAAATCAATAAGAGAAGAGAGAAGAACCACCTGGCCCTCTCAGTTGTTGCAGAAAAAGCATTTGACAAAATACAGCACCCGTTTCTGATTAAGACTCTTCAAAGTATAGGGTATAGAGGGAATATTTCTCAACTTCATAAAATTTATCTATGAAAAACCCACAGCAAATATCATTCTCAGTGGGGAAAAGCTGACAGCCTTCCCTTTGAGATCAGAAACACAAGGATGCCCACTCTCACCACTCTTGTTCAACATAGTACTAGAAGTCTTAGCAACAGCAATCAGGCAACAAAAAGAAATAAAAGGATTCAAATTGGCAAAGAAGAAACCAAACTCTCTCTCTTCATAGATGACATGATACTTTATATGGAAAACCCAAAAGACTCCACCCCCAAACTACCAGAACTCATACAGCAATTCAGTCATGTGGCAGGATACAAAATCAATGTACATACATCAGTTGCTTTCTTATACACTATCAATGAAAATACAGAAAGGGAAATTAGAGAATCAATTCCATTTACTATAGCACCAAGAACTATAAGATCTCTGGGAATAAACCTAACCAAAGAGGTAAAGAATCTGTACTCGAGGAACTACTGAACACTCATGAAAGACATTGAAGAAGACACAAAAAGATGGAAAAGGATTCCATGCTCATGGTTCAGAAGGATAAACATTGTTAAAATATCTACACTGCCCAGGGACGCCTGGGTGGCTCAGTGGGTTAAGCCTCTGCCTTCGGCTCTGGTCATGATCCCAGGGTCCTGGGATCGAGTCCCGTATCGGGCTCTCTGCTCAGCAGGGGGCCTGCTTCTCCCCTCCCCTCTCTGCCTGCCTCTCTGCTGCTTGTGTGATCTCTGTCAAATAAATAAATAAAATCTCTTAAAAAAAATCTACACTGCCCAGAGCAATCTAAACTTTCAATGACATTCCAATCAAAATTCCACTGGCATTTTTCAAAGTGCTGGAACAAATAATCCTAAAATTTGTATAGAACCACAAAAGACCCTGAAATGCTAAGGAAATGTTGAAAAAGAAAAAAAACATAGCTGGGGGTATCATGTTGCCTGATTCAAGCTTTACTACAAAGCTGTGATCACCAAGACAGCATGGTACTGGCATAAAAACAGACACATAGACAAATGAAACAGAGTAGAGAGTCCAGATATGGACCCTCAACTCTATGGTCAAATACCTTCAACAAAGCAGAAAAAAATACCCAATGGGAAAAAGACAGTCTCTTCCATAAGTGGTGCTAGGAAAATTGGACAACCACATGCAGAAGAATGAACCTAAACCATTCTCTTAACATCATTCACAAAGGTAAACTCAAAAATGGATGAAAGACCCCAGTGTGAGCAGGAATCTATCAAAATCCTAGAGAACATAGGCAGTAACCTCTTTGACATTGGCCATAGAAACTTCTTTCAATACATGTCTCCAAAGACAAAGGAACCAAAAGTGAAAATGAATTTTTGGGATCTCATCAAGATCAAAAGCTTCTGCACAGCAAATGAAATAGTCAACAAAACAAAGATGCAATCCACGGAATGTGAGAGGACATTCGCCAAATGACACTGCAGACAAAGGGCTGTTATCCAAGATCGATAAAGAACTCCTCAAACTCAACAGACACAAAACAGATTATCACATTAAAAAAGTGAGCAGAAAACATGAACAGACACTTCTCCAAAGAAGACATACAAATGAGTAACAGACACTTGAAAAAATGTCCATCGTCATTAGGAATCAGAGAAAATCAAACCTTATTGAGATATCACCTTATACCAGTTAGAGTGGCCAAAATTATCAGGATAGGAAACAACAACTGTTGGAGAGGATGTGGAGAAAGGGGAACTTTCTTATGCTGTTGGTGGGAAAGCAAGTTAGTGCAGCCACTTTGGAAAACAGTGTGGAGATTCCTTAAGAAATTAAAAATAGAGCTACCTTATGACCCCGCAATTGCACTACTGGGTATTTACCCCAAGGTCACAGATGTAGTCAAAAGAAGGGCCATCTATACCCCAATGTTCATAGCAGCAATGGCCATAATCGCCAAACTGTGGAAAGAGCCAAGATGTCCTTCAACAGACGAATGGATAAAGAAGATGTGGTCCTTATATACAATGGAGTATTATGTCTCCATCAGAAAGGATGAATACCCAACTTTTGTATCAGTATGGACGGGACTGGAAGAGATTATGCTGAGTGAAATAAGTCAAGCAGAGAGAGTCGATTATCATATGGATTCACTTACTTGTGGAGCATAAGGAATAACATGGAGGACATTAGGAGAGGGAAAGGAAAAGTGAATTAGGGTAAACTGGAAGGGGAAATGAAACACGAGAGACTATGGACTCTGAGAAACAAACTGAGGGTTTGGGAAGGAAGGTGGGTGGAGGAATGGGTTAGCCTGGTGGTGGATATTAAGAAGTGCACATATTGCTTGGATCACTGGGTGCCGCGGATTAACAATGAAACTTGAACACTGAAAAAATAAAATAAAAAAAGAAGAAAGGTTAAAAAACTAATAAATGTATAAAAATATGCTTGACTTTATTTTTCATCAGAAAAATATAAATTAAAATTACAACACAAAAGAAGCATTAAGATGGCAGAAGAGGAGTGGACCCTAATTTCTTCTGGTGCCAAGAATTCAGCTAGATATTTATTTTTATTTTATTTTTTTAAGATTTTTATTTATTTATTTGACAGACAGAGATCACAAGTAGGCAGAGAGGCAGACAGAGAGAGAGAGGAAGGGAAACAGGCTCCCTGCTGAGCAGAGAGCCGGACTCGGGGCTCGATCCCAGGATCCTGGGATCATGATATGAGCCGAAGGCAGAGGCTTTAACCCACTGAGCCACCCAGGCACCCTCAGCTAGATATTTATCAAATTATTCTGAACACCTGCAAACTCAACAGGAGAATTTCTACAATTCAACAAACAGAAAAGTAATAACTTTTTGGAAGGTAGGAGGTGTGGAGATGTGAATCCAGGATGATATATCAGAAGATAAATGCAGAGGGTAGGGAGCTTGCTTAAGGAGACTACCGCAAAGTATTATAAATAGTGGAATGAAAAATCAGAACATTTAGAAATCTGCTACTGTGGGGGACATCCCTGGTTTAAAGGTGCTCAGGTGGGGGCACCTGGGTGGCTCATTGGGTTAAAGCCTCTGCCTTTGGCTCAGGTCATGACCCCAGAGTCCTCGGATTGAGCCCTGCATTGGGCTCTCTGCTTGGTGGAGAGCCTGTTTTCCCCTCTCTCTCTGCCTGCCTCTCTGCTTACTTGTGATCTCTGTCTGTCAAATAAGTAAATCAAATCTTAAAAAAAAAAAAAAAGGTGCTCAGGTAGCAAAGCAGGGCACAATCCCAGGTGAGACAGCATGGCCTCAGGATCCCCAGGGTTAAAAGAAGAATGGGGGCACCTGAGTGTGGCAGGGTTTCCAGGCAGTGGAGCAGTGAAGCTGGCTGAAAACAGCAAGTCTAGGCACTGGCTTTCTGTTCAATATGCCATAAACCTTGAACCACAGAACCACCATGCAACCACTCTTTTGGCAGGCGCCTAGCAAGAGGCAGAAGCAAGGCAAGACCTCATGCCTCCTTCCCCCAAGAGGAACAGTGTGGGTCCATGCCAAAGGAGTCCATAGAGTTTGGAGACTCAAAAGTATATCACAGGCTGGGTGAACACAGAATTCAGTCAGAAACCAGGGAGACAAGAGTGATTGCTTTTCTGTGAGAGGTCACTGAAGATTGGTGTGTGTGTGTGTGTGTGAACTTTCAGCTCCAGAGCTAGAGATAGGGGAGCCGCCATTTTCATCCCCACCCCCCACATTGGCGTTGAAAGCCTTCAAAGAACAAAACAATACCACATAGTGCACTCATTCTGGAGCCACTTACACTGAACCCAGGCCCCTGGCAAAGGAGGTGCAATTCCACCGGGCAAGGACACCTGAGAATCAGTGTAATAGGCCACTCCCCAGAAGGCCAGCAAGAATAACTCACTAGCACCAAATTTACCGATCCTTTTTTTTAATACTTTAGTGTTTTAATTTTATTTCTAATTCCTTATATTTTTTAATTCTTTTAAGTTTTTATGTTTATATATACATTATATTTTATTTTTGGTTTCCATTCATTGTATTTTTTTCATTTTTGTATATATATATAAGTTTTCTTTCTTTCCTATTTTGGGACCTAGTTTCTTTTAACAAACAAACCTAAATACACCCAATCTACTTCATTGCTTTGTTCTGTCTTACCTTTTCCTTGGTTTGTTCTTATTTTGTTTTGTTTCTATTTTCTTCTGGTTTGTTTTGTTTGCATTTTCTGGTGTTGCTGTTGTTATTTTTGTCTTTTCTCTCTTTTCTTCTATTCTTTTCTGAACATAATAACGAAATGGAGAAACTCACCCCAAAAGAAAGAACAGGAGGAAGTACTACTGCCAGGGATTTAATCAATATCTACCAGGGATTTAATCAATATTTATATAAGTAAGGTGTCAGAACAAGAATTTAAAACAATGACTATAAAGATACTAGCTGGGCTTGAAAAAAAGCATAGAAGACACTAGAGAATCCTTTACTCTAGAAATAAAAGAACTAAAAACTAATTAGGCTGGAATTAAAAATGCTGTTATGGAGATGATGTCAAAAATGGAGGCTCTAATTGGTGGGAAAACAAGGCAGAAGACAGAGTCAGGGATATAGAAGACAAATTTATGGAAAACAAGGAAGCCAGTAAAAAGAGAGAAAAGCAGCCACTGGAAGATGAAGGGAGAATGTGAGAAATCAGTGATAACATAAAGCAAAATAATATTTTGTGAGAGAGAGGGGGATAGATAGTTTACTTGAGCAAATTATAGCTGAGAACTTCCCTAATCTGGGAAGGAAATCTGCATTCAAGTCCAGGAGGCACAGAGAACCCCCACTCCCCACAAAAATAGGCCAAGACCACAACATATTAGAGTGAAGCTTACAAATTTCAGAGATAAAGAGAAAATCCTGAAAGTGGCTCAGATAGGAGGTCCTTAACCTACAGGGGTAGACACATAAGGCTGGCAGCAGACCTGTCCACAGAGACCTGGCAGGCCAGGAAAAACTGGCATGATATATTTAATGTGCTAAATGGGAGAAATATTCAGCCAAGAATACTTTATCCATCAAGGCTGTCATTCAGAGAGGAGAGAGAAAGAGCTTCCAGGATAAATAAAACTAAAGGAATTTGTGAACATTAAACCTACCCCTGCAAGAAATATTAAAGGGATTCCTTTAAGTGAAGAGAGAGCCCCAAAGTAACAAAGACCAGAAAGGAACAGAGGCAATTTACAGAAACAGCAACTTTACAGGTAAAACAATGGCATTAAATTTAAACGTAAATGGACTAAATGCTCTAATCAAAAGACACAGGGTATCAGATTGGATTCAAACAAACAAACAAACAAATAAATAAGTTCCACTGATTCATTGTCTACTAGAGATTCATTTTAGACCCAAAGACACTTTCAGATTGAAAGTGAGGGTGTGGAGAACCATTTTTCATGCTAATGGACATCAAAACAATGCTGCAGTATAACCGTCCCTCAGAATAATGTACTGCTTAAAATATAACCTATGAGAAATTAAACTAGTTACCAAGCATGCTTAGATATAGCCTTAAGAAAAACAGGTACTGGCAACAGGCCTCTGGGGGAGAGGACGATATATATATACGTCTTTGAAGCTGAGCACTCCAGTGCCGCCTCCTGACAGCGCACGGGAGAAGAATGAGGCACAAATAAGACATCTGCAAGAGAATGGGAGCAGGGAGTGATAGTAGAAAAGACTGTCACCCTGAACAACTCCTCAGTTGGACCATTAGAAAGTGAGTAACAACCAACAAAAAGCCAGTCATCTTTATATCAAACTAGATTTGAAACCAGAGACTGTAATAAGAGATGAAGAAGGACACTATATCATAATAAAAGGTTCTATCCAACAAGATCTAACAATTGTAAATATTTATGCTCCTAACTTGGGAGCATCTAACTATATAAACCAATATTAACAAAATTAACGATACACATTGATAATAGTACAATGATATCAATATGACTCTTTATTTTGATTAACAGGTGGCTTGTGTAGTTGACTGCTCCAATATTGGGGGCATAAATATTTACAATTGTTAGATCTTTTTGGCTGATAGACCCTTTAAGAATGAGGTAGTGTCCTTCTGTATCTCTGACTACAGTCTATAGCTTAAAATCTAATTTATCTGATATGAGAATCACTACCCCAGCTTTCTTTTGAGACCTGTTGGCATGAAAAATGGTTCTCCATTCCTTCACTTACAGTCTGGATGTATCTTTAGGTTCCAAATGTGTCTATTGTAGACAGGATTATTTTGGGTTAAAGAATTTTAATGGTAATAACACAATATTAATTCAAAAGAGATTATCTCAGCTTCTACATGATTCTGAAAGTCTGTTCTGTGAGTATATCAAAGGAAGAAAATAACACACAGTTGAATTAACTATTCAAGCTAAATTCACTAGAATCAGTTAATCCATAAAAACATTTAACTAATTGCCTGATGCAGATGTAGCCTAAAATTAAGGTGTCTTATAGCTGCATAAGTATTCCAAGTCACTCTTATGTTACTTAAATTTCTAGAGTTTCATATCCTGATTACATGCTACTTCTAAACAGAGGGATTATAGTTTCAAGGTCAAGCTCTTAACAGCAGTAATGTTTTTGTTGGTGGTGGTGATGGTAATGACATCTTCAAATGTTATTATCCTAGGAAATTTTGTATTTCCTCTATTGTTTGTATATATGCATTTATGTACACAAGAAAATATTTGGTATTTTTTCCCAATGTTATGGACCTAAACTGTGAAAATCAAGACAGAACATTAAATGTGAAAATGGGAGCATTCTTTTTTAAGGTTTTAGAAAAACTTCAGGAAGTCATGCCACCATGTAGTAAAGTAAGACATAAGTTGTATTTATAAATTGCCAAAATATACAAATAAAAATGGAAAAAATAGTATAATGATAGCAGCGAACTTTAACAGCCCACTCATAGCAATGGATGGATCATCTAAGCAGAAGATCAACAAGGAAACAAGAGCTTTGAATGACACACTGGACCAGATAAATTTCATAGTTACACTCAGAGCATTTCATCCTAAAACAAGAGAATACACATTCTTCTTGAGTGTACATGGAACATTCTCCAAAAAGGTTCACATACTGGGTCACAAATCAGGTTTCAAATGGTACAAAAAGATTGACATTATACCATGCATATTTCAGAGCACAATGCTTTAAAACTTGAATGTAATCACAAGAGACAACTTAGAAGGAAAACAAATACATGGAGATTAAAGAGCATCCAACTAAAGAATGAATGGGTCAACCAGGAAATTAAGGAAGAATTAAACAAATACATGGAAACAAATGATAATGAAAACATGATGATTCAGAACATTTGTGATGCAGGAAAGGTGGTCCTACAAGGGAAGTATACAGCAATACAGGCCTTTCTCAAGAAACAAGGAAAGTTTCAAATACACAACCTAACCTTACAACTAAAGGAGATAGAAAGAAAACAAACCCAGCAGGAGAAGAGAAATAATAAAGATTAGAGCACAAATGACGGTGCCAGTGTGGCTCAGTTGATTAAGCATCTGCCTTCAGTTCAGGTCATGATTTCAGGGTCCTTGGATTGAGCTCCACATCAGGCTCCCTGCTCAGTGGAGAGTCTGCTTCTCTCTCTCTCCCTCTGACCCTCCCCCACGACTTGTGTTCTCTTTCTTTCTCTCCCTTGCTCTCTCTCTCTCCCTCTCTCAAATGAATAAATAAATAAAATGTTTTAAAAAATGATAAGAGCAGAAATTAATGACATAGAAGTAAAAAAAACAGTACAATAGTTCAATGAAACTAAGAGCTGTTTCTTTGAAAAAAAATAAGGTTGACAACACAAGGGTTTGTAAAAGGACAAACTAAAGAAAAGATAAAATGAAAAAAGAAATACGAAAGAAAACAAAAGAAGAAAAAATAAGGCTGAGAAACCTCTAGCCAGATTTATCAAAAAAAAAAAAAAAAAAGAACAAGAGAAAGTACCCAAATTAATTAAATCATGAATGAAAGAGGAAAAATCACAACCAACACTGAAGAAATACAAACAATTATAGGAGAATGTTATGAGCAATTATATGGCAACAAATTATGCAATCTGGAAGATATGGATGTGTTCCTAGAAACATAAACATATAAACTACCAAAACTGAAACAGGAAGAAATAGAAAACCTGAACAGACCCACAACCAGCAAGGAAATTGAAGCAGTAATCGAAAATTTCCCAACAAACAAGAATCCATGGCCTAATGGCCTTCCAGCAGAATTCTACCAAACATTTAAAGAAGAACTAATACCTATTCTACTGAAGCTATTCCAAAAACTAGAAAAGGAAGGAAAACTTCCAAACTCATTCTATGAAACCAGCATTGCCTTGATCCCCAAACCAAAGACCCCACAAAAAGGAGAATTACAGACCAATATCCCTGATGAACATGGTTGCAGAAATTCTCACCAAGATACCAACAGATGGGATCCAACAGTACATTAAAAGCATTATTCACCATGACCAAATGGGATTTATCCCTGGGCTGCAAGAAAGATTCAACATTTGCAAATCAATCAATGTGATAGATGACAGTAATAAAAGAAAGGACAAGAACCTCATGATCCTCTCAAAAGGTGCAGAAAAAAAAAAACTGACAAAGTACAGCATCCTTTCTTGATTAAAACTCTCTGCAGGGGTGCCTGGGTGGCTCAGTCATTAGGCGTCTGCCTTTGGCTCAGGTCATGATCCCGGGGTCCTGGGATCAAGCCCAATATCAGGTTCCCTGGTCAGCAGGGAGTCTGCTTTTCTCACTCCCACTCCCCTTGCTTGTGTTCCCTCTCTCACTGTCTCTCTCCCTCTGTCAAATAAATAAATAAATAAATAAATAAATAAATAAATAAAATCTTTGAAAAAAGAACCAAACAAGGAAATTTAAAAAAAGAATAAAACTTCCTGCAGTATAGGGACAGAGGGAACATACCTTAATATCATAAAAGTCATCTACAGAAAACGCCACAGCAAATATCATTCTCAATGGGAATAACTGAGAGCTTTTTCCCTAAGGTCAGGAACACGACAGGGATGTCCACTCTCACCGCTGTTGTTAACATAGTACTGGAAGTCCTGACCTGAGCAATCAAACAACAGGAAGAAATAAAGGCATGCGAATCAGCAAAGAGGAAGTCAAACTCTGACTCTTTGCAGATGACATGATACTCTATATGGAAAACCCAAAGATTCCACCCCAAAATTGTTAGAACTCATTCAGGGTTTCAGCAAAGTAGCAGGATATAAAATCAAAAGTACAGAAGTCAGTTGCATTCCTATATCCTAACAATGAAGAGGAGAAAGAGAAATTAAAGAATCAATCCCATTTACAATTATAAACCTAACCAAAGAAGTAAAGGATCTGTGCTCTAAAAACCATAGAACACTTATGAAAGAAATTGAGGAAGACAAGGAAATGGAGAAACATTCCATGTTCCTGAGTTGGAAGAACAAATACTGTTAAAATGTCTAAGCTACACACTCAATGTAATCCCTGCCAAAATACCATTGACATTTTCACAGATCTGGAACAAATAATCCTAAAATTTGTATGGGACCACAAAAGCCCCAAACAGCCAAAGGAATGTTGAGAAAGAAAACCAAAGTGGGAGGCATCACTATTCTGGACTTCAAGCTATATAACAAAGCTGCAATCACTGTGAGACAGGAATCCATCAAAATCCTAGAGGAGAACACAGGCAGCAACGTCTTTGTCCTTGGCCACAGCAACTTCTTGCTAGAGACGTCTTCAAAGGCAAGGGGAAAAAAAGCAAAAGTGAACTAATGGGACTTTATCAAGATAAAACCTTCTGCACAGCAGAAGGAACAGTTGACAAAACTAAAAGGCAACCTTTGTAGTAGGAGAAGATATTTGCAAATGTCTTATCAAATAAGGGGCTAGTATCCAAAATTTATAAAGAACTTACCAAACTCAACACCCAACAACCTGAAAAATCCAGTCAAGAAATGGGCAGAAGACATGAACAGACATTTCTCCAAAGAAGACATACAAATGGCCAACAGACACATGAGGAAATGCTCAACATCACCTGGCATCAGGGAAATACAAATCAAAGCCACAAGGAGATATCACCTCAAACGAGCCAGAATGGCTAAGATGAACAATTCAGGAAATGACAGGTGTTGGTGAGGATGTACAGAAAGGGGAATCCTCTTAGCTTGTTGGTGGGAATGCAAACTGGTGCAGCCACTCTGGAAAACAGCATGGAGTTTCCTCAGGAAGTTAAAAATAGGAATCCTTTATGACCCAGGAATTGCACTACTAGGTATTTTTCAAAAGGATACGAATGTAGTAATTAAAAGGGCACACCTGCCTCCAGTGTTTATAGCAGCAATGTCCATAGTGGCTAAAATATGGAGAGAGCCCAGATGTCCATCTGCAGATGAATGGATAAAGAAATGTGGTCTATACAATGGGACGTTACTCAGCCATCAAAAACCATGAAATCTTGCCATTTGCAGTGACGTGGATGGTATTATGCTGGAGGGTAACTGGAGGGTATTATGCTAAGTGAAATAAGTAAGAGAAAGAAAAATACCATATGATTTCACTCATATGTCGAATTTATGAAACAAAATAGATGAACATAGGTGAAGGGAAGGGAAAATAACATAAGATGGAAGCAGAGAGGGAGACAAACCATGAAAGACTCTTAACTCTTGAAACAAACTGAGGGTTGCTTGAAAGGAGGTGGGTGGACAGGATGGGGCAATTAGTGATGGGCATTAAGGAGGGCACGTAATGGAATGAGAACTGATCATTATATGCAATAGATGGATCTCTAAATTCTACCTCTGAAACTAATAATGCACTATATCTTAATTAAATTGAATTTAAATTAAAAATTACAATGAGATATTGTACACAAATTGCACTTATTAGTTTGAATTGTAGAGAATATATACTTTCATGGTAATAGAGAATTACTATAAAAACTTATGTAAAATGAAATAAGTCAAATATTTAGCAAGAGGCAGAACATTACTTGCCCTTCTCTGAAGTTATGGAATATGGAGTGTCTGGGTGGCTCAGTCAGTTAAGCATCTGCTTTCGGCTCAGGTCATGATCCCAGGGTCCTGTCTACAGGGAGCCTGTTTCTACCTCTGCCTCTCTCTCTCTCTCTCTCTCTCTCTCTGTCTTTTATGAATAAATAAATAAAATCTTTAAAAAAATAAGAAAGTTATGGGATACCTTTCCTCTCATTCTGGGAAAAATTGTTTAGATAATCTAAGAATTGCCAAATGGCCTGGTTCTTACAAGTTGAATAAACATAACACTAACATCCTTTGTTTCCAAAATATATTTTTTTAATATTTTGTTTATTTGAGAGAGATAGTGAGAGAGAAAGAGCACAAGTAGGGGAGAGAGAAGCAGACTCCCCACTTAGCTGGGAGCCCAATTGGGGGCTTGATTCCAGGACCCCAAGACCACGACCTGAGCCAAAGGCAGACCCTTAACTTGCTGAGCCACCCATGTGCCCCCCAAAACATGTTTTATAAAACAAAACACAGTTTTTTATGGAAAATAGTCTAAGAAAAATGTAAATATTCGAAACAGAATTAAGAACAGTAGTACACTTGAATGGTTAAGTAACTATGACAAATTTTGAATCTTCTCAACAAACAAAGTATCCAGCTGCAGATTCTACAGTTATTCCAGATAATAGGTTTTTCTACTTGTATAGGAGCTATTACAAAGTAAAAAATGAAGAGCTCATACACTGATGCATTTTGAAAAGCCAGGTTTTCCTTGACACCACGACCAGAGATGAACAGTAAAACTCTCCTATATATATGGGTTAAAAATTCTAAACGCAATTATTAGTAACCTTAATCCAGAAACGCATAAACACAATATGCAATAACTCAACATTTACCCCAGAAATGCAACTGACTTCTGTACATTGATTTTATATCCTGCCATTTTGCTGAATCCCTGTATGAGTTCTAGCAATTGTGGGATGGAGTCTTTTGGGTTTTCCGCATAAAGTATCATGTCATCTGTGAAGAGTGAGAGTTTGACTTGGTAACATTGTAAAACTTGAAAGCAATCTAATATCATCAACAATACAATGAATAAATATACTGTACTATAGTCACATGTAGAATATATACATCAGTGGAAATTAATGAAAAATAGTTTTATGCTTCAAAATTTATGAATCTCAAGAATTTAGTGTTAAGTGAAATAAACATCATAGAAGATACCTCAAAGTATGAATCCATTTATATAAACATAAAAATGTGGTCAAAATTAAATATTACATGATTTAATCTTATATACCTACATTGTAAGAGTTAAGGCAATGATTTTCACAAATTCAGGATGAGGTAGAATTGGAGGTTGTGACTGGGAGGAAGCACCCAATACTTTCTAAAGTACTGGTAATTATCTACTTCTTAAGATATGTGTTGGATACACGTTAAGTGTTGAGGTATTCATTTTATTAATTTTAGACTATAACTATGTAATATGTACTCTGATTATATGAGATATTTAATAATCCCTAAAAGAAAACAAAATGGATATGTATATTCAATATACATATAAATATAATGCAAGATAAAGATCTCCACAGGATTAAGGTGATCTGCTAGTAATCAGTATGTGATTACCTGTCAGAACAAAAATCAATAATTTAACAGTTTTCTAGAGGAAGAAAGTAGAACCCAAAGACTTGACATTACTAGGTTACAAAAAAAAAAAAAAAAAGGAAAAAGAAAAGCAACAGATCAAGAGATGACCAAATGGTACAGTTAGCAGACTTTCAATAACCAAGATGGTAATGAATTGATAGGAAAAATTGTCAGAATAAGTATCAGATGTGGAATCTCAGTAGTAAAATGGACACCTTACAATAGAAACTAATGGACAATCTATAAATAAAAAGTACAGTATTTAAAATGAAAATTTTACTGGTTCAGCTTCACAGAAGCCTGAGTTCAGCAGAAGAATCAGGGAACTTAAGTAAAAGTAAATAGAAATTATTCAAACTGAAGTAAGAGAGGAAAACAGAATGAACAAAAAAGAACTGTATTTAAGACATGTGGAGAAATATCAAATTAGTTAACAAATATTTAGAGTCCCAGAAAAGAAAAGAAGAGGAAAGGAAAGGAAGAAAAGAAAAGAAAGGAAAAGAAAAGAGGCCCAGAAGAAAGGAAGAATAAGTCTTTGAGGAGATAATATTAAACAATATTTTTAAAATCAAACCACAAATAAAAGAAACTCAGAGAATGCCAATTGGAGCAGAGGAGACCCTACCTTGGCTTATTTTAATTAAACGATTGAAAACCAAAAATGAAGAGAAAAAATTTGAGAAATGAGTCAAAGAAAAGAAAGACATTACCCTCAGGGGAAAAATCATAGACAAAGAATCTCAGACTGGATTAAAAAGTCATGACCCTAATATGTTATTTATAAAAGATACATTTTATTATTCATTCATTCATTCATTTATTCATTTATTTTGAGAAAGAGAACACAAGGGAGAGGGGCAGTGGGAGAGGGAGAAAGAGAGAATCTTGAGCATGTTCCACACCCAATGCAGAACTAGACATGGGTCTTGGTCTTGTGACACTGAGATCGGGGTCTGAGCCTGAAATCAAAAGTTGGATGCTTAACCAACTGAGCCACTCCAGGTTCCCCAAAGATACATTTTAAATATGAAGATGCAGAGAGGTTAAAAGTAATAATATGAGAAAAGATATTCCATGTAAAGATATTCCATTACAAAACTAGAGTGATTGCATTGCTATCATAAATTTGACTCCAAAACAAAAGATTATGATAGGTAAAAGGAAACATTTCATAGTGCTTCATCTGGAAGATATAACAATTCTAAATGCTGTATCTAATAACAATCACAATTCATGACATTAACACCCTTCTTTTAGTAACTGAGAGAACTAGTAGACAAAAATCAGTCAAAATCTAGGAACATTGAACAAATACTATTAACCAATAATGCAATTGACTTAAACATCCAAGAACTACAAATTCTTTTTTTTTTTTAAATGCTTTAGGGATGCCTGGGTGGCTCAGTCTGTTAAGAGTTTGCCTTCAACTCAGGTCATGATACCAGGGTCCTGGGATGGAGCCCTGCATCAAGCTCCTTGCTCAGCAGGGAGTCTGCTTCTCTCCTCTCCCTCTGCTTGTGTTCTCTTTCTCTATCCCCCTGTCACTCAAATAAATAAATAAATACTCCAAAAAATTTTAAAAATGTTTTAAATGCACATGAAACTTTCTTCAAGATAGATTTTATGTTGGAGATACAGGATAGTTCTATATAGTTCAAATAATTGAAATCAAACAGAATATGTTTTCTGACCACAATGAAATTTAATTAGAAATTAGTAACATTAAGGAGCACCTGGGTGGCTCAGTTGTCAAGTGTCTGCCTTTGGCTCAGGTCATGATCCCAGGGTCCTGGGTTCGAGCCCCACATTGGGCTCCCTGCTCAGTGGGAAGCCTGTTTCTCCCCTGCTTGTGTTCCCTCTCTCACTGTGTCTCCCTCCGTGTCAAATAAATACATAAAATCTTTAAAAAAATTAGTAACATTAAGATATCTAGAAAGGAAACAAACTGAGGGTTGCTGGGAAGTGGGGAGGAGGGATAGGGTAGCTGGGTTATGGACATTGGGGAGGGTATATGCTCTGGTGAGTGCTGTGAATTGTGTAATATTGATGATTCACAGACCTGTACCCCAGAAGCAAATAATACACTATATGTTAATTTAAAAAAAGATATATCTACAAAATCCCCAAGATTTAGAAATTAGGTAATGTGCTCCTAATAACTCATGGGGGTAAGGAAAAGAAATCAAAAAAGGTATTAAAATATTTTATAATGAGTGATAATGAAAAAACAGCATATTAAGATTTGGTTTGTGGAAAACTAGTTATAGATCACTGACTCTGAGCATCTTAAGGCTATAACAAAAGGAAACAAAACCATTTTTGCTAAGAGTAGAAAATATAAACTATGGTATATTTATACACTGGATAAACCAAAAGACAATGAAAAATAAAAAGCTACTGCTCAAAATAACATAGGAAATGTTGGAGCCAACAGCCAAGGAAGAATTGAGACATCTTTGGTACAAAAAGGTGGTTCTATTAAGGCACAGGGACAGGACCTGTAGATAGAAAGAGCTGCATTGGGGTTGTGATGGGTAACTGATTATATAGTTTCAAGTTGGGGAAGCAGTTAGGGATAACATAAGTCTCAAAGGAATTTTGGAAACAACGTTTCCAGCACCTTGAGGGGGCTAGCTATTGTTCGGAAAAGGTAATTCACTACTGTCTAATAAAACCCTGGTCATGAGACCCTTCAGATGTATATCAGTGAGCCATATGCTTGGAGGATGACTGTTAACATGTATTTTGGGGGGCAGAGATAAAGGAAGTTCCCAAAGGAATTTTTATATGTTAAAGAAGACTTACAGGATCATGTAGGGGTTGGGTTAATGTTAAGAGAAGATTTCCTTTTCCCTTAGCAAAATACTTAGAGGCAGCTGAGTTCTGAGAGGAAGGTCATTCTGCCTGTTTCAAGGACTTGTCAGTGGGCTGTAAGTAGTAAGGAAATTTAATTTTTCCTTTGTCTTTGTTTTCCACATCAAAAACAAGCACATGAATGAATATCCCAAACATAATACTGAGCAAAACAGATACATACTGCAGGATTATACTTATATAACCTTAAAAAATAAGCAAAATTAATCTACAGTAATAGAAGTCAGAATAATAATACATTTAGTGTAGCTAATGACTGGGAGGGGGAAAAGGAAGGCTTCTGAGGTGTAGTTATTGGAATGAATTCACTTGGCAAAAGTTAATTAATCTGTCATTTATATTTTGTGTATTTGTATGCAGATGTTCCTCAACTTATAGCTGGGTTGAAACAGTCCCTGTGCACCTAGAAAACTCCCTGCTGCCTGCTGACTCTACCTTTTTCTTCCAGAGCAAAGCACCAGCTAAGGAGCAAGTTGAGACTGGTCCAAACCAGTCTACATCAAGTTGGACCCCAGCACAGAACTTTCCCTGGCATTCCTTCATTATAACACTGCAAGCCATGTCCAGGTGTGGAGATTTAATATGTTAACTTGACGATGACTCATGAAGAAGCACAACCTTTAGGTGCACAGGTGCTAATAAATCTTCTCTTCTACATGTTTAGATGGCACACTTTCCCCACCTAAGTTTCTTTAATAAATTCTCCCTGACCTATTCCCACTGAGTCAGCCTGAGGATTCTTTCCTTTGTGCTTCTCCCTTGTGCTTTAGCATAAGCCCCAATAAAGCCTTGCCTGTGCTTTTAAATTTGGGGTCCAGCCTCCTTTCTACCATTGCTGGGGCCAAGGACTCAAGTCCAGTAACAAGGTCATGCCCTAACAAATGCAGTGTAAATTGAAAAATATCTTAATCTGAAATATGTTTACTACACCATAACCTACCAAACACTATGGCTTAGCCTGACCTACCTTAAATATGCTCAGAACACTTAAATTTGTCTACAGTTGGGCAAAATACTCTAACACAAAGCCCATTTTATAATAAAGGTTTGCATATATCATGTAATGTACTGAATACTGCACTGAAAGTGAGAAAGTGAATAGTTGTGTGGGTACAGAATGGTTCTAAGTGTGTCAGTCATTTACCCTCATGACTGTGTGGCTGACTGGAAGCTGCCCAGCCTCATAAGAAAGTGTTGTTCCACATATTGCTAGTCCAGGAAAAGATTACAATTCAAAATTTGGAGTAAAGTTTCTACTGAATGAGTATTGCTTTCTCAGCATTATAAAATATTTTTTGGGGCGCCTGGGTGGCTCAGTGGGTTAAGGCCTCTGCTTTCGGCTCAGGTCATGATCCCAGGGTCCTGGGATGGAGCCCCGCATCGCATCGGGCTCTCTGCTCAGCAGGGAGCCTGCTTCCCCCTCTCTCTCTGTCTGCCTCTCTGTCTACTTGTGATCTGTCTCTCATATAAATAAAAATCTTTAAAAAATATATTTTTGGTTTTTTTAAATTAATTTTTTCTTTTTTATTTAAATTCAATTTAGTTGACATATAGTGTATTATTAATTTCAGGGATATAATTTAGTGATTCATCATCAGTCGCATATAACACTCAGTGTTCATTACATCAAGTGTCCTCCTTAATGTCCATCACGCAATTACCCCATCCCCGCATCCATCTTCCCTGAAGCAACCCTCATTTTGTTTCTTAGAGTTCAGTCTTTTATGATTTGCCTCCCTCTCTGTTTTTATCTTATTTTTCCTTCACTTCCTCTATGTTCATCTATTTTGTTTCTCAAATTCCACATATGAGTGAAATCGTATGGTATTTGCCTTTCTCTGACTGATTTATATCACTTAGCGTAATACCCTCTAGTTCCAACAATCTGTGGATGGATGTCTGGGATCTTTCCACATAAAATAAAAAAATTTTAGTTCCATCCATAAAACAAACTGAGGGGGGTGGGAGGAAGAGGGGTTGGGAGAGGGTGGTGGGGTTACATTATATGTTTAAATAAAGCTTAAATAAAATTAAAAAAAATTAAAAAATTTTAATCAGAAATTGGGGACCATCTCATCTGAATATGCATGCTCTACTACAATTTGCAAATATTTTTGACTATATCTCTTTGTATATGTATCTTTTTTAATTTTAGTGGCTGCTGTGGATATTGCATTATGCATATTACATAACTCATTACAGTTTATTGGTATTGACATTTTACCTCTTTAATTGAAATGTAGACCTTACCTCCATTTGGTCCTTTACTTTCCCCAGTTATAATACAATTGTTTTAAATATTTCTTCTACATACATTGAGAACTACATCAGTGTTTTGGTTGCTGGCTCAATTGTCAATATAATCTAAACAAACTTGAGAGAGGAAAGATAATGTCCTATACTTACTTGCAATTTTACACTTTGCATTGTTTTTTCCTGATATTCTACGTTGCCTTCTTTGATTTTTTCCTTTTTGTTTGATGAACTATTAGCCATTCTTTAGAGTAGGTCCACTGGAAACATTTTTTTCTTTCATCTGAGACTACAGCTCACCTTCATTCCTGAAGAATATTTTCACTATATAGAATTCTGGGTTGGCAGCTTTTTTTTTCTTTTAGCACTTGAAAAATGTGTCACTTCTTTCTGGCCTTAATGGTCTGTCTTTTCTTTCTTTCTTTCTTTCTTTCTTTCTTTCTTTCTTTCTTTCTTTC
>ML106314.1:13058-43303 GCA_003697995.1 Taxidea taxus jeffersonii | reverse complement strand
ACACATAGATACATATAGACACACACAAATACACAGACATACACACACTATAAGGCCTCCCTGGGCATTTTGAGGGAAGCTCCATGGACTGTGTCTCTCTGTGTCTGTGTGTATGTATCTGTGAGTCTGTCTGTGTGTGTTTTCAACCAGCCCCTTTCACTTTGGGGTAAAAGATGGATGGAGGGTCAGGCTCTAAGACACCAAATGATAGAGACCTCAGGTCTTTATAATGAATAGTGAGTTGCTTTTAAGAGACACTCCTCTTGGGGCGCCTGGGTGGCTCAGTCGGTTAAGTGTCTGACTCTTGATTTCGGCTCAGGTCATGATCTCAGGGTTGTGAGATCAAGCCCCCTATGTTGGGTTACATGCTCAGCAGGGAGTCTGCTTGAGGATTCTCTCTCTCCTTCTCACTCTGCTTCCCCCCCCACACACACTCTCTCTCAAATAAAAATAAACAAATTAAAAAAGAGAGAGAGACACTCACCTTCTACTCATGTGCCTTCCAAAAAAATCATCTGAATCCTGCTCCCTAAAGAAAAAAGATAGGATTTGAGTGGTGATCAGCATCTCAGAAACTCCAGTGTGGAATGGATGGCAACGGGCACCAGGACTTCGTGAGAGACCAAGGGCTGAGAGGGACAGCTGTGGGACCAGAGGAGCTGGGTTCGTTTCAGCCTTGGGGGAGGAGGGGCTCTTGAACTTCTGCAGCCACAGCTTCTTAACCCTGAGTACACTTAGAAATCACCTGACAGGGTTGCTAAATATGTGAATTCCTGAAAGATTCTGACAAAGACCAGGAATTTTTCACTGAGTGCTCCTCATGGAAGTCTGATGTGGGTGATGTGTGGGCCAGCATTTGGTATGTTGTGTGTGGCTTCTCATGGGTTAGCTTAGAATAACACCTTCCCTGGGTTGCTTCCGGGGCATCTGTAGGGAAGAAGAGAGACCCTTGACGTCAAATCATGGAGAGTTTGAGTCTCTTGACTCAAGAGTGCTCTTGGACTGCAGCCTCCTTCTGTGCGTACAGCATCTATCACGCCCCATGAAAGCTTCCATGTGCCCCACTAAAATGGTCCAGATTCTTCACTACATGTTCAGGGGTTGCAGGCAAAGAGTCTTTTGTCATTTCTCTGTTACCCTCTGTATTCTCATGTCCATTATCTTCTGTACTTGTTTTTTTCTCTATTTTTCCCAAAGTCAAATGCTTCCTTTGCATTTTGGGTTCTGGGTGTTACTTGTCAGCCATGTCTCAATTTGGTCGTGTTTCTCTTCAACAGATTCTTTCTGAGTTCCTGCTCTGTCGGTCTTCTCCAGAAACCGTCACTCCCAGGGACAGAGCTGTCCGTAGAGAGGTTTGCAAGAGATGTGGGACACCCCAGCCATAGAGAGTCCCCAGTGCGACTCCACCTGTGTCTGAGTACTTGTCCTAGCATGGGTCATGGGTGCTTTTTCTCCTGCCTGCCCCTGCACTCACTGCTTTCCTACTGTCTCTGACCCTGGGTTGAGTTGATACCACCCATCACTAGCCTCTCAGTGGGGGACATGGGGCCACACCTTCAGTCTGGCCTTTGCAAGAGCCCCAAAGGCGTTGCCTGGGGAACCAGTCTTAGACCACACTTCAGTTCTGCCCTTTGCAAACTCCCCAACACACGGTACACACATCGTCTGTTTTTTTTTTTTTTTTTAAGATTTTATTTATTTATTTGACAGATGGAGATCACAAGTAGGCAGAGAAGCAGGCAGAGAGAGAGAGAGGAGGAAGCAGGTTCCCTGCTGAGCAGAGAGCCCTATGTGGGGCTCGATCCCAGGACCCTGGGATCATGACCTGAGCCGAAGGCAGAGGCTTTAACCCACTGAGCCACCCAGGCGCCCCACATCGTCTGTTTTTAATAGATTTCTCCCCTTTTCCTCTTGTTCTAATGCAAATCCACTGTATTGCCTGCTCTCATGTGTCAGCCAGCGAACAGGCTGAAATAAACACTTGCTGAATGGACAAGTCAATGAATAAGTGAATGAAACTGATAGAAGAGTGTCACTGATGTGATATCTAAGCCTGGAGCTGTGTGGGGTCAGGGTGGGGATAGAGACCACCGTAAACTCCCCCAAGAGTGCCCTGGATTCTAGTGCAAAGAATAAACGGCACTGGGGGCTAGTTACACTTGAGCTTTGGGAAAACTGAGTAATATTCCCATGCTTTAGGTTATTGTCATTTTATTTTTTTGAGATTTTTTATTTTTTGAGGGTGGAAGGAATAAAAGTGAGCAAGACTTCCTCACCTTTATGAAATTATTGTCTCAAAAGAAGACGAATCCATAGGCAAATATAATATTCTGTAACATAAGATAAGGTTCTGTTTTGTTGTGTTTATTCCAGGAAAAAGTGATTTTCCTCACAACGTCATGAGATTGGAGAATGATTTTGAAAACTCTATTCATACTAGACACCTACTAGAACACTCCCACGGGAGGAGGTTCGTGCCTGAGTCACAGAAAACTTGAAGAGGCAGATGGAGCTAATAACAAGAGCTGGAATATTCTATGGGCGCAGGGTCCATTTTCCATGGCTGTCATGCAAGAGAGCTGTGAAGTGGGAAGGGAGGTTGTCATCATATAGGCTAGACCTCAGGGCTAAAGGATACTTCAAATGTTAAAAAAAAAGATTTGAGGAGAGCCTGGGTGGCTTGGTCAGTTACGTGTCCGACTCAGGTCATGATCTCAGAGTCGTGAGATGGAGCCCAGCATCAGCCCCTCATCAGGCTTCACACTCAGCAGGGACTCTGTTTGAAATTCTCTCTCCCTCTCCTTCTGCCCCTCCCTGTGTTCTCTTGCTCTCTCTCTCTAAAAAATAAATAAACCTTTAAAAATAAATAAATAAATAAAAAGGAAGTTTTGATATAAACCTTGGTTTGGAAGAGGATGTTGAGGCAGCATCTCGAAATTGGCAAAACCCTCCAGCTTGTTAGAAGTGTAGGATCTCAGGTCCCCTTCTAGAGACACAGAATTAGAACATGCATTTTTAGCAAGATCTTCAGGTGAGTGACATGTACGTAACAGCTTCCGCAGTGCTGGTCTATGTCTAAAGGGAAGATATAGCCTAAGATAGATTTGGGAAGTCTAGATCTGGAAAGAAGGTATGATCCAGGACACAACCTAAAAGAAGATAGAGGGTAGAAACAAAGGTTGGAGGCGAGGGAACATGTAAACATATTGCTATAAAAGGCTGTCTGGAAGATGAAGCCATTTTGTGTCACGTAAACCTCCTCACTGCATTTTCTGAGATCCTGATAGTCTGAAGTCATCTGTCTAAAGAACTATAAGAATAGCTAACATATGGGGTGCCTGGGTGGCTCAGTGGGTTAAAGCCTCTGCCTTCAGCTCAGGTCATGATCTCAGGGTCCTGGGTTCGAGCCTCGAATCGGGCTCTCTGCTCAGTGGGGAACCTGCTTCCCCTTCTCTCTCTGCCTGCCTCTCTGCCTACTTGTGATGTCTCTCTCTGTCAAATAAATAAATAAAATCTAAAAAAAAAAAAAAAAGAATAGCTAACATATTATATGGTGCCAGACACTCTTTAATGCACTTTGTCTGTATCAACTAATTTCATATTCCTCACAACCCATAAGGTGGTGACTAATATTCTCCCCATTGCAAAGATGAGAAAACTAAGGTGTTGGGGTGAAGTCACCCCCCCAAACCCACAAGCCCCAGAACCAGGCTTTAAACCTAGGAAGTCACCCCCCAAACCCACACGACCCACAAGCCCCAGAACCAGGCTTTAAACCTAGTGCCATCCCTGACTCTAGTTTTTAGGGCCATGCTCTTACACCTCCCAGGATCTTAAGCTGTTTGTACTTGCTTTTTGTTCTTCTTCTTTTCCTTAGACGGTTTCATTTTGTTTGTTTACGATAACTGTCCTAACTCTACTGTTCCAAGGAGAAAGAAAGGAAGGTACTGGTGTGTTCTGGGCCATTAATACTCTGGCTTCTTGCCCTCCTACCTGTCACACACTGGCAGGCTCCGAACTGGATTTAGTGAGCTCTGCTTTGCCCTAAGTGTTTTATTTTTATTTATTTATTTTTTATTTAAAGATTTTATTTATTTATTTGACAGAGAGAAATCACAAGTAGGCAGAGAGGCAGGCAGAGAGCGAGAAAGGAGGAAGCAGGCTCCCCGCCAAGCAGAGAGCCCGATGCAGGACTCGATCCCAGGACCTGAGATCATGACCTGAGCCGAAGACAGAGGCTTAACCCACTGAGCCACCCAGGTGCCCTGCCCTAAGTGTTTTAAAACTCAGACATTTGCACACATAAATCTGCATATTCACATTGCTTGCTCCAGATGGCCGCAGTACCTACCACTCCCTAAGGTCTCATACCTGGCTGCTTTGTTGGTTCCTACTCTGCCTCCCTGAAATGACATCTTTCCTGTTTTGCCCCCTCCTCCAAGTTGTGAGCTCTGGGAGAATGTGTGTCTCTCTGAGGCATCTGTGTTACTTTCTGAGCCCAGCGCCACGCCTGGGATGGGGGAGCTGTCATCAATGCTTCTCAGCCTGGGCCTCATTGTGTGGGAGCAAAATGGAGAGGAGAGGGAAACAGGGGCCCAGAGGAATGGCTGGGGAGGGGAGAGCAGAGGACTCACCACGGGAATCCTAGACTCTGCATGGGAGGCTCTTGTGAAATGACAATAAATCATAGTGATCCAAACACAAATCCTTGCTTTGGAGTGAGCTGGTGGGAAAGCCCTCTCGTCTTTGAGTCAAAACTCATGCAGTCCTCCATGGAAACGCGCCATGTTATATCAAGTAGCTGACTTCTTAATAAGCGAATTCATTTCTACTATAACATTCTCTCTTTCATTCGCCATCTGTCCCTTTGAGTGTGAGTTCACGGATCCCTTCCAAGACGTTCACAGGTTTTGAAGTGGGATAAATGCGCAAAAAAAAACGTTTCACTAACCAGGAGGGCTGCTCTGTTCCCCACCCTCCCCCGTGCCAGCTAACATGTTCTTACCTGATCTCTGCTTCTTAGAAGCAGGAGTATTCCTGACTCCTGGATGTAACACCACAAAGGACTTTTTAAGGGAATTTGGTCATGCTCTCTTTAAAGAAAGTATCAGTAAAGCTGGTTCCACTGTGGTTTACTGTTGGAAAGACCAAAGCCTCCATCTTGTCATTTGCTTTCTAGAATGTAGTTACAGTAATAAGAGATTTAACATGATTGGTGACACACAGCTAAGTTCAAAAAATGAATCTCCACTTCAACGCAAGTGATTATTTTAGTCTATTTAGAGAATTCTGTAAGTATATTAAATATTCTTGCAGCTCGTGTTTTCTACCAGGAAATGTCCAAAGGGAAAAATCACGAGTCAGATTATCATTTCTGGAAGGAAGAAAACTGAACCTGTAGTTGGACACTCAGACCTTAATCGAGACTTAAGCATGAAATGCGTTATTTCTCTCGGTCTCTGATTCTCCTTCCTTCTCTCCCTTTTCCGTTCTCCTCTCACTCTCTCTCATGTTATATCTTGCTTAGCTAAGCATTAAACTGTGTATTTGTTAACATACATGCAGCTTGGTTTTATCCCTCTTCAGGTTCCTCTGCTGTAGCTGTGCTCTTATGCCTTCCTGTGTCGCCCTTGACGTGAATGGCCCCATCGTGCTGTCCTGGGTCACTTGTGGGTCACTTGTTTCTGTCCATACTTGGAGTCATTTCAAGGGATTTGCTGTTTGTTTTCTCAAGACATGTTAATCTCGCCGAAAAGGAAGGATATTTTCCAAAAATAACAATGAGAGTGGACCACCCCATTTAAAAAACAAAACAAAACTAACATTTTATTTATTTACTTGAGAGAGAGAGCATGAGCTGGGAGAGGGGCAGAGGGAGAGGGAGGAGCAGACTCCCCACTGAGCACAGAGCCCAACACAGGGCTCAATCCCAGGACCCCGAGATCATGACCTGAGTTAAAATCAGAAGCTTAACCAACAGAGCCACCCAGGTGTCCTCAAGAACACCCCATTTATAAGTAGTCCGTTTTGTACTTGTTCTAGAACAATGTGTTGTAAACTTCCAAGTTAATTCAACAGGACCAATGTTTTAAAATAAGTGAGTTCTTAATCACACAATTCTGAGACATTTGAATAATTTAATTATCACTTACTTTAATATTCTTTAGGGATATGTTTTTTCCTTATGATCCACCTGTCCAGTAATCATGATCCTCTTCTTCATCCTCATCCTTGTATACCCACTTGCATTGGACCTGTAGCATTTCTAAAACCCTTACAGATGCTTAATCTCACCTGACATCCAAGAACCCTGTGAAGTAGGTGCTATGATTTTCATGTCTTAGAGAAGCTGAGACGCAGCAAGAGAAAGGAATTTATATGGGGCAAGTGGCAAGTGACAGCACTGAGATTTTTTAAAAATATTTTATTTATTTATTTGAGAGAGAGAGAGAGCCCACGCGCGCACACCCACCAGCAGTAGGAGGG
The DNA here is from genome assembly GCA_003697995.1 of Taxidea taxus jeffersonii. Lineage (NCBI taxonomy): Eukaryota > Metazoa > Chordata > Mammalia > Carnivora > Mustelidae > Taxidea > Taxidea taxus. The sequence continues at coordinate 36,817 of ML106314.1, read as the reverse complement.
GCAGAGGAGGAAGCAGGCTCCCTGCTGAGCAGAGAGCCCAAGCAGGGCTGATCCCAGAACTCTGGGATGGAGACCTGAGCCAAGGCAGATGTTTATCCCACTGAGCCATGCAGGCGCCCTAGGGCTGAGATTTCGAAGTGAGCCCTCCTGGGTGCTTCTTTGCATGGGAGAGTGTAGAGATGGATCTATGGATATACAGGTATATAGACTCCTGTCCTGCCATTTACATCATCCAGGTAGCCTTGGACCTGCTACCCAACCACTTTGTGCCTCCCTCCTCATCTGTAAAATGGAAGAAATAATGATGTATACATCGGGGGCGCCTGGGTGGCACAGTCGGCTGAGGGTCCAACTCCTGATTTCAGCTCCTGCCATGATCTCAGGGTTGTGAAATCAAGCTCCTCTTCAGGCTCCCCCCAGCCCTCTGTGTGCTCTCTCTCTCTCTCAAAGAAATAAATAAAATCTAAAAAAAATAATGTGTACATTGCAGAGTCATTATAAGGATAAAATAAGTTAACACACATAAAGCACGTAAGACCGTGTGCAAAGCACCACGCGTTTCCCTCTTATGAAGCTATCACTGCGAGTGAAGATTCTCTGTGAGTCACTATCCACACCAGAGTCATGGGATCAGGTGTTTGTATTTAAACGACTGGGAAGGAAGAAAACTCAGCAGGTATTCTGGATATCAGTTTTCCTTAGCTCTCATCAAAATGCCACCCGGACTAGAAGTAGCACTGGTGTGGGATTCAAATGCTTTAAAAGCTGGTGAGAGTATCCTGTCAATTGTTCACGGGAATAGCGTGTAGAGTAGATGGAAAGAGGGTCCATTACCACAGGGCTCTTATCTCTTGCAAGGCTAAGAAGCTCTCTGTCTCTCCTAGAATCATTAGTCAGTGAAATAAAGGGCGACAGTAGTTTACGGTTCCACTTCAATCTTCCCACAAAAAAAAAAAGTTGAATCTGATAAGGGAAAATGCTAACATATTTCAAAGGTTCCATTAGATAATTCGAAAAGAGTTTAGGTTTCTTTGTTTCTCTTAAATTATTCACAACATAAATCTTTGAAATATTTCAACTCCTTTCTCCGGTAGCTAAAGGAGAATGCTGATGGAAAGCTCTCTGTGCATGCCCCAAAGAGACAGATCGATGGATGCTCGGGTTTGGGTTGGGGCGGCAGGGGTGGGGATGAGGGGGTGGGAGTAGGAGTGGAGCCCGGAGCAGGCGGGAGTGGCCTCCCTATAGAACCATCAAAGGCTTTCATTCTGCGTGCTCTGCTTTCTGGAACTAGGAAGGTTTTCCTTTTGAGATCAAGGTTTTAACAAATGGGATTTATTTTTTCTCATGTTGTTCTCAAGGAAGCGCCTTTAACAAAACACAAGCAAACATGTGAAGAAGGGGAAACGTCTTCCTAGGAGCAAATGAAAAGTCGCTCATTAGCAAAACACCAGGGCGCTACTATCTAAACGCGAGTGCAGCTGGCACTGATTCTGAGAGGAGAATGATTCATTACCATGGTTACTGATGCCCGAAATATTACCTTCTGCAATCAGCACACACAAAGATCCTTTAAAGAGAGTGTAAAAATTAGAGCACTGTAAACAATTAGTGAAAATTGCCAACGGGCACGGAGGCTGAACTCACACAATGCTGCTTTCAGGGCAGAAAAACAGAGGAGTGCACCATTGCTGCACCAGCACTTCTTGCTGAAGGCAGGAAAAAAAAGACACTCATGTTCAGGGAGTAAGCTGAAGGCCCCACCAACAAACGTTTCTGAACAAACTTGTTATCAGTCACCCGGACAACGTTTAAGAAAGACCTATTTGATTGGTAATACCTGCATGATCAAGTTCTGGTTTGTTAAACCCACGGTCAGTTTTTTTTTAAGTCTTTCTTTTTTTAATTAATAAAGCTTATTTTTACACCAGTTGAAAGTTCACAACCAAACTGAGCAGAAAGTGCAGAGATTTCTAACATACCCCTTCTGCCTACATTTGTACAATGCCCCTCACTATTAACATACCCCCCTGCTAGAGTGCTATGTTTGTTATATAATTGATGCACTTATGAAAAAAATTGATGGGGGCACCTGGGTGGCTCAGGCAGTACACGGCTGCCTTTGGCTCGGGTCATAATCCTGGGGTCCTGGGATTGAGTCCTGCATCAGGCTCCCTGCTCGGCAGGAAGCCTGCTTCTCCCTCTCCCTCTGCCCATCCCCCTGTTCATGCTCTGTCTCTCTCTGCTGGTTTATATTGTCCATTGTTATAACCCAACTAAAGACATAAATAATGTCTTTAAAAATAAAAAAAGAAAACAAATTGATGAACTTACACTGACACATTATTACCCAAAGTGCATAGTTCCCATTAGTGTTCACTCTGATATTGCACATAGTATGGATGTATAATGACACACACGTATACCATTAAATAATCTGTATACCATACAGATTATTTACCCTGCTCTAAAATCGCCTGCGCTCTGCCTACACTTTCCTCCCCAACCCCACTCTCCCAACCCCTGGGCAACCATTGATCCCTTCCCTGACTCCGCAGGTTTGCCTCTTCCAGAAGGTCATATAGTTGCAATCGTACAGTATGTAGCTTTTTCAGACTGGCTTCTTTCACTTAGTAATATGCATCTAAGTGTTCTCTGTGTCTTTTCATGGCCTGATAACTCATTTCTGTTTAGTGCTAAATAATATTCCATTGTCTAGACGTACCATCTTATTTGTCCATTTGCCTTCTGAAGGACAGCTTGGTTGCTTCCAGGGTCTGGCAACTGTGCAGAAAGCTGTCGTAAATATCTGTGTGCAGGTTTTTCTGTGGACGGAAGTTTTCGACTCCTTGAGGTGAAAACCAAGGAGTGCAACTGCTGAATCATATGGTAAGAATATGTTCATTTTGTAAGAAACTGCCTAGCTGTCTTCCAAAGTGGTTGCACCATCTTGCATCCTCACTAGCAACAAATGAGAGCCCCCCCCGCCCCCCGCCGCCACGGTTAAGTTTTTTCAGTGTTTTGGAAAATGCAGTGTTTTCTAATGCTGTACTAGTACAGTCCGGTGCTGTTGCTTCTTAGTAACAAGAAAGGAGTAAAGAAGTTCAGGGAAAGGAAGTCTGGTTGCTAACTGACAACAGTTTCCCTTCCAACTGCTGTGGATGTCTAGAAATAGGAAACTGGATTGACTTCCATAAAAAAGCTTTGACTGAGTGGATGAGTCATTCCCATACATATTTTACTCTATTTAAAGAATGGCAACACCTTGAGGCTATCTATCTATGCGTTCTTAAACTCTAGGCCAAACTCAGCAAATCCTAAAGCCCCACCCTGCTCTGCTGAAAATGGCTGCAATAAAAATTCGATCATTCAAAAGTCTGATTTCCATCTTGATAGTTGAACACATAATGAGTTGAAATGTATCTTCTGCAGTGTAATTGCTTCATAAGAAGGTTGCTAAATCAATTGGTAGTATAAACAAAACAATAACCTGTGAGAAGCAAGTGCTTTTGCATTTTGTAATGTAATTTGCAAGGTCAGTTATAATGTTCCTAGGTTTGTTTGTTTTTTTAAGATTTTTTATTTATTAATTTTACAGACAGAGATCGCAAGTAGGCAGAGGGGCAGGCAGAGAGAAAGAGAGGAGGAAGCAGGCTCCCTGCTGAGGAGAGAGCTCGATGCAGGGCTCAGGGCTCGATCCCAGGACCCTGAGATCATGACCCAAGCCGAAGGCAGAGGCTTTAACCCCTGAGCCACCCAGGTGCCCCAGTTAAAATGTTCGTGTTTATCATCTGTTCTTTAAAGAAAGAAATGTATCCATACTTTTTATTGGCCACCAGTATGGTCTCAAGTGGATGAGATTTCCTAAATACATACATATATAGATTCTATATATACATACACAGAAATAGAGATAGAGATATAATGTGATCTCCACATGAGCACGGATTTTGGCGGGGGGGGGGGTTTATATTGTCCATTGTTTTATCCCAACTAAAAAATGCTAGCCCGGAGATGGCTCTATCTGTGTATAGTCTTCTAATACTGACATTGTCTTCAAATACACATACACGCACACCCCTGCGTGCATGCATAAATGAATATGAAGGCTCTCTCTTCTTTTGAATTTGAAGAGTTGTTCATAGATCTTTGTGAGTTTTCTCTTTCTGAGCGCATGAGCTCCACGAAGCTCCTTGAAGGTTAAAACAGTGTTTCATAGTTCTGTGTATTCCTTAGTCTCATCAGATTCTTGCTCTCAGCTTCTCCAATTTGATTCTGGTCCACTGGGTCCTGGTCTGGCCCTGCGGGCTCCTTCTGCTTCACCACAGATCTTGTGTCTCCAAACCCAGTTGGAAAGGGCCCTTGCTTCTTCTTTGCTTTGCTCTGGTGTACTTCTTGTAACTTCTAAAGAGTAACCAAAGATGACATAACTAGCTTTTCCACGGTGCCGGTGGCTGGTATTCAATTATGTACTACTGACAGCTCACAGGGAACAAAGTTAGCTGGTAGGTAAGATCCTTTGCACATCAAGGCATGGCTAAAGCCTGGAGACTGGCTATATCAATGGGCTTAACCAATATGGTGGCTCTCCAAGCTGAAGGGACTGGAACAGCGGCCATTACACCTTAATTTTTTTTTCTCATTAGAAGAACTGCATCTGTTCCTGATATAAACAGGCTCTGCTTACAGTCATATGTTTGCCCGGACACTGGAGCAGAGAGGTTAAGGACAGGTATAAGAGTTATAACAAGAAGCTTTACAGATCCAGGCTGATGGGGGCCTCCTGGATCTCCCACAACGTGAGGCTAGGGCTTGGCTTGCGTGGAGTCCCTGTAGAGACTCTCATGTCTCTGCCTCCGGAGAGTATCCAGGACACCTCCGCCTTGTGAAGAAATCTGAGAACAAAGAAAATTCCCAGCCCTACTCTTCTTCCTCAGTAGATAGCTAATGGAGTAGGCAAGAGCACTGGCTTGCAGCCTGTCACAGATAGATTAACGTCTCTGCTCTGCTACTTACTATCTGCATCATTTTAACCTCTTTGAGTTTGAGTTTCTGTGACTGTCGAACGGCAAAAGGAATCACCCCCCTCAGAAGCTTGTGACAAAGACTGGCTGCCAGTGAGCAGAGAGTGGAGAGTCTACAGGAAGCTCCTGGCGATCTCGTCATAACTCTTCCCGGATGTATCATAACAGGTTCTCCTATAAAATGTTATGATCATCCCAACCAGCGCCACGTGGGCTGCCTCCATTCACTCCTCCTGCCCCCACCCCCAGCAGACCTTAGCCCTTTGACCCATCTCCAGGGGCTGAAGCAGTTCCAGGATGTGATAATGTGACACATGTATTTCAGTGGAGATTTTATAAGGATTCCTTAGATACATCTCAGCATCTAACATACAGCAGAAACAATAAATCCCCCCATTAAACACCTCAGTTCTTTCTTCAAAAGCTTCCCTTGACTGTAGTCAACCTCATGTCTTCTCTTTCTCTTGAAACACGGGCTCTAAAGACCTGGCTTGACCCCCTGAGCCATCCAGCCCCACCCTCAGCTTCATGCCTCCCACTGCCTAACACAGGGCTGCGGTCAACAAATCCCCTCCTGACTCAGTAGCAGGGGTGGGTTTGGGCCCTGATCTGCTCTCTCCGGGGGTTCTCCTGTCTCCTGTCCTCCCCGGAGAAAGAAACACAAGGCAACCCCAGTGTGAGACATGACGAGTTTCACTCACACTTTTTCTGGGGTGGTTCAGTTTTGCAGGGCTGAGGGGTTCAGGGCTGCCCACATGGTTCTAGGATTCCTTCATGAAGGAATTCCTTCATGGAGGACTGATTCCTTCAGTCCTCCGTGTTTCCCCTGCGCTTTGAGCAGACAATTGGTTTTTCTGGCCCATCCTGCTCTGGTGCGTTTTTAGGGGGATACTGGAGATGTCCAACACCCCCCTCCCCCATCAGTCATGCTATAAGGCGAACCAGAGTACAAGGCCCTTGACTTCCTAGGAGAAGCGAATGAAATAGATGGTTTCTAGGCAGCCCAGAACCTGCCTTCTTTCAGCCTCCTCCCTGCTTACCTCTCTAGTCATGCCCTGCAGGCCTGGATCCTACCTATTACCTTTCTGTGTCTGGTAGGAGGTAGACTATAAGCTTTACCATCCTACTGCTTGGTGTTTGAATCCTTAATTCCCCAACTTGCCACTAGGCAAGTTCACTTAACCTCTCTGAGTCTCAGTCTCCCCACCTGTAAAACTTGGGTGGTATTACCTGCCTCAGAGGATTAGGGTAAGATCCAGCACCTGAAACAACACACATTCCCAACAGAGTGATTATTTGGTCCCGATCTGGGCAGAGCTGGAACTGGGAGTTCCTGTACCTAACTGATAGGCTTCATGATGAGGGTCAGTTGAAAGGGCCTGACTACCTTCCTCAGAGGCTGACCCCGTCACACTGGAGCCACATTCCTTCCTGCGAGCCTGGGCATGGCGTCTCATTCTTAACATCCTTTGCTTTCCTCAGATAAGAAAAGCACACCAGTGGTTCTCAGCTTGGGCAATCTTATGACCCCTCCACCCCCCCACCCCCTGGTCAGGGACATTTGGCAATGTCTGGAGAGATTTTTGTCTGGCTGTCATACTGGGGGTAGATGGGGTGCCACCTGCATCTGGTGAGTGAGACCAGGGATGTTGCTAAATGTCACACAATGGACAACAGGGCAGCCCCACAAAAAAGCTTATCCCACCCAAAATGTTGATAGCGTGGAGGCAGAAAACTCCAAAACAGACCCTGTCTCCAGAACGGATGTGATCACAGATAAAATGATACTTCTTATTAAGTGAGGAAAACAAGCTGTGGAGACAACTATGTAAAAATATGCCTGTGGACAAATTCTCTGAAAAGAAAAACAAGAATTGCAATTGGGAGAGTATGATCTCAGATGATTCTCTTGCATTTTAAATCTTCCTATAATGTGGTTTGGGCCAAGCAAAGGAAAGAGATGAATTGTCCCACAGTGTGGCACAAGATTCAGTAATTTAAATAGGATAACCAGCACTTGGAAATTCACTGACCTTCAAATTCTCTCCGCTCACCCGGTGGGCCAATATGTCCACGCCTAACGCACTTTGAAAATGCATGAGATAGATTCACAGGAAGAGAAATCAACATTTAGAGAGGCAAGAAAATCCATCCATGTGAAAATAATTTAAGTAGGGTTTTTACTATTCATTTAATTTTTACTTCATTGTTCACTAAACCAGAAAATGACAGCAATCGCCATGACTGGTTAGGCCACTTGGGACAAACAAAAAAAATCTGGTTTGACTGACTTTTCCTTTTTAAATTTTTTTTTTCCCCAGAAACTGTTTGACCTGTCAGGTCATTAAAAACTGTCGAAGAAATCTATGTGCAAAACAGAACCAAAGCAGAACAGTAGGTCAGAGGGAAAAAAGCTAGCCCTTAAAATATCGTCCACATTATAGTTTCCATAATGACAATAGGAAAAAAAATAGGACATTTATAATGAAATGAAGTGGCTGAACATCAGAAAAAACTGAGGTGGAAAAGGACTCCAACACAAAAGGCTAATCAGGGCAAGACATTTGAAAGTCCTATTCAGTAAAGGCCAAAGAATGGCTCAGCTCCCAAAGCACTATTAAAGAACTACTTACACCCCACATTTCTTATTAGCTGGGTGTGTGAAACACAATAAGTGTCACTGTCAGCATCCCGGGGATGATTTGCATGTGATTTGCATACAATCTTTTCGCAGGCCGATTATGGCATTCACAGGTCTGGGCTTCTTATTTTTTCAAAGAGAAGGATCCACTGACTAATGGTGTGGACTTCTTTCAGGTATGTTAGTTATGGCAGCTTTGTTGTTTCTGCCCCCAACCACTGGATGTTTGCAAGCTCAAGATTGTCTTTTTATTTATATATTAACACTCTGATCAATGCAAGGAAACGTGAAAATCTAACCTTTAATTTTTGAGATGGTTGAGCTAGAATGAGCTTGGTTCCCTACTAGAAAATGCCAAAGTCATGAAATTACAAGCTACATTATTTATGAAAGAGGACTGTGTCTTGACAAAAATCAACTTTAAGGCAGGCTTCTGTAATGGGTACAGATTATTTGATCTGCCCATTCTATCCTGTCTAGTCTTGCTGTCTTGCTGTAATAATCTGTTTATTTATTTATCGATTCATTTATGCTACACTCCACAAATATTTCCAGGAAGCGCACACATACAAATACCACACACACACTACACACACCCATACGCATACACAGAATACTTGAGGAGCTAAAGCTGAGGAAAAAGAATGAAGCCAGGGAGAGATTAGAACATAGAATACATGCCATTGGTGCTATGCATTCCCAGGGTGACTACAACTTTGGTCCCAGGCTTAACAGCCCAAGCAAAAAGCACACCCCAATTATTATAAGGTTGACAGAAAATAAAGAGTGGTTCAATTGTTTAGTGTTCCTTAATTGTGAACCTGAGAGAAAATTCTCTCTTGTGCCTTGTGATGGCAATTTCTTTTTTTTTTTTTTTAAGATTTTGTTTATTTATTTGACACAGACACAGAGAGAGCATAAGCAGGCAAAGTGGCAGGCAGAGGGAGAGAGAGAAGCAGGCTCCCTGCCGAGCAAGGAGCCTGCTGCAGGTCTCGATCCCAGGACCCTGGGATCATGACCCCAGCTGAAGGCAGTCGCTTAACCAACTAAGCCACAGAGGGGTCCCTGATGGCAATTTCTTGAGGGATTTGCTAAATAATTGTAATACTCATATTTTCAGTTTCATTATTTTCTGCACTTACCTGTAGTGTTTTCTTTTTTTTCTTTAAGACTTTATTTTTGCGAGAGAAAGAGAGAGAATGTGTGCACCAGCAGTGGTGGGGGATGGGCAGAAGGCAAAACAGTCTCCCAGCTGAGCAGGGATCCCGATGCTGTATTCGATCCCAGGACCCTGGGATCATGACCTGAGCCAAAGGCAGACACTTAACTCAGGTGCCCCTGTATTGTTTTCAAAATATGTAACAGAACACAATTTTGAAAACTCCCTGCCCTAGAGGAACTCACACATGTGCACAAGGAAACATGCTTAAGGGGACTTGTCACAGCACTGTCGTACAGAAACAAAATAAACGTTCATCATTAAGAGAATGGAAACATTTTGATATAGCCATACATTGGTGTACAGTACAGCAGCTAAAATAAACTGATGAATTAGATCTACATTATGAACATGGACAAATCTCAAAACCACTGAATTAAAAAGCAAGTTAGAATATGATACATTCTTTTTTTTTTTTAAGATTTTTTTATTTACTTATTTGACAGAGACAGAGATCACAAGTAGGCAGAGAGGCAGGCAGAGAGAGAGGGGCATGCTGGCTTCCCGCTGAGCAGAGAGCCGGATGCGGGGCTCGATCCCAGGATCCTGAGATCATGACTTGAGCCGAAGGCAGAGGCTTAACTCACTGAACCACCCAGGCGCCCCAGTATATGGTACATTCTTGATATAAGTTTGAATTTCCTTGATTAATACTATATAGTGTCTACAGAAACATATAATTAACAAAAAAACAAACATGGATGGCAAGGGTGCAGGACAACTTCCCTCTGGGAAAGCAGAGAGGAATATGGTGGTCATGACATTGAACTTCACATGGGGATGCATGGTGGCAGAAGCTTTCAGGGTGTCTGTAAGACTTGCTTGCTTGCCTGCTTTGATTCTTTCTTCTTTGTTTTTGTTTTTGGGGTTTGTTTTTTCTTTTGGTATATAGAAATAACTTTATTTCATACTGTGGCACAGTGGACACATAATCAGTATTATTTCCTAGAGTGTGCAACATGTAACTTATTCACATTTTAAAAATTGAGAACAGGAAGACTTGTACACAGGAGGTATTTAAAAAATGTGTACTGAAAGGATGCCTGGGTGGCTCAGTTGTTAGGTGTCTGCCTTCAGCTCAGGTCATGATCCCAAAGTCCTGGAATAGAGCCCCACATCGGGCTCCCTGATCAGTGGGAAGCCTGCTTCTCCCTCTCCCACTCCCCCTGTTCGTGTTCCCTCTCTCACGGTGCCTCTGTCAAATAAATAAATAAAATCTTTTTAAAAAAATGTGTACCGAATTTTGCATCTGTTTTTGAGAGTATACACAACTAGCTTTATAAAACTGAATGAATATGACATGATACACATTTGAACAAAATACACATATGGGTCCACTCCAGATGCTTAATTCACCACACGCATAACAGGCTCTTCACTTTGGTCATTGGGATTCCAGGTGCTGAAGCCTATGTGGATCTGAAAGATACTTCCAGAAGTACATTTTTTTGTTACCCTGGCATTTTAGGGATTTCTGTTTCTTCTATTCTCCTTTATAGTGAAGAGATCTTTTTTCCCCTAAAAGCGAGAAGACCTTTAAGCCTGTTTTTCGTCGGAATAGTCTGAGCATAACAAACTTCTTCTATGGCTAATCCTGTTACTAAATCAACCTCCTTCCCTTGATTAATTGCTCATTTTGCCACTCTCATCACAACAGGTCCCTGAGGGAAAAGACTCTCTTGCCAGGTCCAAGGCCTTGCAGTGGGCAGCATCCCCCTCCTGGTTCTGTTCTAGAACATGGCTGATCAAGCCCACAGCTTTGGCTTATTGACCATCAAGTACCCATGCAGAGAAGATGAGTTTTTGGCCAGGGACAGCCTAATGGCCCATGACAGTTACTGGATACCTACTGATTTCATTAATCTCTGCTCTTATTTTGGAGACAAAGGAGCAAATTCCCTGGGATTCGTTCTGATGCTCTCACTCTCCATAAGGTCCACACCAGCACAGAATATCTCTGCGACTTTACTCCTGACTTAATAGTCCACAATTTCTCTCCTTCTCCCTTCCTTCCTCCCTCCCTCTCTCTCTCTTTCTTTCTTTCCTTCCCTCTTTCCTTCTCTCTCTCTTCCTTCCTTCCTTTCCTTCTGTCTTTCATTCTTAGAGAGGGAAAGAGATAATCTTTGTTTTTTTAAGATTTATTTTTTCATTTGACAGAGAGAGACACAGTGAGAGAGGGAACACAAGCAGGGGGAGTGAGAGAGGGAGAAGCAGGCTTCCCACTGAGCAGGGAGCCTGACCCCGGGAGCGATCTCAGGACCCTGGGATCATGACCTGAGCTGAAGGCAGCTGCTTAACTGACTGAGTTGCCCAGGTGTCCCGGAGAGAGAGAATCTTAAACAGGATCCACATTCAGCGTCCCAAGCAGGGCTGGATCTCATAACCCCGAGATCATGACCTGAGTGGAAATCAAGAGTCAGATGCTTAACCAACTGAGCTGCTCAGGTGCTCTACTGTCCTCACTTTTTAAAAGATTTTAAAGCATCTATAGCTTTTGAGAGCATTTTTATCAGATTTTTATCAGATTTTTACTGAATGAATTATTGGCATAAGCTCTGTTTATTCCAAGCACCACCATTCCTTGTTTCTCCTCCTCCAGGTAACGCCTACCGGCCTAATCTTAGAGCTGTAGCCCCTCCTCTGGACAAAGCTCTGGCTACTGGCACCCAGCCTAGGGACCCAGCCAGGGCCAAGCCTCGCACAGCAAGCAGCCACTGAGCCAGGAAGTGCGACCTGCCTGCAAGGGGCCCAAGGCCCCATTTGCCGCTGCCACCACCACCTTTTTGTCTATTTAAGACTTCTTTACACAAAGATGTGAAACAAATAAGGCAAACCAATCAACAGTCTAATTTTTGTTGTGGGCATTGGGTGTCTATTATCCTCTTCTCTGAACTTTTCTGTGCATTGAAATCTTTACTATTTAAACATACAAAATTGGGGTGCCTGGGTGGCTCAGTGGGTTAAAGCCTCTGCCTTCGGCTCAGGTCATGATCCCAGGGTCCTGGGATGGAGCCCCACATTGGGCTCTCTGCTCAGCAGGGAGCCTGTTTCCCCCGCCCCCACGCTCCACCCCTGCCTGCTGCTCTGCCTACTTGTGATCTCTCTCTCTGCCAAATAAATAAATAAAATCTTAAAAAATTTTTAAATAAACATACAAAATTAAAATAATGAAAGGAAAATTTGAGGACAGAGGTTGAAGGATCTACAGTACCATGCCTAGGATTCTGAACTTTATTCTGCATGTATTAAGAGTGTTTGTGCAACCCTAATTTGAAAAAAAACAAAAGAGTGAGCAGAGGGCAGACTCTTGTCAGAGCTGTGCTCTACAAAGATTACACTAGCAACCACATAAAACTCTACTCTCTTGCTCTTTCTATGATACATACTTAATTCCATCTGTAAACTCTGATGTATTCCCTGTCTATTCTCAAAGTCATCCCACAGGGATTATTGTCCCATTTCACCACCAGGCTCAATGTTTCTTGACTCAACTATAAATCTGTGCTAGAGAAGATTTTCATTATTGTAAGGAGTGAATGAGAAAAATAGAGACTGTGGGTGGGGATACATTCAGGAATCAAGAGACATCACTGCTATTAAGAATACCCTAAAGGGAGCAACTTAAAATTAACACTCAAAGCCGAGTTTGTGCAAATGGCATGCCAGTTCCCTGGTGGCCCAGCTATTTTAAGTACTGGCTTAGCTACATGTGATTAAGAGGAACACATCAAATCCAAAAATGCACACATGTCATAATCCCTTCCTTGTTCCCCGCTGTTTGGGGAATCATTCCAAGGCATGTCATTACTTTTTTCCCGGGAGTAAATCTGCCTGCACAGGAAGCCACACAGGTCTGCTCCTCTTCTCCCGTCTGTCTATGTCCTAAAGGAGTGCATTCAAGGCCAAGCCAGGAATTTCCCATGAATCATGCACTGTCGCTGATGTGGAGCACTCAGGAACCTGATATCTGTCTGCAGTGGGTGTATTTCTATTAGCATTTCTGCTTCCTCCCTGTATATTGCAGGACTGGCTACCAAGTGCTGCTAAGGAAGGAAGGAAGGAAGGAAGGAAGGAAGGAAGGAAGGAAGGAAGGAAAGAGAAAGAGAGGGAGGGAGGGAGAGAGAGGGAGGAGCGGGAGAGAGAGAAACAAAGAAAGGAGGGAGGGAGGGAAAGAGAGAGTGAGAGAGAGGAAGGAAGGTAGGCAGGAAAAAGAAAAGAAAGGGAAAGGAAAGGAAAAGCTAAAGAAAGGAAAGTGGGTTGCTTGGGGGCTCAGGTCATGATCCCAGGATCCTGGGATCGAGCCCCACATCGGGCTCCCTCTTGGTGGGGAGCTTGCTTCTCCCTCTCCTGCTTCCCCTGCTTGTGTTCCCTCTTTTGCTGTGTCTCTCTCTGTCAAATAAATAAATAAAATCTTAAAAAAAAAAGAAAGAAGGGAAGAAAAGAAAAAGGAAAAAAAGTCTCACAAGGATGCTGACTGACTCGGCCAGGTGTCAGTGCTAACCTCAGGACCCTCCTCACAATCCTTTATTCATATTTCACCGTCTCCCCTTCAGAGTCCCCACAGGGCTGCTTCAGACTGTCAGTCATCCCAAATTCCTCCCTGGCAAATGGCCCTTCTTGTCCTAAACCAGTGCCTGTAGTTTGCACTGTAGTTTGCACTAACGGTCCTTGACTCCCCTACAGCGATTTCCCCCCACCTTCCTCTTCGCCCTTCAGGGAAATTTGGTTTGAGCGTGGTTCCCGCACAGTCTTTAGGGCTGGCTCTTCAGCTCCACCGAAATTCCCTTGCTGCAGTGATTGGACCAGAGAGGTCACCTGTCCTGGGGCTAGCCGATCAGAGTAACTCAAACCCCGGGCTCCCTTGATTGGGTCAAGGAAGCGCTTAAGACCCAGAGGGGTCTCTCGCAGGCCCATGCCAGGATTCAGGCATCCCTCCAGGAGGAAACCTCTGCTTTTTTGTTGTACTTGGTCCCACGAGGAGTCCATTGTCAGGGACTGGGCACTGCCGCTTGAGAATCAGGGCCAACACTTACAGAGAGAGGGAAAGAATCCAAGTTCTGATGGCATTGTTCGAACCCCTAGATGCAGCCCTGTCCTTGGACTTTTCACTACATGAGTCGGGCGTTTCTTTTTTGTTCCATTCAGTTTGAGCAAGGTTTTCTGTCACCTGCTGTTGGCCAAGCCTGACACATCCAGTGTCTTTCCCACGCCCTAACGCAGCCTCTGTGGTTCATGCACAGACCCTGTCAGGACACTGCTCCCGGCAGCAGGTGGCCTGCCTCCTCCTCCACTGACAGAGAGAGAAGCCAGCCTGCCCAGAGTCCACACTTCTTTCTGATTTCTCAGATATCTGCACCTCCATCACTGCTGGAATATTCTTAAAGGAGTACGTCCTCCTGTCCACAGTGAGCTGGACCGCCTCTGCTCTGGATGCCTGTACCCGCTGCCCTCCTCTGGGACTGGGCTTTGTCAGTGACTCCCTCTTCCTTTTATCTCCAATCTCTCTGCTCCAGTGGCTCTCTATCTTGAGTGTATTAAAAAGAAAGAAAAGAAAGGAAGGAACGAAAAACAACTTTCCTTCTTCCTGAAAATCAATCTGTCATCCCTGTTCTTCACTTCACAATGTGTTTGCCTCCAAAAATATTCTCTACTCCCTGTACTTTCTTATCATTCACTCACTTCTCAATTCACTATGGCAATTAGAATTCTGTCCCTCTGCTCTCCTGAAACTGCCAAGTGCAGTGGCCTAATTTCAACATTTCACTCCTCTGCAACAGTTGATCCTACTGATTTATCCTCTTCTAAATGGCCTGTTGAGCTCTTCCCTCATAGATCTTACTGCTCCTTTTCAGGGGTTCCACCTCCATTCCCCACCCCCACCAAGCGAACAAATGTGTTGCCTTTTCTGAACAACAAAACCTGTTGAAAAATGGACAAAGCTTATGGTTTGTTTCCCTAGAAACATGTACTTTGCATGGTATGGATCCAGGTTGTCCATAACGGACTGGAGAACACACACCAGCTAGGAGAATCAAGAGGGGCTTTTCCTAAAAGCACAGACAGTTCACGCGAAGGTTGGGAGCGCGAGACTTCCAGGAAACCTAAACACACAATAGAATGGCTCTGCCCCTGCCTGGTGAGAAAACTCCCAAATAAAAGCCACCACTGAGCTGCTGGCACCAAAACTACAGCAGCTCCAGCAGGGACTGTGACAGCAAAGGGGTGCCCTGCACCCCATGCTTCTCTCTCCATGTCACTCCCTCTGGGTCAAGTTCCTCACAAGGTCCTCCATCTTCGGGTGACCCAGTTTCCAATCAAGGTCTCTCCCCAAGCTTGTCTTCCTGGCAGAGCCTAACCTTCATGCAGAAGCCTGGCTCCAAAGGGAGTGGGACATGTCACTTCTACCTTTCCAGCTCAGCACTGTGAAAAGGGGGGTGAGCAGGATAGTGTCAGGCTAATCAAGCTACTGCATCATCACGTGTTTGCAAAATTTAGAGCCTGAAGTTTAAGAAACATATCCTCAATGTCAATGTGAAGTGCTTTTGTCATGATTTTTTTTTGTCACAAGCAAAATTTTGTGGTCACAGTTGTAATTGCCTTTAATAGGAGAAGGAATTTATTGGCTCAGACAAAAAGTTCAAACATAGAGCCAGCTTTGTCACAGTGTGCCCACGGTCTTGGGTGCCAGAGTTTGGTCACTCAGGAGCTATCTCATTCTTGTAGCTCTGTTCCCACTGCTTTTCTCTCAGGCAAGATCTCCCTGCGGTGACTAGTTGGCCAAGAGCAATTCCCTGCTCATATTCCCACCAGGACAACAACCCCAGCAGATGGAGAGCCCCTTTTCCCAAATGCTTTTCGCAGAAGATCTAGAATGATGTCTCATTGGACCAGTGAGTCGGGCATTCCTCCTTGAATCCACCATTGTGCCTGAGGTGCAGGGCTCTGGTGGACCCTGTTTGAGTGGTGTGCCCAATCCTGGGTGCAGAACGCAGGGCCATCTCTATATGAACAAGCTGAACTGAGGGATATTGGAATGGAGGTGCCCCCAGAGGAAATAGTATGTTGCTAGCCAAAGGAGAGAATGGATGCTGGAAAGGCAAATTCAAGAGCTGTCCCTTACACCAGAATTCTACTTCCTGCCTTCTGTTCCAGATTCCCTTTGGATGATCTCACCATAGAAGTCTATGGCTTCAACTATGCACTTGGCTTAGGACCATTGGGTCTGGCATAAACCTTACTTTGATTATTTTCATCCAAAGGAATAGAAATCTCAAGTCAACAAAAGATATAGTCCATTTGAAAGGAATTCTTTTTTAAGGGATTTTTTTTTAGAAGGAGAAAGGACACTGTCTTTTTTCCTCCCTATCTAAAAACACGTTAAATAACATTCAGAAATGACTTGCATTGCTTCTGGTCTACTGAAAATGGAATTGCTCACTGTCAGATAATCCAACAAATTTTGTCTAAATGGTGGGCATGGTATTTTTTGTCCACAAAGGAAATATTTTAAAAAATATATTTGTTAGGGGCACCTGGATAGCTCAGTGGGTTAAGCCTCTGCCTTCAGCTCAGGCCATGATCTCAGGGTCCTGGGTCCCGAGTCCCTCATCGGGTTCTCTGCTCAGCAGGGATCCTGCCTCCCCCTCTCTCTCTGCCTGCCTCTCTGCCTACTTTTGATCTCTCTCTCTGTCAAATAAATAAAAATCTTTAAATACACACACACACACACACACATATACATTTGTTATTCTTCTTTAGGAATAGATTCTACTCTTTATTCTTGGGGTCTTCAATTGAGATCTTCAGCAATCCATTTATCTCATCTAAGGAAGTTTCAATGGTTTTATCTAATCTCAGTTGTCTTAATTCCCAGCAAGCATGATTTTGAGCAATTCTGTAGAGGTTGTATTTTCTCTTCCCTTTTGTGTAGTTTATATTCTGGGAAAGAGGCACACAGATTTAAGTAGGTGACTACCTTACAACCAGTTTCTTAAGACATGTTCTAGGGATACAGGAACAAATAAATTATGACCTAGTGTTATCTACTGGTATCCAAAAATGTTCTCAAGCTCTAATCCCACCCAGACTGAGTTTCCTATCTTTAAAGGGCATTTTCATCTCAAGGCCCTGAAAACATTAGAACTCAACATACCTCAAATGAACTCATCTTTAATATTTGCTTTTTGGGGGGTGCCTGGATGGCTCAGTTGTTAAGCATCTGCCTTCAGCTCAGTCATGATCCCAGGGTCCTGGGATCACTCCCCACAGCAGGCTCCCTGCTCAGCGGGAAGCCTGCTTCTCCCTCTCTCACTCTGCTGCTTGTGTTCCCTCTCTCGCTGTCCCTCTGTCTCTGTCAAATAAATCTTTAAAAAATAAAAAATAAAAATATTTGCTTTTTGCTCAATATTGCCTTTTACAATGAATTACTGTATCTTTTAACAAATCAGAAATCCCTGAGTTGTCTATCATCTCTCTCTCTCTCTCTTTCCTTTCATATCCAACTGGTCATCAAGTATTGCTACTACTTCTTGAATCTCTCTCGAACCTGTATCTTTCCATCCGCCCCTGCACCTCCTGAATGAAGAAGACCCTCTCCAGGAATTGTGGATGACTTACTCGGACTCGTGACAAAAGCCTGAAATGCTCTTCTCCACCCATCCGTCACAGGAAAGGAGAACCAGACAAGCACCTGACTTCAGCTCCGGCTTTAAACCCGTCCCCTCCCTAACCACAGAAACTCACTCACCAGGAGAAGATCATTTTTCCGTCTTTGGACCTCAGTTTCTTCATTTGTAAAATAAAGGGGTTAGACTACATCCTTTCCAAGACCTTCCAGCTTTAAAGTTCTGGAATTCTAGTTCCAACAACTCTGTCCCCAGCCCATTTAGCTCACAGGGTTAGTGTGAACATTAAAATGATTATACTTTCAGTGCCAGTTGGCAGTGATGCTGATGAATTCATAGTAATGAATCCTATGCCTAGAGGTTTAAAACCTCATAAGTCAGAGGTTTTAAGCACAGTCACATACATTCAGCCCAGGGAGCAGGGTTATTGGAACCCTCTCCAGTCAATAGCTTCCAGGCAGGCCTGGAGAGCTAGCGCCAATCTGGCAGGCAGAACTTCAGAGAAGGTTGTGGGTCTGAGTCATTATTAGCCTCATAGACACAGACTCCCGGGGGAACTGTGCAGGGCTCTGCCAGCACCTGCCACAGCCTCCCTCTCTTTGCTCCTTTATTGTTTGTTCTTCTTTAATTACTTAGGTAGCAGGGGTGGGGAAATTGTTTTATAATTTTTTTAAAGATTGTATTTATTTATTTGACACAGAGGAGAGAGAGATGACAAGTAGGCAGAGAGGCAGGCAGAGAGATAGCAGGGCCCGGGGTTGCGGGGGGCGGTGGGAGCCAGGGGGAAAATGGGAGCAGGTAGTGTATAGAAAAAGAAACCCAAATGGCCAATGAATATAGAAAAAGCTGCTTGGTCTCCCAGTTAATGGCTGACTGGTGAGGAGTACAGAAAGCTTACTGGCCTTAGGGTGGCATAGACTTTGCAGTGAAATACATTCTCCCGAGTTCCCTGTGGGACCAGGGTGAGGGAACTTTCTTGAAACTACTTCCTTGCTTAACTGGATTTCCTACCATTGGAAGGATGGCATTTAAATTCAGAGGACCGGGTGACCCCAGGTGTCAAATTATGTTAATAACATAACACAACTGTGGGGCGCGCCTGGGTGGCCCAGTCCTTAAGTGTCTGCCTTCAACTCAGTCATGATTCTAGGGTCCTGGGATCGAGCCCCACGTGGGGCTCCCTGCTCAGTGGGAAGTCTGCTTCTCCCTCCCCCACTCCCACTGCTTGTGTTCTCTCTCTCTCTCTTTCTCAGTGTGTCTCTCTCTGTCAAATAAATAAATAAAATATTCAAAAAAACAAAACAAAACAAAACCACAACTATGTTGCTTTCTGAGTTTTTAAAAATTAAAAATGTATCAAGCCTGTATATTGACCTGTGTTCACTGCTACATATCACCCTAGGATCCACTGAGATTTATTGTGTTGGTGCTATCGCTCTGATTACCTAGCAGCTCTTGGGGAAGGAAACATATACATCGATTTTTCCCAATGTAAACCAGGGAGGACAGCTGAAATTACTGGTCAGTTTTGAGTTTCCTTAAAATACCAGTGAATTTCATGTGAGATTCATGGGACCTTTACGACCATGTGAAGAGGTGGGGCCCCCAGGCTCTTCCTCTCATGGTGCCATGGGAAACGAGATATTCATGCTGCATGTGCAGCTAAGCAGACGGGAGCCAGGGACAACTCTATGGGGCTTGGTAAAAACATGACATTTTCTTCATATTACATCATACAGTTATGTCAAGAAAAATAAGATAGGAAGTAACAGACAAAATATTTAATGCTTGTCGGGAGAGGGTGGTGGGGTTATGGACATTGGGGAGGGTGTGTGCTATGGTGAGTGCTGTGAAGTGTATAAACCTGGCGATTCATAGACCTGTGCCCCTGGGGCTAATAATACATTATATGGTTATAAAAAATAAAAAAAATATATTTAATGCTTACTATCCAGAAAACTCTTTAATAAAACCTTTCCAAAAATTTTACTGAGAAATTGGAGCGGTTTCTCTTTGTACATGGTGTGCCTCTCAAGGTCTACACCTTAACCGTCCCACCTTCCTTTTCTACCACTTGATAGTCACCAAGGAGGAGGAACCGTGTTCCCCCAAATGGGTGATAAAAAGTTGAAAACCATTTTGCAAGCCTTTCAAACATTTATAACAGTTGAAAAATTAGGTTTAAAGAACCCTACGGTTCCTTCTTTTCTTTCATGGTGGAAGTTCTTCTGATCAGGGCAAATGCTCCTCAGACCTAATTGGACTTTTTGACCCCAATGACTCCACAAATGGAAGGTCTCCCTTGTGTCTCTCGCATATATCAGAGCCGTCACTCAGAGGACAGCGAGTCTGCTAGACCTGTCCTTGGCCAGAAGCATGCTAACTGGGATGCCAGACATGGCAGCCCAGCCAAGCCCTCCCCTGCTCCATGCTGGGCAACACCTGGGGCTGTGGAACCCTCCCCCTTTTCCAACACAGACTCCACTCACATCTCTACCCTTTGTCCATCAGGTGGGCAGCAGTGGGGGAGCTGGCTTTCTAGATGTTGGATCACCTTGCTTCCCAGGTTTTTTCATCTCTTTTCAGGCCTGTGAATACCAGGGGATGATGTTAGACCCTCTCCCCTCTGCCCAAACCACTCCCTGGATCCCCAAACCAGAGTATGGCCAGCCACTCTGGGCCCTGCAGGAGATCAGCCCCTCCAAGCATACTTTTGAGGAATGTCCAGTTAAAGCCACAAGCAGGGAGTGAGAAAGTAACTCTTTAAAGGTTCAGAGAAACAGCCTCATAAAATAACTAAGAAGCAAGTGTAGCTGGTAGATCAATGGGGCATATAAGTTATGAGATTTTGGTATCAATTTTTATTTCTTTATTTATAGACACTATAACAAAAATAACTCTTTTGAAAGTGTTACTTGGGCCTGATAAGATTAAGCACCTTGCCCCTCATTGCATCCCTGCAATGCTGTAATCCGGTTTTGATGCAAGCAACTCCCAGCCAGCATAGATTCCCCAAGTTAAGGGCATGGTCCCCAACTGTCCTCATTTCAGATGCCTGCCACAGGTTTGGTCACCTGCACTTCTGACTAACTAGCTACCAGTTTGGAGGGGGTTCCCAAGACCCCCTCAGGTTTGATAACTCATTAAAATGACTCATAACTCAGGAAGGTGCTGTACTTAAAATTATAGTTATGAAAAAGGATACAAATCAGGACCAGCCAAGTGAAGAGTCACATAGGTCAAGGTCTGGCAGATCCTAGGCACAGAGCTTCTGTGTCCTGTCTCATGGCATCAGGGTTGTTACTCCTCCCAGGACAACACTATTTCTCTGGTGGTATTCACCACCAGGAAGCTACTCTCAGAAGCCTCAGTGTCCAGAAATTTTATTAGGGTTTCATTACTTAGGTATGATTGATTAAATCATTGGCTTCAAACTTGAACTCAATCAATCTCCAGCCCCCTTCCCCTCTCTGGAAGTGGGGACCTCAGGCTGCTGTTACAAGGCTTGGAGCCCCAGGCTTCTGATCACATGGTTGGTCTCTCTGGCAGAACAAGTCCCATCCTGAGTTAAGTTATTAGCATAAGCTCTGGTGTGGAGGAGGGGCCCACCATAAATAACAAAGACACTCCAGTCATTCAGGAAATTCCAAAGATTTCCAGGTTATCTTTCAGGAAGCAAGACCAGACAAACTATCACAATCCCTAACAACACTAGTTTATTGATGCAAGACTCTCAGGATAATCCTCCCAGAAAAAGCAGGTATTATGTGGATTTTCCACTATAAGATAACAAATGAACTGTTGGGAAGATAATTCTGGGCTAAATGTCAGTATGAGAGCAGGTTATTAGGAGAACAAAAAATAAAGATGGTAGAAAGAAGGGAAGCTTAAAACCAAAATGCAAAGTCATAAAAGAAAGATCAAAAGATGCAAGTTCTTGGGGTGGGGAAACTATAGACCATCAGAAAGAATGGAGCCAAGTAGGTTTCACCTACAGGTTGAGAGATACCATCATGGGAAGACCAGTATTCTCTAGAACAAAATGTAGGACCTGGACTTGCCAGTTGATGGGGCTCTCCACTCAGAAGAAATCTACCTAATACCCACCAGGCAGGCACAAATTGATGGATATGGTCATGCATCAGGCCTGCTTACATATCTGCCAGACTGAGAAAATAAGATGTGACAAGAATCTTCTGAAATGTAGTCCCATGGGCAAAAGAAAGATTTAGAAGCTTGTTTAAAAACACATTACCATCTGGAAGTAAGTGCAAGACATAGATCTATGAGAAATTGGTGTCTTCTGGGAAACACTGAGGTGCTAGCAGAGGAAGATCTTTCTCGATTATCACTGTATTCTTGCCTGCCAACTTGGAGGGCCTGGTAAGCAAAGATGTCGGATGTACAGGTCTTCATTTTCTTCGAAGTGGGAAGCTTGAAAACTGACTTGGTATAAATGTGAAGTTTGGGGCGCCTGGGTGGCTCAGTGGATTAAGCCTCTGCCTTCGGCTCAGGTCATGGTCTCAGGGTCCTGGGATCGAGCCCCATATCGGGCTCTCTGCTCATCGGGGAGCCTGCTTCCTCCTCTCTCTCTCTCTGCCTGCCTCTCTGCCTGCCTCTCTGCCTACTTGTGATCTCTGTCAACTAAATAAATTAAAAAAATCTTAAAAAAAAAATGTGAAGTTTGTTCATGTTCATTTCATGAAAAGCATATAATTCTGTACAAAAAGGAATATATAATTTTCCTAAACATTGAGACCTTGATTGTATCTGTTTGATTTGTTCTTCACTAAATATTAGTTGCTTCCTAACATACGGACATTTGGTATCTGTAGACCCAAAGTTTAGATAACCATCTTTTTTCACATAAACCTTCACTTCCCTGATAAGTGAAGAATATTATTATTAAAACTTTTAACGAATACACCAATATTACATCCATCCTAAGGTGCATATTTTCACAATTTCACATCTCTAAAACTGGGTACATATTTGAATCAGTGGTATCTCACAATTATAATTGCTGGAATTGTTTTTTTCTTTATGAGACATAAGAGAATGTGCATCTATAAAACCTTAGATTCGGTGAAATATGGGCAATGCTTAAGTAATGTTATTAGACAAAACATTTAAAGTTTTTAAAGAACCTCATTGTCTTAAGTGCTTTAAGAACATGACAGGAATTAGGTGTCCAAATTCTAGAATTGTTAAAGAACTTTAAAAAGCATCCTCAGGCATGTGAATCTACAGCTTTAAGATATATGCTTCTCCTTTAATCTCTTCATGTGATAAGTTCTAGTAATAGACTTTTTTATGTTGAACCATATTTGCATTCCTGGAATAAACCCAACTTGATATGATGAATGTTGGTTTTACAGACTACTAGTTTCAATTTTCAAATAGCTTATATGGAAATGTTGAATTCCATAATAGAGATATGGCTTTAATTTTCCTCAGGTATATGTAACAAGGAATGGTTCCTCTTTCTTTTAAAGAGATTGTGTTAGATTGGAATTACTTGACCATTAGTTGTTTGCTAGAACATTGGTTCTGCCATTTGGTTTTACCATCTTGTTTAGAGTGGAAGAGAGATTTTACTACCAATTTCATGCCTTTATAATAGTTTTAGGACTTTCTACGTCATCTATTTCTTCTCAAGTCACTTTTGGCAATTTATATATATTTCGGAATTGGCATATATTTTCTTTAAATTTTAAAGTTATTGGCATAACTTCATAGCATTCTTTATCTTTTTATCTTTGGCACACAGAAGTTGTGCCCATCTTCCCATTCCGAATCTCACTATTCTTTTTCTTAATACATATTATTAGATGTTTTTCAAAAGAATTGATTTTTGTCTTTGTTGATTCACTTTAGAGTACCTTTGTTTCCAGTCTCATTTCTGCTAATTTATATTACTTCCTACTTACACTTTCTATGGGTTTATTCTGTTATTCCTTTTCTAACTTCTTATATCTGATTAAAATGGATTCTTAACTCATTAGTTTATAGCCTTTTACCTTTTCTGTTTTAAGCATTTTAGGCTATAAAATTCCCTCTAAGTAACCTTTAGCTATATTCCATGTTTTAATATATGTCTTCATAATTACTCACTTCCGGTTGTTTTCTAGTATCCATTCTCATTCATTCTTTTTTTTTTTTTTAAAGATTTTATTTATTTATCAGAGAGAGAGAGAGCGAGCAGAGGCAGACCGAGAGGCAGGCAGAGGCAGAGAGAAGAGCAGGCTCCCTGC
>ML106314.1:0-12658 GCA_003697995.1 Taxidea taxus jeffersonii | reverse complement strand
GGCTCCCTGCTCGGTGGGGAGCCTGCTTCCCAGTCTCTCTCTGCCTGCCTCTCTGCCTGCTTGTGATCTCTCTCAAATAAATAAATAAAATATTTTAAAAAAAATTTGTTCCAAATGTATGGAGTGGTTTTGGTTGTTTCTACTGATTTCTAGCATACGTGTAGTAAAAGAACATGTTCTGCATGTAACTGATTTTTTTTTTAAGACTTACTTCATGGCTTAGGATGTAGCCAAGTTTCATAAATTGTATTTGTACTTGAAAAGAACGTGGAGTCTCTAATTGTTTGATCCAGGATTATATATGTATCCAAATATTTAAGTGTTTCTCAAATCTCTATCCTTACTGACTTTGTGCCTGCTTGCTCTTTCAATACCAAAAAGGTCTACAAAACAGCTCTTCTGCTCTGATTGTGGATTTAATTGTCTTCTGTTTGGTCCCCAGCCCATTCTTGAACCATGGAACTGAAAGTTCTAGGCCTCCAGGAATCAGTAGTAATAACACCTGGGGATTTCCAGCCTCCCTCTTGAGATAGCTCAACAATGCATATAGAGAAATGAAAATGAACTTTGTCTGGCATTTATAAGTGTTCTGTACAAGGATGTTTTAAAACTCTGTCTAAACTTCTATATTGCCAGAAATATGTAAGATCTCTAAACCTCACTTTTTCATTGGAAAATGGAAATAATAATATCTGAGGTTGAGGGTCCCCAGGAAATGACACCAGGGCAGAGATCTGTACTCGGGGAATTTGTTGGGAAGTTTAAGTGGCCTTAGCAGAGAGTGCTATGTCTCACTCATTCATACCCACCAAGCTGAGCATGATCCCTACACCTTAAACGGTCTGTGGTTGTTGAGCTAAACCAAATGGCATGAATCTATTTTCTGCTACATACAACGGATATAACTTTTTCATAAGATGGAAAGCTGCGGTTAGACTATGACATAAGACATGGGACCACGGGAGCGCCTGGCAAGAGTTGTTCCTGACCTGCCTAAGAGAACCAGAGTTTTCTAGAAAGTGCCTACATCCCCTGGGCAACAAAGCCAATGTGAGGCAGATTCTGGCACCAAGAACAACCATCAAGGACTCTCAATTACTACTAAAATGCCACTTTTACGCAGGGCATGGGGAATCTAGAAATCTCAGGAGCTGAGAAGGAAATTAAGCTCTTAACTCATAGATCTAGAAGCCAGAAAAGTATAAAATCTTAAAAGATCTTAAATGGGAACACCCTCCTTGATGGAACACAAGTACATACTTTGCTCCTTCCACCTGGGGAATAACAAATATAAAGGGATGTGTCTGTAGCCTCGGGTCCTGGTCTTCATCCAGATTTCTACTTTTTCTTGGGAATATGCTCTTCTTCATCTCCCTGCTGGTTCATGAACATCTGACATATCCTGGAGCAGGAGCGGGCAGGAGTCTGTGAGTATAAAGCATAGGTAGATAGGAAAATTCACGGGCAGTTTTCCATTGCTTTGTTCTCTTGGTTTGGATTTATGACATTAACCTCTTCCTTCTGAGACACATGTTTTCACTCCCCTTTGGTTCATATTTACTTCCTCGGGATTCTAAACCTTCAGCTTAAAGTTCTCCACACAGTGAAAACAACATAAAAGGAGAAAAATGTGTATGCCCTTGAAACTGTCCTGTGCAGGCTCACAATGGAGACCAATGTAACTCAATATGTTCAGTATGGCCAGCTACTCTCTCTGTGTCAGAATAGATGGGTTTCTCTGACTGAGTTTGGCTGCTATGTCATATGAAAACAGTGTAGTCATTAAATCCCAGAATATCACATCCCACTCAGGGCAAAGTGGATGCCTACTTTGTGAAAAGTGTTCAGGAACTGAGATTAATTCAGAGCATAGACCTTGTTCATCCATGGCTTGCAGTGGTAGAGGCAATTGCTCTCTTGCTTAAATTACTTTTTTCTCTCTCAAACCCATATAGATACTTCCCCCCTCCCCAGGTTAAACACATCAATGCTCTCTCTCCATTTAGTGGGTGTACGTAACCACCCAGCTACCTGAGGTACCCAGTATCTCAGTTATGGTGATGCTGTCTCTTACAGCCTGTTGAATGGTATCTGGGGGAGTGAGCTCCTTTCTGATTTTAGCACCATTGTATCTGGTCATTGTTGTTTTAGTTGCCAACTCTCCAACTAGCTCAACTACTGTTTTTGACTTCTTCCACAAAGACTAGGCTTTCCCTCCCTAGTCTCTCCTAATTGTTTGTAGGCTTTTCATTTCAGAATAATGTGTCAGAATAAGACACTTGAAACCACCTTGACTCCCATTGGTTTCCTTGTTTGTATATAAGCGTACTTCACCACTCTACACCCCCATCCCAATCCAAGAGGTTCATATTTATCTCTGTGTACATCAAAGCAAGTTCCCTTTTCAAGAATATTTCAACTCCAGCCCTTGAGGTTTTAATTTTTATAAATGCTTTTTTTTTTTAAACAAGAGGAACTATATGAACGTATGCAAAAAACATACTATCTTAGACACCTTTCTTTCTTTCTGAAAGTTAATAATGGTACAAGTACCCTCCAAATTAAATCTTGTTATCCTCATTTTATAGAGTAGGAAAGTGTGGTTCACAGAAGTTAAGGAAATTGCCCTTAGAGAGCAAATAAGTTAAGGAAATTGCCCTTAGAGAGCAAATAAGTCCCCAAACCAGAATTCAAACGGATTCTGTTTTGTTTCCAAACTTTATACCACAACTTCCTGTTTCAAAGACTTTAGGGTGAGTCTCCCAGTGTCTATGAGCTTTAGCCTCCTCATTGCCTCATTAAAGGGAAATTGAGTTCAGTTATTTTGAGTTGCTTCTATGTTAATTCTAGGACAAGAGAAGAAGAGAGGGGGAAGTCGGGGGAGGTGAGGTATAAAGGGAGTAGAGGCTTTGTAAGTTTCTTATCTCCCTATTTGTTGTTCTACTGATGTATATTTAATCTGCTTGCTGTAACTAATCAGATCTCCCTTTGGAATATAAAAAGGCACAATCTCATTAGTTTTTTTTTTTTTTTAAGATTTTATTTATTTATGTCAGAGAGAGCAGGAGCGAGCACAGGCAGAGTGGCAGGCAGAGGCAGAGGGAGAAGCAGGTTCTCTGCTGAGCAAGGAGCCTGATGTGGGACTCGATCCCAGGACGCTGGGATCATGACCTGAGCCGAAGGCAGCCGCTTAACCAACTGAGCCACCCAGGCGTCCCGCAATCTCGTTAGTTTTTACATTGAATTTCAAGCTATTATGGATTTAAACCATTAAATATACAAAGTGAAAACATACTTCTGTTCAAAAGAAAACCACAGTCCAAAATGGCAGCACTCAGGCCAAGTCACCAACCCAGGACTTAGTACCTAACCTGTGCCTCCCCCAGAAGGTGTTAAGTGTTAACTGGTCAGTCAGAAATTTTCTGATCAACATCAGAGGTAATCTGCCACATGGGCCCTCTCCATCCCCCAAAGGAAGATGAGGTCAGCCACCTAATAAAACCCATTGCCCTTCCCCCTAAGGGAAGGTGATCTTGCCTGAAATAATCCTTTTTATTTCTTTTACTAATAGCTCTTTGCCCCACCTTCCTTCCTATAAAACCCCCTCTATTTTGTACAGCTCCTCAGAATATCTCTCTACTTGCCCAAAGGGATGCTGCCCAATTCATGAATTGTTTAATGAAGCCAATTCGATTTTCAAATTTACTCAGTTGAATTTTGCTTTTTAAGAATTCCACCCACCCCCAAACAAAACAACAGAAGCCAGAAAACAACTTTTAAAAGATTCCAGGGGCCCTGGGTGGCTCAGTGGGTTAAGCCTCTGCCTTAGGCTCAGGTCATGATTCCAGGGTCCTGGGATCAAGTCCCACATGGGCTCTCTGCTCAGCAGGGAGCCTGCTTCCCCCTGTCTCTCTGCCTGCTTGTGATCTCTGTCTGTCAAACAAATAAATAAAATCTTGAAAACTAATAAGAAGAAATAAATTTTAAAAAGACTCCAGTTGGCTGCTCCTAACAATCACAACAGATTAGCTGGCCTCCTGTGCATGAGCTTATGAGGAATGGAGATTTTCTGAGTAAAAGGCTCAGAAATCAGATCCACGTCAGAATAACAAGGCTTTTGAAAGTCAACTGCCCGAACCAAACAATAATTTCTCATTTGTTTACAAAGTGTAGAAAGAAATACAGGTCTACCATGGGTTTTTCCACCAATATCATACATACACATCACCTTACCATTATCATCATCTTCAGTGTCAATTCTAAAAACTGAAAAGGCTGGAAATAAAATTCCTCCTGGAAAAATAACAACCAACAGATTTGACTTTAAATGTAAAGGAACAACAAAATTTATTGACTGAATTAAACACAACAGTTAAAATGGCAATGTTGAATTTGCATTTTAAGGTGTTTGAATGAAACAAGAAAAGTGCTATTAGTCCAAGCTTCTTACATTCATTAAAAGAGTGACTATCAAAAACAGCAACATGCACAATGATACATATGCACAAAATGGAATTATATCAACAAATATACAAAATACCCAAAATAAAATATTTACAGGTTTAAAAATATAAACATTGGTTCATTTATCCCATTAAATCACTGGAGTGGAGAAAGGAGAAAAGATCCTATTGCTATTTAGAATCTTTTGTTAAAACAAGTTTTAAAAACATAGAGTAGTTCTAGGAGACAATTTTTGATGTTTGGGGGGAATTTAACATTCTATTATAAAAATAATATCTATAAACCTACTAACAATCTTCCTCCTCTGCACAAAAATAATACAGCCAAAAGCTTGTCCTCAAAGACATGCCTGACTTTCAGGAAAACTAATTATAGAAATGGAGTTTCTCATTTGGATCTTCTTTGTCATTATTTTCAAATAACCTGCAATGCCCTATATTACACTGAGATATTCCATATAAATAACTTGGTCAAAAACCTGAAGTTAGCAGTGAGCCTGGTAGATAGCTGGAGTCAAGTAAAAATGGCAAAAATTTACTTTGCCTGTAACATTAGAACCATTTCCCCTGATGTTCTTGATAAAACGACCACTCTCAGATCCTTCATGTTCAGTTAAATTTGTTCTGGAAGCAATAAGATTTGTCCTGTACTACTTTATAAGAGTCTCTCGCCATTCTTCAGAAATAATTGTGTAGTGGGGGGATAAATGGTTGCAATGTAGATATTTGAGAAAGTTCACTTATTCCTTCAGGCTACCTAGGACAATTTCAATACTGTGTTACAAGTATTTACTGTGTGTCCACTCTATGCACCTATGCAATCTGACCAGATATTTTTAATATCTCTGCCTTAGCTTACTAGATGATCCAGGTAGGTATCTGAGAAAGCTAAATACGTCTCTGATAACCAGTCACCTTGGCTATATTTTATTAAAAATGTTATCTTCTCACACAAAGCAGAAAGTTACTCTACCGATTATTGGTTAATTACAACAAATTACTCCAGTTTACATTTTAATAGAATGACCACCTGTTATTGAAATCTTCCACTGTGTCTTATTAAGATGAGGTCTCAAATTGATTTTAAAAGCATTTTACCAAGTGTAGGCAGGCCATATATTAGGAAAATAACCTCCTTAATTATGACCATGATGCAATTTCAAATGGATTTTACCTAAATACTCGGAGTATTAACAGAATCAGAGTGGGAGAAAACAGAGGTTGCATGCTGCTGGATTCACTACTGAAATTGCTTTTGGTTTTATTACTGGCAAAACAGACATCAGATCACAAAATCTGTATGTAGACCTGCTTGTATGTAACTCTAAAGTAATTGATTAATATAGTCCACAATTTTGACTGGCCCAGGTGAGAAAAAAAAACCTGCTAGTCTCTGAGCTCTAACGTTTAGGCTTGCATGTATAAAAGCCATCAAATAATTAAAAAAAAAAAACAAACCACAAGTTCATTTTTAACTAAAATCGTCATCATTCAGATGGTACCCACAATTATACAAATCTGGTTTGGCTCTTGCAGTTCAAAACTTTGATCAGTTTCTTACTTAAAACAAGTTTTACAGAAATTGAGTCATATGGCTAAAAATGTATAATTGAAGCAGAAGCTATAGAGTTAAGTTTCTCTATTCAGATGCAAATTCTGTCCATTACTTAGGAAATGGGTGACTTGGGACAAGGTATTTCACCTTTGGGAGCATCATTTTCTTCCTCTGCAGGATGGAGCCAAAACCCACCCTCCATGGTCCTTGTAACAGTGGCAATAACAACGTGAAAGGAAGCACAGAGCATCATTCCAGCACAGAGAAAACACACGGTATGTGTTAGGTATTTCCCTTCAATATAAAATATTCAAATTCACAATGACTGACTTCTAGGTCTTTAATAAATATTAGTTGAATGGATTAATGAATTAGAAAATATGAGCCAGGATGCAATGGCCACGGATAGAATGTAAGATGCGCTACTTTGGAAAGAGCCAGGAGCTTATCTCTGAAGTTCAGAATTGTACCAAGGCAAGGTATCACTCAGGGAGTCGCCATTTAAACAAACCACGTGGAACAGCCAGAGTAAGCCTAGATTGGGCTCATGGTGGAGAAACAAGTGCAACGTGTTTGGAATGACCCACATCCTACAGGGAAGAAGTATTATCATGACAACAGGAGAGATTTCTGTCTATATTTTTGGTGTTAATCCTGAGAAGGAGAGGATACTGTCAAAGGAATGCAGAGTGTCTGCCTATTTGTCTCAGACACAACACCGGTTTTCAGCTTCATGGCATGGGTTAGCTTTGTTTCTACTGGAAGTGAACTGGTCATGACATTAAGCAGTTCCTAGCTTTTATGTTACTCTAAGTCACTGAAGAGCTTATGGTCCCATCCCAGAGGCTAGGGGAAAAGAGAGAGAAAGAGGAAAAGGGGAATGGGGAAGGGGGGAGATGAGATGGGATGGAAACAAACAAAAAGAATGAATTAAAGATGGCACATTAGGGAAATAATACTGCCTAACCCACATGGCTACTAAGAGGACCACGTCAATGTCTGTAAAGCTCCTAGGGATCACTGGCACTTAGCAAGTACTCAGCAAATGTTCATTATTGTTATGACTGCTATTACTATTTTGAGAGGAATTTGTGTAGCTTAATCCATATCACTCCTGTTCAAGTTCACCCGACTCTTCTCCACCCTACAAACCATAGGCAACAAATGAAAAAAAATAGGTAAAGTAAAGTAAAGATGTTTTTCATGAATGTTAAGAAAGTCCAATCACAGTACAGCTATGTGTGAGCTCAGACTGAAGGGGTTTTTATCAGTATTAGACACAGTATATGCCTCACGAACCCAGGTTGCATTGAATTAAAGTAAACGTCGGTCGTAAAAAGTGCCCAGTTTCCGTTCTGGAGGCTTTGTGACTATTTTAATCTTTCCTTTTTCAGTTTGAGAAAGAACACTTTTCCATAATCATGAAACTACCATTCTGAATCACTCCTTAACAGCACTGTCTGGAGTGAGATAATAACATTCTTTATAAGTGGCTATAGTTGCAACAAACCATCTCCTTTAAAGAATTAGCACAGTGCAAAGGCTTTTATGAAGTAAATGCTGACCTCTTGCTTTCCCACACAGAGATATAAACCACCGGTCTGCCATGCTAGCTTTGGGTCCCAGACAGTCATGAGTATTTGTGCGAAAGCCATCAAAAATTCCCAAGGCTGAGTTTCCACAGATAAGAACGGTGCTGTTCATCCCTTGGTCTGTCTGGCAAAGAAGAGGGAGGGAAATGGGTAGGCCAAGGTATTCGGGTTTCTCCTCTTATTTCATGCAGGTACTTTTAACTGGTCATTCCCAGGGGTGATAAGAGGCAATTGTGATGCATTCTCTTTTTAAGAGTATAAAATTCTGAATTAATTTCTTAAGAATGATAAGGGGAGCAAAGTATCTGTGAAGATATTGTAACAAGCCTTTGTAGAAACCCAACACGGGGACCAAGGCCAGATTGTCATCATTCAGGAGAGAAATCTGGAATGACTACCATCAGGAAATGTATTCCACTATGCAAGTGTCAAAAGACACCACCATCGTAAGAAGTGTCCCCTTACGGCTACCTGAGGGCACCAAGTGAACATCAAACATGGTGGGTACAAAGGGAGAGGACAGAAAGCTACTTTAATCGATCTCTTCATACAAAGGTAACGGTAAAAAGGCTCTGAAAACTAATCTGACAAAGGTGTAAATAATGAAAACTCAGAAAGATCAGTCGAAGAAATCTTGATACCTAATATAGTCTTTTTACCTTGGTAACTGTGTAAGCAAAGGTTTATTTGAACATTCGTTTAAATGCAAGTACTTGGGGCACTTCGGTGGCTCAGTGGGTTAAAGCCTCTGCCTTAGGCTCAGGTCATGATCTCAGGGTCCTGGGATCAAGCCCTGCATCGGGCTCTCTGTTCAGCAGGGATCCTGCTTCCCCCTTTCTCTCTGCCTGCCTCTCTCCCTACTTGTGATCTCTCTCTCTCTCTGTCAAATAAATAAATAAAATATTTTTTAAAGTGCAAATACTTCAAAGCTACTTCTGAAATTAAGAAAGAAACACTTTAAACCCAGTAAGTCATCACTCTCATAGATGTTAAACACTTTGTATTTAAATAGGCAGATAATTTGTGGAAAACATATCTAAAGGAAGCCCTTAATGTCCTATATGTCATTGTTGTTATTAGGTAAAATAATAAAAATCTTTTTCCTCTTGTCATTGTTGACAATGTTATAGTAAAATTTCTCTCAGTCAGTGCTAATCGAAAAATAAAAGCATCCAACTGCCTTTAGTACTGATGTCAGAGTAGTTCAAGGAACATTGTGTAATGTAGTTATTAAAGTCAGGCTGTCTTTGTGCAGAGCTATTAAACTCACTGATAAATTCATGGCCAACAATTGATTTGACTTTTTCCCCCTCTAATTTGTCCAGCTCTCTGACTAAAGAGACCTAATGAACTAGCATCTCAGAATCATACACACACAGCAAAGGTGTCATCAGCTCATATTTAATCCTTTCCATTACAAAAAAAATCAGCAAATATGGCCTAATTATAAAATGTATTAATAATAATTGGAATATAAATCATTAAAATGCTGGGGTGGGGGGAAGCAATCTCCAGGAACATGAATGGGAGAAAGTAGCCCTTGGCACAAAAAAAGCAACTGTGAACCTTTATCTGGGGGTGGAAAAGGTTAAGATGCAGGCTTCCTGCATAGGTCCTGATTTCCCATCTAGCTACCGAGGCCATTTAATTAATTGCCTGCATCCTTTATTTGCCTGGTGTGGGTGGAATTCTTAAAGATAGAGAGTTTCTTAAAAAGTGGAAAATATATGGAAAAAAGAATGAAAAGAGAAAATATTTTGCATCTTGTATAACTGGTTAATTGACAGGAAGGGGGAAATGAAGGTGAGCTTTGCTGACATTTCCCTTTACTTGTAAAAAGAAGACATAGCATAGTGGTATAATGGCAGAAACGAGCCCCCAAAACTGGGAAAGCAAAAACAGTTTGTCTCAGTGCTAACAAAATAGATTTACCGATAGATTGCCTTTACTGTTAGAATATTCTCATCCGTACTTTAGGTACTCCTAACTTTTCTGTACAATTGAACAAATGAACAAATAAAACTCTGTCACGGATTCACACAGAGGAGAAGATAATCCTCACAAGAAAATACACAAGAAGAAAATAAACATCCTTTGTTTTACGGCCAGAAATAAAATTTATCTTCTGTACATTCACTGGGGGAAGATGAACGCATTTGGAGTCTAAATAGTACTATCAGCATGAAATCAAATTTAAATCCCTTTCTCAAGACAGAAATAATCTGTAAAATATTTCCAAGTGTACAATACATGCCTTTGTCTGTTAGTTTGTGCACAGTTGAGTGCATAAGCACGTGTGAGTGTGAGTGGCTTTATGAATTCCTGGTGGTGGGTTCAGAGTGCCTAAGGCTATGCCTGATTATAGGACCTCATCTATATAGGAAATTAAATATTAAGTCAGTACTTTAACATTAAGGATCTGACACAACGCAATAAAAGCCAGTAATCTGACTACTAAAGAAATTCAACAAATCTCTACCACCTCTTCTAATTGAATCATTGCAAATTTAAAATGGGAACGATTTGCTTTATGCTACTGGCTCAAATCTGTTTCCCTTTAGTGTATGTTTATTTTGTTCCCTTTGTACTGTTAAAATAGGTTTCCATATCCTTAACTTGCCTCTTTCCTTCCTTGATGAAATAGAAAACAAGCTTAGAAAGCACATAATATCAGCTCATTACTTAGGCAATCTCTTTGGAAAATGGGACTTATATAGAAATGTTTGTGCCATTCGTATACATGTAGTTTTGCTTGAAAATGTCTAATCTTCCTCATATCATGAATCAACTCCTAGTAGAAGCTGCAGTCTTTTGATTAAACACACTGAACTGCATTTCAAAGAGGATATTATATAATCATTAGATGCTAATAGCATTCTAGGAACTGCTTCAGTTAATCACTCAAACTATCCAGGCATATGGTAACCCGTTCTGAAATAAATGTCTCATCTAAAATAATAGAAAATATACATATAAGGAAACCACTTTTCAAAAACAAATCTTGACATAGAGTGTTTATGATACATAGGCTTGCCAGCATCCTATTCTGAACGTACCTGTCTCATTCATGAATCTATAAAGCAAAAGTCAAATAATATGAAAAACTGCATTTTTCTACTGGGTTTTTTGAATACGTTGCTCATTTGGGACTCCCCATGTTATAGAATGGTTGAATCCAAAATTTTTATAACCAAAGTAAAAATCTCTGAAAACCAGGATTGGGAGTGAGAAGCAAATAGTCTCTTACCCAAGACAAGACAGAACCTATTCCTCTGGGACATCAACACAATAGACTGGTTTTTTTTGTTTTTTTTTTTTTTTTCCTGCATTGAGAGCCAGAGAACTCATATAAAACAAAAACAGAATTGCTTTAGGCTACAGTACATAAAAGAACATCAGTGGTTCAGGGACAGTTATCATAACTTGTTATAAAACCAGATTTTAAATTCAAGGTTACTGGCAGATTATAAAATGTTAACAGCTGGATAAACTGTAAAATATGCATTATCTACACATGAAAAGGTTACAGTTTATAAACACTAAAATACTGTGTCTATTGGCATTTTAGTGAAATCTTTCCCTGATCCTCATTTCTTCACCGGGTGGTAAAGAAAAAGAAAAAGAAAAAGAAAAAACCAGCTCTGCTGAGCTTCCTCTTTCTCCCCAAACACTTGATCTAAACCAACGAAACCGAAATGGTCCTTTATAGTCCTGGTGGTAGATACTGACCTATATGCATACCCAGCAACCAAAAGTAGGCAAGTTTTGGGCCAATCAATGATTGCCTCTGCTCATCAGGTAAATACCTGGCTCTTTCAGCTTTGCAGGTGTTTTCCACACAGTGATACAGCAAAGGGTCTTTTTCTTTTCTTTCTCTCTCTCTTTCTCTCTTTTTTTTTTTCCCCTGGAAAGAAAAAGGAAAAGAAGAAAGGAAGGACAGAAAGTGTCATGGAAGAGGAGGGGCTCCTCTGGTGTTGGCAGTGGTTTCTCTAGGCCCTCTCTGGACCCTGGCACAGCCAAGTGTCATGGCATGATGCTTACTTAGGTTGGTCAAGTCCTGTTTTCTGCAAAGGCAAGTAAAGGTGACTTCCAAGTGTTCAGCGCACCAAAGGAAAAAAAAAAAAAGTGATTTTTTTTAAAGGTAAAAAATTAAAAGTGCTTGAAAATAATTCTCAGGGAACTTATCTAGAGAGGAGAATCCCATGTGTAGCTCCCCCTCTCTGGTGTATCCTGCCCCTGCTAGCGGCCCAGACACCTCCTCAGTCTAGGCTCTGGAGCAGAGATGGTCCTAAAAGCCTTTCTTTAGGAGAAATAAAACTTATTTGAGTGGTTTCCAGGGAAAGTTGTATTCCTTGACATGGGGTCCATCACCTCGGCTTTGGAGACCTCACAACTTTTTGGCACTGTCATGGCACGCCGCTGCCCGGAGGGTGGTCCCGGCCAAACCCCGGTTGCTGACCCTGCGGACCAGCACTTTGGAAACTGGGATTTTTGTTCTGGGCATCTCACTCCTGACTGGTTGCTGGTGCACTACGGGATGGCTGGATGGAAGGTTCGCGAGGTGCTTGATGCTGATAGGGATTTTAGAGTCCTTCAGCAAACTGCCTGGTGTTCGCAATGGACAGGTGATGGTGACTGGAGACACGGGCTTTAACCGGGACAAGCAGGACGTCTCCTCGTTGGCGGGAACGACGGCCGAGCTTCCATCCGGATCCGCGTAGAGATCGTAGAGCGCGTCCCCGCTGTAGCTATCCCGGGGGATGCCAGCCTTTTTGCCGCCGCCGGTGCCGTCCTCCTCCGGCCCCGGAGTGGTGGAGTCCCAGTAGCCCTCGTCACTATTGGGGATGCCTTCCTGCTGCTCCTTCTCGGGCGGTTTAGGCTCCTCCTTGGGATGGAGCTCGATGGGAATCCGGTTGAGCCTCCTGTGCTTGCCCAAGGACACGTCCTTGACCCCTTCCGCACACCTGGCGTCTTTGGGCGTCTCGGCCACCGCCTTGGTTTCCAGGGCTGCTGCCGCCTTGGCCGCTCCCTCTTGGGGCCCTGGTCCT
>ML106313.1:4765-25259 GCA_003697995.1 Taxidea taxus jeffersonii | reverse complement strand
GCAGAGCCGGCCGGCAGCGCCGCGAAGCAGGTGCGCAAGCAGGAGGTGGGGACTCTAGACTCTAGAGTGGTGGGGACAGCAGACTCTAGAAAACCCGCAACAGGCTCACAAGGTTCTTCCTACACCACTGAGGGGTTTCCTACAAATACAATCAGCACAAAAAACCTTAAAACTACTCATCAACTAAAACCAGAATGCCAGGTGGGAGGACAACAGGCAGATTCCTGACCTTTGGGCTCAGCCAGCCCCAAATAAAAACCCACAAGGCGGAGACAAGAAAACGAGAAGCAAAGACTCGGTGGGAGGTGAGGGGTGTCACACACCGTGGCGGGGAGGAGGCCTGAGTCGGGGCTGTGCCGGCCGCGCCCCAGCCAGGTGAGCCGCCAGCCAGCGCCAGCAGCCAGAGTGGCGAGGCCGCCCCGCTGTGTCCCAAAGCCGCAGGCCTCTGCGGGCCCGGGGAGGCCGGACTGATGGGATGCGGAGACGACAGGCTCGCCTGGAGCCTCCCGGGCAAAGCCGGGCGTGCGCTCCGCCTGAGAAACCGTGTGCGCTCAGCAGCTGGCTCGGCCATGAGCAAACGCAGGGTTCCCAGAAAGCGTCCCAAATCCTGAACCCCACAAGGTTCAGCCAAATACTCAGAACAAAAACAGAGCTTCTAAGTGGAGCATCGGCAGGCACCAAGGGAGCGGGGCAGCAGGAGTAAGCGCGGGGCACACAGCAATCCCGGGTGACTGCGTGTCTGAAACAGCCTGTGTAATTACAGAGTTCCTACGTACAATTACGTGGGGGGGGGGGGTTAAAAATAAAATACAGAAAACAAAGAGAAACAAGCAAAATAAATAAAACACTATAAAAACGAGCAGCCATATTTGGAAAAGAACTTCTTGAAAGACAGAAGTGTAAGCATATATCAATCAGAACCACGATGACCACCAGGATGGCTAGACTCAGAAAGACAACAGCAAGTGGTGACAAGGATGTGGAAAAACGGTGCCCTTGTGCACGGCGGCGGGGCGTGAGGCGGCGGGGCCTCTTGGAAAACCACTCTGGCGGCTGCCCAGACGTACGCGAAGTCACCCGACGACCTGGCAATCCCACTTCCGTGCAGACACCGAGGAGAAATGAGACTGTGTGCGCGCCCAGAGCCCTGCACGTGAACAGTGTCAGACAAAAAGTGGAAACAACGGAAACGTGATCCACGAATGGATGAAAAACTGGGACGCATCCTCACAACAGCAAGACCATGCTCGCCATGACACGGGCCCTGACACAGCCGAGACAGAAGCCAGACCCAGACGGTCGCACGCTGTGTGACTGTTCATTCCCGGTGAGGCGGATCCCCAGAGACAGAGGAGGGGATGCTCCGGGCAGATGGTGTGAGAAGTGCATTCAGCTGAGGACACCCCACGGGGGCTGGAGAACCGGTCACAGTGGGGAAAAGCACCCACACGTTTGGTAACCAGAAGTGAAGTATTCTGCAACTGGAGAGTAAGAGTAAAGGAGAAATGGGTGACTTTCCCTAGACACACTTAAACTTGCTTTTTTAAGAGGCTGGGATTGGGGCGCCTGGGTGGCTCAGTTAGTTCAACGACCGTCTTCTGCTCAGGTCATGGTCCTAGAGCCCTGGGATCGAGTCCTGCATCGGGCTCCCAGCTCAGCAGGGAGTCTGCTTCTCCCTCTGACCTTCCCCCTCTCGTGCTCTCTCTCTCTCAAATAAATAAATAAAAATAAAATCTTAAAAAAAATAAAAGGCAGGATTGCCAGATTGGATAAAAAAGTAAAACTGGGGCACCTGGGTGGCTCAGTGGGTTAAAGCCTCTGCCTTCGGCTCAGGTCATGATCTCAGGGTCCTGGGATCGAACCCCGCATCAGGCTCTCTGCTGAGCATGGAACCTGCTTCCTCCTCTCTCTCTGCCTGCCTCTGCCTACTTGTGATCTCTCTCTCTCTGTCAAATAAATAAATTAAAATCTTAAAAAAAAAAAAAGTGAAACTAACTCTATCGCTCACAAGAAACAAACTTAAAACATAAAGATGCAAACAGGTCAGAAGCCAAAGAACAGAAACGGTGCGCCATGCTCACAACCCACCAAAGAAAGCTGTGGTGGCCACAGTCACATTGAATGGACTGGGGATGACAAGCCAGGGACGACAGGGATATGCATAAAGTAACAACGGGCCAAGTCACGCACCAAGACACGCACGCACCAACTAAAGGGAGATGAGATGGGGTCACAGTCGCAGGGTGCTGTGACCTCTCACCGAGCAGGCAGACGAACAGCAGCACAGCCGACAGAAACTTGAAACACTGTCACCACATGGCCTGACCGACATTCACCCAACGGTTCAGCCAACAGAAACGGAATGCGTGCTGTTTCCGGGTGCACGCAACACGCATCAAGACTGCGGTTCGCAGGGCAAGGGAGCAAACTTCAGTGAGTGTGAAAGAACTGAAATCAATCAAAGAAGGTCTCTGGCAAGGGAGCGGACCAGCAACCAACAACAGAATTTCGGGAAAAACCCAAATGTATTCAAATAAATAAGCCTTCTGTACTAAGCTAAGGGTCAGAGGAAAACAATCACCAGGAACAGTAAAGCAAAGTCAATGCCAAAGTAAACAGAGAGAAGACGACAACAGAGAAAAGATGTGAAGTCCACGAACGCAAACACTGGTTCTGGGAAAGATCAACAGGAAGCAAGAAATCACCAGCACCGGGACCGGAAGAGGGGCCACCCAGCTCCCCCAGCAAAGGAGGCCCATAAGGAAGCAACGAAACACTTCATGACAGTAAATTCTGCAGCTTAGATAACACAAATTCCTGCAAAGACGCGTTACAGAAACTCAGAAAGGCCCATCAAGTATCTGTTTAAAAAAGTGAACTTGTACTTACAAAAACCTCCCCCAAAAAGAAACTTCTGGGGCCACCTGGCTGCACTGGTGAGTTCTACCATGTGTTAGAGAAAAAGAACCAGTGACGCACAAACATCCCATAAAAGAAAAGGAACACTTTCCAGCTCTTTTCTGGTACCAAAACTAGAAAGACACTACGCGAAGAGTCATATCCCTATGATCACAGAAAAATTTCAACAAACTTGGCAAGTTCTTAAAAATTTAGCAAATTAAGGGGCACCTGGGTGGCTCGGTCATTGAGCGTCTGAGTCCAGATGTGGGCTCAGGCGGTGATACCGTAGAGTCTGGAGTGGGGCTCCGCACTCCGCAGGGAGTCTGCCCGGGACCCTCTCTCCCTCACCTTCTGCCCTCCGTCCCCACCCCAACATATCCCTCTCTCTCAAATAAACCCAACTATTTTTTTTTTTTAAGATTTAATTTACTTGACAGACAGATCACAAGCAGGCAGAGAGGCAGGCAGAGAGAGGGGG
The DNA here is from genome assembly GCA_003697995.1 of Taxidea taxus jeffersonii. Classification (NCBI taxonomy): domain Eukaryota; kingdom Metazoa; phylum Chordata; class Mammalia; order Carnivora; family Mustelidae; genus Taxidea; species Taxidea taxus. Next base: position 21,880 of record ML106313.1, on the reverse strand, counting down.
AAGCAGACTCCCCGCGGAGCAGAGAGCCCGATGCGGGGCTCGATCCCAGGACCCTGAGATCTTGACATGAGTCGAAGGCAGAGGCTTAACCCACTGAGCTACCCAGGCGCCCCCAAACTTTTAAAAAACCACAAATTACTGATAACACACCACAAGTGGGGTGATTCCAAGAGTAAAACATGAAGAGAGTAACGAACAAATCCACGGTCCCGTCACATGAAGGCACGGGGCGCCACTTCTATCCCCACTTGTGACAGGAGCGCTGGACGAAGCAGAGAAGACCACTCCCCAGCCTTCCGAGCGTGCCTGGGGAGAGCGACGGCCGCCAGCACGGGGCACAGGGACATAGAGTGTGCGCCCGCAGACCGGCGCCCCAGCCACACTCCCGCCAACACCATGCTGGAGCCCAGGCGACAGGCAGATGGAGAGGACAGGACACTGCCATTGTCACAGTCATCTGTGTGAGAAAGGCCTTGAGGCCACTACAAAAGACACTGGCCGTGCCCGCAGCCATCCCGTGCTGGGCGCCGCCTCACCCCCAGCGCTCACTTCCCCGTTCTGGACCACGCTGTCAGGCCAACACCTCGTTCTGGTGGACCCCGACCCTCTCTCAAGACTCACTCGGGGCAATGCTGAGGGATGTCGGAGATGGTAAGAGCTAAAACTTGGGACGCCTGGGTGGCTCCGTTGGTTAAGCGGCTGCCTTCGGCTCAGGTCATGATCCCGGCGTCCTGGGATCGAGCCCCACATCGGGCTCCTTGCTCAGCGGGGAGCCTGCTTCTCCCTCTGCCTCTGCCTGCCTCTCTGTCTGCCTGTGCTCGCTCCGGCTCTCTCTCTAAAAAATAAATAAAATCTTAAAAAAAAAAAAAAAAAAAAGAGCCTGGGCCATCTTTTAAGGGGCAGACCAGCATCATCTCATTGAAAGCACAAGAAGGGGCCCTGGGGTGGCTCAGCTGACTGAACCCGCGGTCGTGGTTTCTGGTCGTGATCTCAAGCCCCATGTCCGGCTCTGTGCTTGGCGTGGAGTCTGCTCGTTTCCCCTCACCTCTGCCCCTCCCATGCTTGCTCTCTTTCTGTCAATTAAATATACAAGTCTTTTAAACCAATAAATAAACCACGTGACAATCTTTGGAGGACAGTTTACGATTTCTTTTTCCCAGAGAGAAGCTGAGAAAGCCATCCCGGGCACACAGGCATTGGGGAAGACGTGGGGAAGAGGCAGCCCGATGGCACAGCGGTTCCCAGCACGGACGCCTGCAGACCAGAGGCCCCAGAACCCTATCAAGCCCAAGATTTTTTGTTTAAGAAGTGCTGAAAACAAGGCATAGAACATAAAAATTACAAGGAACAGAGAAACATGTTTAAATACCACCAAAATGATGAAATCAGCAAAATCCAGATTATGGGAAATTCTCAGGTCAAACCACCCAGTTTCCTTAACAAACAATTTATCCTTGAATCCTGACCTCGGCTGGCGAACTACACACGGCCTTTTTCAGACAGCGTGGGAAACCTGGATACGGCCTGTTCCGTGTGAACGGCCACGGCTCGTTTAGAGCTGTGATAAAGATATCGTGGGTAGGGGCACCTGGGTGGCTCCGTGGGTTAAGCCTCTGCCTTCGGCTCATGTCGTGATCTCAGGGCCCTGGGATCGAGCCCCGCATCGGGCTCTCTGCTCAGCGGGGAGCCTGCTTCTTCCTCTCTCTCTGCCTGCCTCTCTGCCTACTTGTGATCTCTGTCAAATAAATAAATAAAATCTTAAAAAAAAAAAAAAGATATCGTGGGTATAATTTTTAAAAGAATCTCATCTTGGCAAGATACTCATGGAAATGCGTCCAAGTGAAGTGAGATTTCGGGTGTCTGCTTCCCGGTCACCGCGCACGGGACCCTGGCGAGCGAGCAGCCGCGAGCTGGTGCCCACGGGGGCCGCTCGAGAGCACTTCCTGGCCTCTATCTGCACGCTGCGGCGAGAGCTGTTTACCAGGAGAGACCAGGCAGACGCCTGACTTCTCAAGAGAAGCGAAGTGAGCTGAGACAAAAGAATGATACCTTCAAAGTTCTGGGGGAAAAACGCCGAACCGGCATGCAGTACTCAGTGCAGACAGTCCTGCGGCAACCGATGTAAAATGACCCCGTCAGAGAAATCAAACACAGAACGTGTCACCAGGCAGGAATCCACAAGGGGGTCCACCCGGCGGCACTCGCACGGCCCCCGAGGAGGTTCGGTCCCGCAGAGAGGACAAGCACAGCACAAGAGCGGTGGCTGGGGGCGGCCGAGGTGCTGCGTCCGCCCGTTGCACCCGGGGCCCGGGCTTCCAGGCCCGCTCAGCGGCATTAAGGAAACCCTCACCCGACGGGCACACCCACGTGCACGCGCGCGGTGAAGAGACCCAGAGTGACACTGACACGTCCACCCTCAACCCAATACCCCAGGGTCGCTCCGGCCTCCCTCTGTCCCTACCTGTAACTCCTCTCTCCAACAGTGAGAGATCTGGCTCCTGTTATCCTTAAAAGCTAAACTCATCTGCTCAACGCTACAGTCTCCAGAAAGCAGTTTCAGAATCCTAATCCGTATCAGAAGGAAAAACAAGCTTTCAGGGCAGAGGCAATAGTTTATAAAAGCTAGTCTCTGGGCTTAGCACCGTGTCCAAGAGTTTCTGGGCTCAGTCTTCTCTCTGAAACGTAGCTATTTTTTTCATGAACCCAATACAATCGGGTTCACTTGCTGCTGCTGCTAACACACCACAGAACCAGGACGGCAAAACCAGAGTCTCAAGGGGGACACCAACACGAAATTTCCTTAACCCCAAAACATAAGCACAGCGGACAAACCAAAAATACATACAAGGCCTGTGTGGTGGTAGATCATCCGGGAGGGCTGTGGGTGGCTCAGTCGGTCGGGCGTCTGCCTTCAGCTCAGGTCCCCATTGGGTTCCCTGCTCAGGGGGGAGCCTGCTTCCCCTCTACCCTTTCCCCCTGCTCTCTCTCAAATAAATAAAATAAAAAAAAAAAAAAAGAAAGGAAGAAAAGAAAGAAGGAAAGAAAGAAAAGCAATCTGTATGGGAGAGAAAAAGCAGCCCTGGGCATGTGATACACTGAAACCCCAAAGCAGCCAAGTGCTGTTGGCGAGTCCTGAGGCCCACGCTGCTCAAGTTGGGGGTGTTTCCTGCGGACGGGAGCAGACATGTGTCAGGGGTCCGAGGGAGGGTCCAAGGGCAGACGTGTGTCGGGGTCTGAGGCGGCTAGAGTGGAACCACCAGCCCCGAACTGCCTTCCAGGGCAAAGATCTGCATGGCAGGGACTGTGGGAAGAGACTAAACTGAGCAGCTCGGGGACCAAAGCAGCAAGGAGAGGGCCGGGTCGAGAGGGGACCCCGGAATGCCAGGACCAGGCGTCCGGAACGGGCAGCTCTGAGCGAGCCGGGAGCGGGGCCCAGTAGTCGGTGTCAGGCTGGGCGGGTACAGGGGTGACCGAAGGGCTCCCGGCACCCTGAGGAGCCCTTACTCAGAAAACCACTGGCCTCTGTAGGAGCAGCAGCTTGTGACACTGGAACTGCCAGTCTTCGTCATGGGAGCTGCGAGACCAGCAGCCCCACAAAGTCCCACACGCCAGCCCTGCCTCTATCGCACCTTTGTCACGGGTCCCTGGAAAAGCTCCATTCACAGGGCATGGCGGGGATGGGACCTGCCACGGAGCCGCTTGGGGAGGAAAACGCTCTCCCCGGGGATCTGGCTGGAGCGTCGCAGCTGTCTGTTTCCGTGCCCCAGCGGCGGTTCCAGCCGGCGGCAAAGGGCCCGGCCGGAGGCTTATGAGGACGATCTGGGGAACACGCGGTCTACAGGGAGCTCTGAAAAGCTCGGACAGATTCCTGGGGAGGCAGCGGTCTGCGTGTGCAGAACTGCGTGTGCAGAACTGTCCACATGCCCAGGAAAGGCTCGGACAGACACCCCAACCGCTCACCTCTGGTTGCCCCCAAGGGTAAAGGCGGGGCGAGTGCTGCAGGCCGGAGGCCCATGAGCACCCAGAGCCCCCACAGAGCTGGCAGACACACTTGTCAAGGCACTTAAGGAAATCTCTGACCAGTCCTTAACTGACCACTAAGCGACCCAAGCAGAGATCTCAGTGGCCACACATGACAAGGAACACAGACTCTCTAGAATTTGCTCAGGAAGCCTGGAAAGAAATGGACTAAAACAAAACAAGACTCCAGCAGTAACAACGAACACGAGTGAGGAGGAGTGACGTCCAGTTTTCTTTCTTTTTAAAGATTATTTATATATTTATTTGACAGACAAGAGATCACAAGCAGGAAGAAAGGCAGGCAGAGAGAGAGAGGGGGAAGCAGGTTCCCGTTGAGCAGAGAGCCCGATGTGGGGCTCGATCCCAGGGCTCTGGGACCATGATCTGGGCTGAAAGCAGAGCCTTTAACCCACTGCGCCACCCAGGTGCCCCGACGTCCAGTTTTCTACAAAACCAGCACATTACAGAGCATGCAAAAGAGCAGGAAAGCATGACCCGTACACGGTGGGGAAATAGGCCAAAGGAGCTGTCCGAGATGGCCCAGATGTTGCACTTACTACACAAAGATTTTAAATCAGGCATTAGAAATGTGTTGACTGGGGTGCTGGGGGGCTCAGTGGGTTAAGTCTCTGCCTTCAGCTCAGGTCGTGATCTCAGGGTCCTGGGATCGAGCCCCACATCGGGCTCTCTGCTCCGTGGGGAGCCTGCTTCCTCCTCTCTCTCTGCCTGCCTCTCTGCCTGCTTGTGATCTCTATCTGTCAGATAAATAAGTGAAATCTTTAAAAAGAAAAAAACTGGGAAAAAAGGCAAGAAAATCAGCCATAATAAAGATTAGAGTGGGTCTGAGTGAAATGAAAAACAGGAAAGTGATAGAGAATGTCAAAAAAACCAGAAGTCAATTCTTTTAAAAGACCGAGAAAACTGACAAATCCTTAGCTAGATTAGCCAGGAATAGAAGACAAAGTCTGTGAAAACGTGGGAACGTGACCACTGGTTCCTCACAAATTAAGTGGAACATAAGAAAATGCTACGAACAACCTTGGACCAACAAGGCCAACAGCTCAGGTAGAATGGAGAAGCTCCTGGAAAGCAGTAAGTGGCCAAGAGTGACTTGAGAAGAATTAGCAAAGAGAACGGACCTATAACAAGGACAAAAATTGAATCAGTGGTTTCAAGTCTTCCTGCAAGACAATCACAGGCCCAAACGGCTTCGCTGGTGAATTTTCTCAGACACTTACCGAAGAACTCACCACCAACTCTGTGGAAACAGAGGAGGATGGGGCGCTCCCCAGCGCCGTCTAAGCACACCACCTCTACCCCAGACCAGGCAAAACCAGCACGAACTAGAGATCACTTGGTACACAAAGGAGGCCCCAGGGTTCCCCACAGAAGAGGACCACAGGGGAGGAAGCACCATGAAGTCGGAAAAAGTTGTTGAAGTCACATCTCCTTGTATTTAAAAAAAAAAAACAAACCCTAACAAGAAATTCGTATCATATAACACAGACAGAGGGACGCCTGGGCGGCTCAGGCAGTCAAGCCTCTGCCTTGAGCTCAGCTCATGATCCCAGAGTCCTGGGATCGAGTCCTGCATCGGGCTCCCCGCTCAGCGCGGGCTCTGCCTCTCACTCTGCCTGCTGTTTTCCCTCTCTCTGACAAATAAATAAATAAAGTCTTAAAAAAAAAAATAAAATAAATAAGAAATTCCAATATTTTTTTTATTTTTTTAAGATTTTATTTATTTATTAGTTAGAGAGCCGGAGCGAGCACAGGCAGACAGAGTGGCAGGCAGAGGCAGAGGGAGAAGCAGGCTCCCTGCTGAGCAAGGAGCCCGATGTGGGACTCGATCCCAGGACGCTGGGATCATGACCTGAGCCGAAGGCAGCCGCTTAACCAACTGAGCCACCCAGGCGTCCCAAAAATTCCAATATTTTTAAAATTTATAAGAAAAAAGTTCCAACGGGCCCCTCAGAAGTCCATGTCTTAACCCTCAAATCTGTGACATGGGGCGGAGGAATTATTAATCAGGCTGCATGTGGAATTCAGGAAGATTATCCTGGCTTATCTGCAGGGGATCCAGTGTGATCAAAAGGGTCTTCATGGTGGAAGAGGCAGAAGAGAGACAGGGACTGACACCTTCAGGAGACGGGCCGGGTTGGGGGACAACCAGTGAAGCATCTAACCTGGGCTCAGGTCATGATCGCACGGTCCTGGGTTCAGCCCCATGTCGGGCTCCACACTTGAGAGGGGTCTGCCTCCCCCTCCGCTGCTCATGCGTGTGCACGCTCTCTCTCATATAAATAACGGAAACCTTAAGAAAAGGCCCACGCAATGCGACGTTGCTGGTTCTGAAGACTCAGGAAAGGCCCACGTCCTGCAGAAGACAGGCCGCCTGATTTCAGCCCAGTGTGACCCATCTCAGACCTAACCTCCAAATTTGCTTTCAGCGGCGCAGTTTGTGGTAGTTTGCTAGAGAGGCTCCAGAAAATGAATGCAGCGGGCAACAGAAAGAATGAAAGCCAAGTCTCACAAAAAGATGAAAGGAAAAAATAATGAAGAGCAGAGCATCTCCAACAGATAACGAACGAACACCAGAAAAACACAACCTCAACTTAAACCATATGTGGGGCGCCTGGGTTAAGCCTTCGTCTTTAGCTCAGATCATGATCCCAGAGTCCTGGGATCGAGCCCTGCATCGGGCTCCCTGCTCCGTGGGGAGCCTGCTTCTCCCTCTCTCACTCCCCCTGCTTGTGTTCCCTCTCTCGCTGTCTCTCTGTCTCACTGTCCAATAAATAAATAAAATCTTAGAAAAAAAATTAAACCATACGAAAACTGCAACTTACTTTCAAAAAAAGCTAAAGATACATAAAATAATACAAAAGGACAAAAAAGAAGAATACTGAAATGAGGTTAAGGGTCCTAAGAAAGTTGGAGAAATGAAAGTAAAATGCCATTTCAAGAAAAGACTACGATTCTCGTAAGATTTAACTTAAGAGAAGAGGAAAGGAGTATTGTTTTAATGAAAAAGAAACGAAGGAATAAAAAAGACCCCGGGGCAGCAGACGGAAAGGATGGGAAAGACCCAACACACACACAACCAGAGCCCCTCCCCACCCCCCGAAACAGAGGGGACACAGGCCAGGGAACAGAACCCTAAGAACTTAGAAACCTTTCCGGAAAGGAAGCTCGCGGAGCCCCACGCCGACGGAGCCGCGGAACGAGGCGGCCGCGCCCAGCAAGACCCCGCCGATGCCCTCCGGCCGGAACAGAGTCACTTGCGCGGCAGGAAGGCAGTTAGCGCGACGGCCGGCCACAGAGGAAGACGTGAGGCGTCTCAAGAGCTGGGAGCGGAGCACCTCGCACAGTCTAACGGCCCTTCGCGGACGAGGGACACATAAAAACTCTCATCCGCGTGCCAAGAGCCGGGAAATACGCGGGTCCCTCGGAGAGCGCTGGGACGGAAGCGGCCTCTGGCAAAGTCCGGGGAACGGCAGAGGCACAGGCGCGCCGAGACGGACGAGGGTTTCTGGACAGACGCTGGGCTCCGCGCGGGCCACGGGGCACGGGAGGCGGGCAGCAGGTGCCACACACAGAGTGGCCGTGAGGGCACGGCGCTCCCGCGGGTCCGTCCGAGACGGCGACACGTGCGGCGACGCGCCCGGCCAACGAGCCCGTAGGGACGGTCCGACGCTCTCCCCTTCCCCGGGCCAGAGAACCGGGTTCCCGGGGCAGAAGCAAGGTGCCGCGCAACATAAAAACAGATCGACACGCGGCCGGCCGTGACCAGCTCTGTCCGCTGCGCAGACTGAGGGACAACAGACCCCAAAGCAGTGAGTGTCCCCAGCGCGCAGGCTGTGGACCCGGAACAGCATGTCCCACGCGCACACACCGGGGCTTCCGGACAGAACGGCTCATCCCAGGTTTGCGGCGGGAAGAGCGCAGCGACCAGCCTGGGGCGTCTGGGCACACCAGAGGGCAGGAATCTGTCAGAGCGTCTGGGGCTTATAAAGGCTCCCGGAGCCCAAACACGAGACCGTCTCAACAGAGTAAGGACCGTGAACGACACATACCATCCGACACGTTTAATGCTAACGACACCGCTAACGTGAGCGCATCGTCCAGTATGCTCAAATCTGAGTCCACGACAGCAAAGTAAAACCCTCAACGGGTCTACCTTTGGAGGACGATAGAAAACCGATTCATTATTCTGAAAACTGACGGGTGTCCTATATGGAGCACAGAACTAGATCACCGAATAGTCAGCTTCCTCTCCCTGGAAGTTCAGCTCATAAACCGAGCGGCAGCAACTCAGCCAGAACATCGCCCTTCTGCAACCTGCTACGGATTAATGCACGGACGTCTACGCGTCGTTGGCTTGGCCAACATCAAAACAGAGAGACACCAAGGGCGCCTGGGTGTCTCCGTCGGTGGGCTGTCCTACTGTCGATCTCAGCTCAGGTCTTGATCTCAGGGTCGTGAGTTCAAGTCCCATCCTGGGCTCCGCGCTGGGCATGGAGCCTACTTTCAAGACAGAGAGAGAGAGACCACACGGCAGGTGCCTCCTCAAGGAGCAGCACAACGTCCCTGTGAGGGAGTCCTGCCAGAGGTCCAGAACCTGACTCTCATCAGACCTCTATGTCCAGGGGCCGACTTACAGGAAACCAGGGACAGATCACACTCTGCTGGAGGACAGCGGCCGGCAACGTCTAGACTGGGAGAAACACAAGTCCAGCCACAAACACAGCCACGGGAGCTCGGGCTGAGCGTCTTCTGAAGGGCAGGTGACACTTAACTGCTCCTCGGAGTGCAAGCCGGCCTCGGACTATGAAGGGAAGGGGCTGCTCTCACGGGCAGGTCAGCAGCAGCCCTGTCAGGAGGAGGGAGGGGGGTACACAGGACAGACACAGCATACAAGGGAGGATTCTGGGGCTGGCCAAAGTTTCTTTCTTGACCCAAGCGATGGTCACAAAAATGTCCACCTTATAATTGCCCCTCAAGCTGTATATTAACTTCAGCCAATTTCTGTATCTGTGCTAGACTTTAAAATCAAAAAAATTAAAAAAAAAAACAACAAAATGATAAGAGACTCTTAATCTGACAAAACATACCGAGGGTTGCTGGGGTAGGGTGGGGATGGGGAGGCTGGTGATGGTCACTGGGGAGGAGGTGGGCTCCGGTGAGCGCTGCGAAGTGTGTAAGCCTGGATTCACAGACCTGTGCCCCTGGGGCAAATAATACATTACCCGTTAATAAAAAGAATTAATAAAAAAGTGGCTAAAATGGAAAAAAAAACAACAACCCATGAAAAACAGGAATGAGCCTGGGTGGCTCAGTCACTTGTGTCTGCCTTCGGCTCAGGTCACAATCCTGGGGTCCTGGGATCGGGTCTCGAGTCGGGCTCCCTGCTCAGAGCAAAACATGCTTCTCCCTCTGCCCCTCCCCCTGCACGTGCTCCCTCTCCCTCTCTGTGTGTGTCAAATAAATAAGTAAAATCTTAAAAAACAAAAACAAAACCAGCTTATGAACTACTCTGGGGGTATCGTGGCATTGGTTCCAGGGGCTAAGAGACTGACGCAGACTGGCAAGGCTGGGAGCTGACCGGTGTGCCGGGTCCGCACACACCCGATTTCTTGTGCTGGAGATGTGGCACAGCAGCGGGGCAGGGGAGCTTTTAAATAAGCGGTGCCAGGACAGGTAGATTGCTTTGCGGAAAAAAACAACATGTGAGCCCAACCCCACACCATCCCCCAAATCACACCACACGGGTGGACGCACTAAAGGCAAAACAACGAGGAATATAATTGGGAAAATATCCTTTTAACCTCAACTTAGAGCAAAACAGAACTGTTGAGGGAAGACGGGCAACCAGGCCACACTAAAATTAAGAAACTTAGAAATGGAGGAAATACGAATTAAAGCCACAACGATGTACAACCTGGACAATGGCCACACACACACTCACGCTCTCTCTCTGATAATGCCAAGTGTGGGACACTTGCGACAGACAAGTGCGGCCAGCACACTGGAACAGGCTTGCTAGCACCTGCCAACACTGGTATCGTCCCGACCACTCACAGGGTCACGCAGCAAAGGACGAAGGCACTCGCGGCAGCGCCCGGACCGGCCCAGAGCCGGCTGCCGACAGCAGACACACACCGCGACAGATCCATGACGAAGCCACTGCCGTCACGCCCAGCAGACACGGGTGAGCAGGAGCTGGACACCAAAAAGCACAGGCTGTAGGACCCGGGATATGGAGGACAGTGGCACGAGCCGTGAAAATTATGAGCTTTAGAGTTGGGGGGGTGGGGGGCACAGGGACCCTTTTCCATCTCTCGCTGGTCACGTGATTCACGGACATGAGCACTTCTCCGCATGCAGGTAACTCTTCACAGAAGAGGTCAGGGGCGCCTGGGTGGCTCAGTGGCTCCGGTGGCCACTCTGGATTCCGGCTCAGGTCATGATCTCAGGGTCATGGGACCGAGCCCCGCGCCGGACTCCACGCTGGGTGTGCAGCTGCTTGCCCGCCGCCCTCTGCCCCTCACCCCGCTCCCGTGCACACGCTCTCTCTAGAATAAATAAATAAATTACCTTTTTAAAAAAATACATAAAAAGAGTTAACAGCTGGAAGTCGTCTACGCATTCCTCAGCAGCTGCCACGTGAGTGCCCCCACGAGGCGCGTGTCCCACCTGAGCAGGGGGCGTGGCCCCACGGCGGCCCGGAGGCCCTGGTGTGAGCGGGCACCCACCCGCACGCGCCCCGAAGCGCACATAAAACTTGCCCGCAGCGGTCACGACAGACTCCCGCTCTCTAGTCTACCGTGTCTCTACTGCCTGACTAATCCTGCTCGTATTATTTCATGATTATAAACAGCAGCGAACTGCTAATTTAGGAAATTGCTGTCGTTTGACCCAGCAGTTTACTGCTAAAGAAAATCATGGTTTCCTACTATTTCAGCACAAGTTAGAGGGAAAAAGAACCACATTATCTTTGGTTTTTAAACCACAAGAGGATTATGTTCCTGTGGCAGTTTTGATAATTTTACATATGTGCAAAGGAGAACACGTTTTTTGCCACCTACCCCAAAACTCGGGAGGGATTTATCTGGATGGCGTCTTTACTCTAGATCCTTCTGAGTCCATTCTCCCGCAAACAGAGGTAGGGTAATCAGTGACAACGCGTAACACAGAATCCTTCCAGAACGTCGTCGTCACTGCCACTCACAGCCTGGGTCCCCTCGGACAGCAGGCGGCCCCCGCTCTCTGCGGCCCGAGGGCTACCCGGACGCCGTGGCGACGAAGGAAATAAGGTCATACTGACCGCGGGCACGCCAATCTCAAGTCGAGGCGAGAGACGGGAGGGAGGGGAGGACAGAGAGAAGGCACCCAAGACAGAGTCTCTGGAATTTATTTCACTTTTCATTTCAAACACAAAAATACCAAAAAGTAAAAGGCAGCCAATCAGAGGTTCCTTTCCCCAGGCTAGAGAAAGTGAAATGTGTGGAAATGTTCTGACCTGGAGAATCTCCTGTTACTTTGTTATGGGAAGAACGAAAGGGACCACCTTTGGCCATCGCGGCTCACCCCGGTGACGGGCTGACTCAGCCGCCGTCGCCTTCGTGACCGCAAACTCTCTGGCTACCGAGCACAGTGAACGATTAGTAAACGATTTAGTAAAGTATATTTTTCCACTTTTCACACCCAAATTGAAGCATATTAAAGGAGCACTACTCCAAGAATAGATCTCACTGGGTCAGACTGGCGAAGACCCAGAGCTGGGACCCCCTTCCTCCCCGCCCCCGCTGGGGACGACACACGCAGCGGGGAGTGGCGGGGCCGCGGAGACACCTCCCACCGTCACATCCCTGGCCCTGGCAATCCCACCGCTATGACCAGAGCCCCAGGACCGCGCTCGTCCAGTGCGAAACAACATGCACCCCATCGCCACCCGAGCACCCCCGGTCGGAGCACCGCCAGGAAGGACTGCTGCCGTCACAGGCGTGGGGATCGAGAAGTGACCCAGGCATGGTGCACACGGTGCTTGCTACGTTCTATGACAGACGCGAGAGGAGACCCAGACTTCTGCAGGAAAACCAGAAACAAAACGGCTGCCTGCCTATACGGGGTGGAGGAAACAGGGACATGGAATCTCTGATCTCATCTTTCCTATGATTTTGACTTCGGAGCCATGTAACAATTTTGAACATAAAAATAAAATTTAAAAATTGCAAATCTGGGGGCGCCTGGGTGGCTCAGTGGGTTATTCGGCTCAGGTCATGATCTCAGGGTCCTGGGATCGAATCCTGCATCGGGCTCTCTGCTCAGCGGGGAGCCTGCTTCCCACCCGCCCCCCCCCCCGCGCTTGCCTCTCTACTTGTGATCTCTGTCAAAGAGATAAATAAAAATCTTTAAAAAAATAAATTGCAGGGGTGCCTGAGTGGCTCAGTGGGTTAAAGCCGCTGCCTTCGGCTCGGGTCATGGTCCCAGGGTCGTGGGATCGAGCCCCACATCGGGCTTTCTGCTCTGTGGACAGCCTGCTTCCTCATCTCTCTCTCTCTGCCTCTCTGCCTACTTGTGATCTCTGTCTATCAAATAAATAAAATAAAAATAAAATCTTAAAAAAAAATAAATTGCAAATCTGAAACGAAAACCCTAACGGTGTATCAAACGGGCAACACGACCACAGACAAAACGTGTCGAGAGGCTTGTTCTTAAACGCAACACTTATTCAACATGCCCTGTGTTAAGAACAAAAGGAACTTAAGAATGAAAGCACCTTAGGGCCACCTGCCGGGCTCAGGCAGCGGAGCCTGCAAGTCCTGATCTCGGGGTCATGAGTTCGAGCCCCACAGTGGGTATAGAGACTACTTAAAAATAAAATCTTTTTTTTTTTTTTTAAAGATTTTATGTATTTATTTGACAGACAGAGATCACAAGCAGGCAGAGAGGCAGGCAGAGAGAGAGGAGGAAGCAGGCTCCCCGCTGAGCAGAGAGCCCGATGCGGGGCTCAATCCCAGAACCCTGGGATCATGACCTGAGCCGAAGGCAGAGGCTTTAACCCACTGAGCCACCCAGGTGCCCCTTAAAAATAAAATCTTAAAAACAAAGAAACACCAAAACACCATAAACTCTGCTAAGGAGTCCCATTAGTAGTCGTAACACAACACGGCAATGTTACACCCTGTTTTATCTGTACTTGAGCATGAAATACGCAATTACACCAATGACATTAAGAATCAAGATTTTCTGAATAGATAAATTTTAAAAACCAAAGAAATTCAGTAAAACCATATAATTTCAAACTTGTATTGAAAATATCCTATGAAATCACCATGTTTTAAAACAATGTTTCCTAGTTCTGTCCCTCAGCGGGGCGCCTACAGCCTCCGCAGTAAGCAGCACAGGGCACACAGCAAAGCTTCTCTGCATGGGAGGGACCGGCAGGGGAGCAGCTCGAGGCCGGGAGCAGCCGGGAGCAGCCGGGAGCAGCTCGAGGCCGGAGCAGCAGGGAGCAGCCTGCAGCGCAGGTCCGGGAGGGAGGGCGAGGGGCCAGAGAAGCGCTCTCCCATTGCAGCAGGACGCCCAGCTGCTCAGCTACAACCATGTGAACATCCAAACACACACAGAAGACTTTAATAGACCCCAATACAAGGAATAAATAAAAATCCATTGCTCTGCACTGATGATATTCAAGAGAGAAAAAGAAAATCGGCAGCATTTACCCCGTGAAGCTAAATGCCAGGAGCACTGCTCCCCCCATGAGTGGTGACAAAAGGGGAGGGTTCAACGTCTGTCCCCTCATCTCAAGAGGCCCAGAGGAGGGGACACAGACAAAATAAAGAACACGGGGAAGGTGGCATCAGCACCGGCAGGACAGCCATGGAACCACGTTTCCCCAAAGAAAAGGAACTAGAGACATGTAATGGCCAATAATGACCTGGACTCGATTCTGGTTTGGAGAAATCACTACCACAGACCACGGGGGGCAAGTGGGGGGGCGGTGTGAGCAGGGACCGGCCCGGGGCCCTGTCCTAGATGTGGTCAGTGATGGCGTGCGGTGCTCTGAAGAGTCCCTTTCTGCCTCTTCTTTGGAGAAAAGGGCATTCAGGGGTGAGTGCCGGGATGGCTGCAATCCCCTCTGGCAAAGTCTGGCAAGCAGCAGACCCGCCAGAGGCAGCAGCACGGCGACATTCTCACAAGCACTCTCAGTAAGCTGGAAACGTCAAATCCCAGCCGTGAAAACACTGACGCGCACTTGCGTCCAACTCAGGGTTCACACGCTCTCCATGAGCCACAGCGACCCTCCCGCCTGGTTCAGGCGTGGCGACAAGTCTTCCCACCAAGGTCGTCAGTTTGGATCTGGTCTGTGGCTGACGGCACCCTTCACATACTCTGAGCACGTGCAACCGTAACAAACACCTTTGTGGGGGGGGCCAGAGCACCAACTGCCTCAAACCACTGTGTTCACACGAAGGAAAACTGTAATCCGGTGCCAGCAACGCAGAGACGGGGGACAGAACCAAGAGTGAGGGACAGGTGCTAAGGGTTAAACTTCAGAAACCCAGAACCAGAACCCTTTCCACGAGATGTGGTCAGAAATCATGATAAGGCTACCTCGGAAACAAAGCACGTTCCAAAGCAAACAAACAAAACCACGCTAAGGTCAGCGGGTCCCTGTTCTGTCCCTGAAATGTCCTGGGTCACAGACCAGGGCTCTCTGGGTGGTTCTGCGGGACCCCTTTGCCCAACACCAGCTCCCCTGCTGCTTACCTTTACCCACGGGGACCAGGGCAGTCCCATGAGGGATGGGTGTGACACTGCCACTGTGGCTGGAAGGTACTGAGAGTTTTCGAAGTGTCCCTTTACTTACAGGAGGTGGAATATGGCCTCCGCCAGAGTAAGCGGAGCTCTCCTGGAATGGCTCGCCGCTCCCTGGTGAGGCCAGCAAGCGAGCAGACCGTAAGGTGAGGACCAGTCAGCAGCGGCCTTGGACGAAGTCAGCCCCTCGTGGCTCACATCTGCGGAGGTGGTGAGCAGGACAGAGCAGGCGCAGGGCCACACCGCCAAGGGGCCAGGTCCGCCCTGTCCACATCAAGGAGCCGCCTCCGAGAGGGCGCCGCCCTGGGGCCGGCCCACCACACCCCGGACCCGGCCACCATCAGCAGTGGGTGCTAGGGAAGGGCTGGGGCGCAGCTGCTGAGGGGCCTTCACGGCGCAAGTGCCCACCAGGAGCACAGGCTGTGGTGGCCCTGGAGGTACCCACAGGACTCAGGCTCCAGCAGGGGGCCGGCCTCTCCCCGACACTGAGGCTTCTTCCCTGGGGCCTCCATCCATGGCCGGGATCCTCCAGGCTTGGACTCCCTCGGAGGAGAGGTCTTCGTGGAACACAGTCTCAAACAGAAAGTGCCCGTCCCTCTGCCCACACCTGCCCGTGCTTTTCCTAGGAGCACGGGCTGCGCCTTCTTCTCTGGGTTAAGTCTGTCCCCGGCATCACTGCTCAGGTTCCCTGAGGACAAGGCCTTCCCTTCACAGCGGCCTGCTGCCCCCAGCACGAACAATGGCGCTGCGTACCGGGCAGGGGCCGGTCAAGCACTCTGCGTCTCAGGACTGTCTGCCTCGGAAACAGGGAGTGCGAGATGGATGGGCTTTCCTCTCCTCCCAGCAGTGCCTTCCCGCGTCCGAACCACCAGAAGCACCTTACCGAGTAGCTAACAGGAAAGGGGTCTGAGCTGCTTCAGGACCGAGAAAGATCAGGGTGCTGGAAGGTGGGGGGAGCGAGGGCAGGAAAGACAGGGGCGGACAGAGGGGGGCCGTGGGAGGGGCGCGGGCCGGAGATCCGTGGAGGGCCCCACGACAGCCTGCAGGCCGGCCGGAGGCACCCGTGACTCTCCCCGCAGCCGGGCTCTCCGGAACCCAGGACGTAGGTGAGAACAACAGCTTCGCACAGCCCCTGCCCGCGAGCCCGGGGTTTAAGGAGCGCCTTAAAACCAAGCGGCACTTCGTGGCACGAAGCCACAGACCTGAAGCTGTTTTGGGCAGAGAGGCTCAGAAGGAAACGGCGGGCCGCGAGGGAGAGCCATCGGGGCCCAGCCCGGCGTCCCTCACCGGCCTCCCTCCCCTCACAAGGCGATCGCCCCGGCCGAGGAGGCCGTCGGACCCGAGTCCACAAACGAAGGAGCCGAGCCCCGGGCAAGAAAAGCGTAAGACCCGGCGTGCAGTGAGCGCGACCACGGCCGCCGGCCGCAGCAGCCCTGCCCGCCCGCTCAGTCTCCGAAGGCCGCGCGCGACGGAGCCTGCGCCGCGCCACGCGCTTCCTGCACGCCTGGACAGTCCGCCGAGCTGCCCCCGCGACGCGCCGCAGCCTTCCCCGGCGTGCGGGCGCGCTGCTCCCCGGCGAGCCGCTCCCGCAGCCCCTGGTCCGCGCGGGGCACGCGGACGACAGCGCAGTCTTCATCCCACTGGCCGGCGGGTGCGGACACTCGGCGTCGCAGGCGGGGGCTGTCCCCGGACACACGGCGTCGCAGGCGGGGGCTGTCCCCAGGGCCCCTGGCAGGCACGGGCGAGCCCCAGCCGTTCGCCAGCACAGCCGGGAACCCGGTCCTTGGGGCCGCGCGGGTCACAGGACACGTGTCCCCGTGCGCCGGCTCTGGAACCGAGAAAGCGCGGGGAGACCCGGGGCCACCGTCCCTGCTCCGCGGCCCACGGGTCCCCCAGGAGGCCCTGGGGCGCGTCCGGCTCCCGCGGGCTCTTCCCTCTCAAACCGCGGCTGGGCTCCGCGGCCAACGGAAGTCCGGCGCTCGGAGCCTTTGCTAGAGACGCAGCAAGTCCTGCCAAGCCCCCGGGGTCGGGACGACGCCCGACGACAGGAGCGTCACAGACGCTGTCCCTGCCTCCGCGGGGTCGCGCCCCCCGCGCCCGGGCCGGGCAGTTCTCTGCGCTCCCGCCGACCCTGCGCGCGGGGCAGACGGCCGGGCCGGGGCGGACCGAGCCGGACCCGGGCCCGCGAGCTCCACGCCGACTTCCCGTTCCCGCCGCCCGCGGGTCCCCGCGCCGGGACGCACGTGCGGCTCCCCGAGGAGCCCCGCACCCCGCGGG
>ML106312.1:17523-36434 GCA_003697995.1 Taxidea taxus jeffersonii | reverse complement strand
TTTTTTTTTTTTAGATTTATTTATTTATTTATTTATTTGACAGACAGAGACCACAAGTAGGCAGAGAGGCAGGCAAAGAGAAAGGAGGAAGCAGGCTCCCTGCGGAGCAGAGAGCCCGATTCGGGGCTCGATCCCAGGACCCGGGGATCATGACCTGAGCAGAAGGCAGTGGCTTAACCCACTGAGGCACCCAGGTGCCCCTGATGGAAGCTTTTTAACACCGGGTTTTCTTTTCTTTGAGCAGAATCTGGCCAAGGATTCAGTATAACAAGAAAACGGAGTTTTATGCTTACAAAGAAGGCATGTTATAGTCAAGATGCAGATTGTTCACATTTCTATCAGGCTTGAACTGGGACAGTGACGTGTGGTCTGGACAGCTCAGGCTGGTGACTGCGTGTGTGGCCTTAACAGTAATGGGGTTTGGGGCGCCTGGGTAGCTCAGACGGTGAAGCGTCTGCCTTCAGCTCAGGTCATGGTCCCAGGATTCAGGGATTGAGCCCCACGTCGGGCTCCCTGCTCAGCAGGGAGCCTGCTTCTCCCTCTTCTCCCCACTCTTGCTCTCTCTCACTCTCTTAAATAAATAAATACATAAAATCTTCAAACAAAACAGAACAGCAATTGGAATTGTACTCGTGAAAGATCATTCCAGGAGCGGCTGAGATTTCAGCCCTGTTGCCAAGTGGGGAGATGCCGCCATCATGACATGGACACTCCGTGGCGCTCGCTCTGGGACATGACGTCACTTGGGTTTATGAAGACCGCTTCTGACAAGGCTGGCATGGCCGCCGTGTGCTGATGTCTGCCCTGGGATTCGGCACTTAGACAAACACGCGGACAGCCCCGATGTGGTAACAGATGCGGGGCAGCGGCTGGGTCGAGCAAGGCCCCAAGGCACGTGCTGCCAGAGGCGGGAGAGCAGGCAGCCGGTAAAGGTGACAAACAAGACAGAGAGCAGGGAAGGCGTTGATAGGGCTTGATACCAGGGAGTAACTCCACTGGTTTACGAGGTTTTCGGGGTCATAATTATTAATGACTGATCAGAGGAGCTTCGGTTACTCATGAGACAGCCCCTAATCCCAGCTCCCATGATCCCCTGCTCAAGTTCCCCAAAAGAGAAATGTGGGGATTAGCTTCCAGGTATTATGCTTTAAAATCATATGACGGGGGTGCCTGGGTGGCTCAGTGGTTTAAAGCCGCTGCCTTCGGCTCGGGTCGTGATCCCAGCATCCTGGGATCAAGCCCCGCATCGGGCTCTCTGCTCTGCGGACAGCCTGCTTCCTCCTCTCTCTCTCTGCCTCTCTGCCTACTTGTGATGTCTATCTGTCGGATAAATAAATAAATAAAATATTTAAAAAAATAATAATAAAAAAAATCATATGACGTCAGCGCAGATGTAGTTAAAAGGTGCAGGGCCCACATCACCCGCCATCAGCTCCGCCGCTGCTCTGTGCCTGCACTGACGGCTGAGCTGTGCACGCCCCCCGGGCCCCCGCCTCACGGAGCCCTCCCTGCTCCTGCCCGGAGCTCAGGCCCGGAGCCAGTGCAGGGCTCGTGCATGCCGAGACCCGGGCAGCGGAATTGCCCAAGAAGGACACCGGCGAAGTCCTCTGTCTTCAGATGACGTGACAACGGAAAGCCGTGTGTCAGGCTTCTCCAGGGAAAAAGAACCAACACTGTGTGTGCGTGTCTGGACACAAAACGAGAGAGGGAGGAAGCAGGGAGAGCCTGAGCGGGAGAGATTTATTTCAGGAAGTGGCTCACACGACTGGGGAGGCTGGTCCCCACCCTGCAGGTGGGCCTGCGGGCTGGAGACGCAGGGAAGACGGCAGCAGTCCTGAGTCTGAAGGCCTCTGGAGGCGGATCTCCCTCTTCCCCCGGGGACACTGTAGTCTTAAGACCTACACTGACTGGGCCAGGCCCACCCACATTACGGCGTCGTCCACTTTAACGGCTGCTAATTGGAACATTAATCTCATCTACCGAATACCCTCACAGAAACCCCCGGAATAATGCTCGACCAATACGGAGGCCTGGGGCCCGGCCAAGTCCACACAAGACATTAAGCAGCAAGCACAGTGACAGCGCGTGGGGACTGCGGCCGCGCACTCGGAGCGGGGCTGGGTGCCCCACAGCATGGAGGAGACAGGCATGAGGGAAGCCAGGGACATCAGGCAGGCAGGCACCCGGGAACAAGGCTGGCGGCATGAGGTCCTTCCGACCACGGGTGGGAAGCTGCTGAAGGAGGGGCGGGAGGTGTGGGGCGCGGGGGCCACTCCGGAGGGCTTCCAGGTTCACCTGTGTGCACCTGGCTGAATAGAGGGCCCGGACCTAGCCTCCGGGGGCAGAGTGCTGCCAGAGGCCTAGGAGCTTCCTTACCCTTTCACCCCCGAAGGATGTGTTAGCCATGGCTGCCTCCCTAACCAGCACTTCTGAACATGTCTGCCTACACGAACAGCCTGTTTCCCATCCCAGGTGGCACTGCATCGCGTCATTCTGCATCGCAACGTGGAGACCCCAAAAAAGGCAAGTTTCCGACCAGAACACAACTGGCGCGCACTCTAGCGTCTGGGACGTCGGCCCTCCCTCATATAAGGACTGATGCACATCTTTCCAGAACTTCGACTGCGTTTTCTTTGGACCCAGCTTGTAAGCGGTCACCCTTGGCACTTGCAGCGCGAGGCGGCTGGCGTCAGGCTACCACGAAAGGCACACAGCTTAGCCGCGGAGCCCAAAGCCAAAGGTTTCCGGGGAGTCCCCTCAAGGAGTCTAAAGTGGTCCTTCCTGGGTCCTCGAGAGAGAAGCCTCCGAAGGGGGGTGAGCGTGAGAGACGTGCGCCAGCTGGCGTGTGCACGGGGTGGGCAGCCTCTGGGGCTTCTCTCGCCAGGAATCCGGGCTCTCAGAGGCTTCTGTTTGGAGCTCCTTTGACAAAACCATCTCAGGCGGCTGGATGAGAAGTACTTGAGAGAACAAAGCACACAGTTCTGCAAGTGGATGAGGGCTGCTGCAGGCTCTCCCGCGTGCTCCTGGAGCTTCCCTGAGGGGCTGGGGCCTCTCCCTGGGGCGTTGCCAAGGGGCTGAGGCCACCTGCTGGGGACCGAGAGGACCAGACACTGGGCAAGACCGGCCTCTTCTCTGCTACCAGAGAGGCCCGCCCAACCTGTCGATTGCCCGCAGTTCTGGGGGCATTCCTGTGCCCCTCCCCGACGCCTCCTCGCTGTGGCTGGAGCCCTAGGTAGGCCTTCCCTTGTCTTCTGAATCTTGCCGACTGGGAGAGAAGGATGAGGCCTCACACATCCAGCTCAGTCCCCATCACACCAGTGCCTTCTCCGGGTTCCATGAAAGGCTGAGGATCACTGTTCAGGGCTGTGCTTAAAATTCAGGAGAGGTTTGCCCTCTACAAGCAGGCATTTCCTAGCAGAAGCTAGCTGTATAAATGGGAAATTGAGGTACACGTTAGAATTTTCCTGTTTTAGGACATAGGAAGAAAGATAAACGAATAGGAAAAGTCAGAGAAGTGGGCCCACATCCTGTGCGTAACGTCATCTCACTTTGGACCTGATGGAAACAAACACGTGCATTTCCTTAGAAATTTACTTTGTATAGAAATTTGATTTTGGGGAGCAACTGAGTCCAGGTGCCTCAGGACGTAGCTGCACCTGTTTCTGGGCCTGAGGACAGACATGGGGGTCGCGGAAGCCAGGAGTCAGGGCCCTGACGCACGGGGCTGCCGAGCGTGTCACCGCACACCCACTGGGGGGGGGGGGGGCTGCGCCGCCCGCCTTCTCAGTCTGGGCCTGAGTGTGTGCAGGCCGGCGAGGGCCAGACCCAACCCAGAGTAGCCCGTGTAAGCACAGGTGTGGGCACCGCCAAAGCCAAAACGGCCCTGGACAAGGGGAAACAGGAAGGAATGACTCTGCAGACCTACTGCAGTGGGGAAGGGAGGCCCGAACTCAATCTGGACTCAGCTCCTCTGAGACAAAGGATGAGGTTCTTTGAGTGCGGGCTCATGGCGGCCGGAGACTGCCTGGGTTCCCGCTGGCTTTGTCCAAAGGAAAAGCAGACTTCTCCCGCCTTTGCGATGGCTGGGAGCTGTCCAGTGTGGAGCCTGGGTGCCCACCCTCACAGATTGGGAGATGGCATGCTCCTTCTGCGGCATTTCATTTCAGAGAGTTGGCTCCCAGGTCCTCGAGAAGAACATTCCTGTGATGTAACACTGGCAAGAGGTTTTAAAAAAGATTTGTATACATCTCAAAGGGACAGAGAAAGAATTTACAATGACCAGTTGTCTAGAGAAAATGCTAGTATTAGTCTGGGTTGTCCAGAGAAACAGAACCAGGAGAATTTATTTATAGAAAGAAATTTATTAGAGGAGCTGACTCACCCAGTTACAGAAGCTGAGCGGTACCATGATCTGCACTCGGCAAGCTGGAGGCCAGGACAGCCCCAGTAAAGGTGGGGGCCCTAGGTCTTGCTGCTCTCTGCCTGCACCTGCCTCGACCTCCCTGTGGGGCCTCTCGAGGCAGTGCCTCCTTCAGGTTCTGAGAGTAATAAACTTCTCTATTTCAGTTTCTCAGTGGTCTGTTGTGGAACCACACTCACTGTCCAGCACCCAGGGCTGCAGGTACAGAGGTTAATTTAGCATGACCTCTGTCCTGGGCATGGATGCATTGTCTTCCCTGTGTCCTCACGTGGTCATCCCTCTACGCATGCCCATGTTCTGATCTCCTCTGCTTATAGGGACACCTGTACTGCATTAGGGCCCAGCCTGTGACTTCATTTTAACTCAGCCACCTCTGTAAAGACTCCATCTCCAAGCATGGTCACATGCTGAGGTCCTAGAATCGGGGCTTCAACATAAGGACTTTGGGGGGCAAAACTCAACCCATTGTTCCCAGTCCTCGAGGGTCTTGGGGCTTGACATCACCTCATGTGGTTCTCACAGTCAGACAATGTAGGGGGTATTCAGATCTTAAAGGAACTCATAAGAAATGGGCAGAAGACGTGGAGAGACACTTGTCCAAAGAAGACACACAGATGGCCAGCAGACATGAAAAGTTGCTCACCATCACTCATCATCAGGGAGATGCAAATCAAAATCACCATGAGATCTCACCTCAGACTAGTCAGAATGGCTAAATCAACAACCTGAGAAACAGCAGTGTTGGCGAGGAAGCGGATAAAGGGGAACCCTCTTACACTGCTGGTGGGAATGCAAGCTGGTGCAGCCACTCTGGAAAACAGTACAGAGGTTCCTCAAAAAGTTAAAAATAGAGCTTTCTGATCCAGCCACTGCACTACTGGGTGTTGATCCAAAGGATACAAACATAGTGATTCAAAGGGGGCACGTACACCCCAATGTTTATAGCAGCCATGTCCGATAGCGAATTATGGAAAGAGCCCAGATGTCCATCGACAGATGAATGGATAAAGAAGATGTGTTACACACACACACACACACACCCACACACACACACACACGACTATTATGCAGCCATCAAAAAGAATGAAATCTTGCCATTTGCAAAGACATGGTTGGAACTGAAGGATATTATGCTAAGTGAAATGAGGCAGTCAGAGAAAGACAATTATCATATGATCACACTCAGATGTGGAATTTAAGAAACATAGGGGAAGAGAGGGAAAAATAAAATAAGATTAAAAAAAGAGAAAAAAGCAAACCATAAGAGACTCTTAACAACAGAGAAGAAACTGAGAGTTGGTGAACTACCAGTTCTCTTTAGAAAAATGTCTCTTTCTACTTTGAGCAGCCGGTTGTTTCCTGAGATTTGCAAAATAGAATCCTGACTTCTGCTTCCTGTAGCCACAACAACACACATTCTTCTATCTTCAGAGTGATATCTGGAAATGAGTTTCTCTTATGAAGGACATTTATTCGACGTATAGAAACTCCCAAAATTGACTTGTTCCATTTCCTTCTGCTAAATTCCAGAAAATTAAATTTGACAATTTTATTTAAAAATTGCATACATATTCTAATCCCATGCTTGTAATTTTTTTCCTATTCTTCTGTCTACATGTAGGCATGCATAGAAAGTTATTCTCTGGGTGCTGCCTTGTGTTGCTTCGAGCTGATTGGAGTCAGGATTGTATGTACATTCTTGTTTTTTTTTTTCTGTATCACTTTTTTTAAAAGTAAGAATTATTTATTATATGAAAAACAATAATGTCTTAAAAAGCATTTTCTCAAAAAAAGTGACAATGTGAAAGAAAGTGGATTACAAAGCTGCATATCATGATTGTGCAACTGTCCCTAGTGATTTTTGAGAATTGAGATTATAGGTGATTTTTTCGTAGTTTTTTTTTGATATGCTAAGTATTTAAAATGAATGTGCATAACTCCTCTGTATTAGGGTTCTCTAGAGAAACAGGGTTGACAGGATACAGCTAGAGACTTGTTGTAAGGAGCTGACTCATGTGACTGGAGTCCAGAAGTCCCTGACCTGCAGTGGGCATGCTGGAGACCCGGGAGCTGGGGGTGTGGGTTCTGTCTGCGTCGGCTCCCGAAGGCAGCAGCTCAGAGACAGCTCAGAGACAGTCAGGCAGAGGGATGTCTCCCTTCTTGGCTTCGTGCTCTACCCAGGCCTCCATGGACTGGATGAGGCCGTCTGCCTTACTCAGTCTGTTGATTTAAATGTTTATCTCATGCAGGAAAACACCCAGAATCATGCTTAACCAAGTATCCAGACACCCTAGTGGAGATGACACATAAAATTAACCATTACACTCCTTACAATGAAAAAATAAATGATCAAGGCCACTGAGGGAAGAAACAAAGGGTGATCTTTCAAAAGGAGCAGCCGGGAAAATCCAGGGGCTGCTTATTGGCACAGTTCTACATGGGGAGCAAGCCTGTGGAACCCCAGCATGAGAAGCTGATGTTGGGACCTTCTCCACGGCATCAGTAAACACTCTGGATGACCTCACTCCTTCGTGCTGCATGGAGGGTATCTGATATCAGGGGTGAGAACTTTGGGCCCAGGAGCTGCTGCTTCCATTACCATAGCTCTGCTCGGGGAGGGTCCTGTGAACCCAGTCCTGTGCCATAGCTTGCTCCTCCTCCTCCTCACCCCTGCAAGGAGGGGTGTTATTCCTCTTTACAGACGGGGATGGTGAAGGGCAGGGAGGCCATGTAACCCATCTAACACCATGCAGCAGGCAAAGGAGAGGAGAGATTTGAACCCAAGAGGAAAATATGGATGGACTCTGGGGTAGCTGAGTGCTTGCTTCTGGGTCTGGAGCTCCATTCCTCTGCTTCTCTTAGATTCTGGGCAAGAGGCAGCAGAATTTTTTTTCAATTGGGCATATTTACTGCACCTCCACACACATATACAACACAATGCATTTATATATACTCAAATGCGCTTGAAATATTAGTTCCCAGCTAATTAACATAAAGTTGATAAAAAAAAAAAAGGCCCAGAAATTTGAGTTTAAGGTGTGACCAGGGGAGGAATGAGCTACACTACCTGGGGTCCCTGTCCTACAGAAGGACGGTGTCTGCTCCAGAAGGGATTTCCAGGGTGTCTGGTCTTCTAGGGAGCTGACTCTTTGGCACGATTCACATTTTTGCACATTTCCTAGAAACAAACCATCCATTAGATTTTGTAACACCACCGCTTTCTTTCCTATGGGAACCCTTGAAGATTCCCCATTCGTAGAATGAAATTAAAACAATCTATCCTATCTCACCAGATGTTTTACTGTCATGTCTGGTCTCAGTAATATTTCGAGGACAGCAGACGTTCGGGCTGAGTGGGATGCATTTTAAACCATGCGGCAACCTGGGCTCTCTTTTGCCTTGAGACTAGATATTTGTTACTCAGACAGAAGGTTTTCAGATTTCTACACTAATGGAAAATTTGGTATTTTTTCTTGAGCACATCCTCACTCCTGGCCTTCTTGTTGCTGGCACACTGAGAAGGTTGTAAGCACGTCTGTACGTGTAGCTGGCCCCATGCCCCTGGGGCTTTAGTGGCCCTCCTATGACAGCTCACTTCCTGGAAAGCGCCCACTGTCTTCCTGCTAGAAAAACTTGGCTTGCAACAAGTTGTTTCTGACAGAGTTTCAAATTTTGGTGCTAAAGACGAACGTTTTGAGATTCAAGTCTTTTTTTTTTTTTTTTAAAGATTTTATTTATTTGTTAGAGAGAGACAGTGAGCGAGCACAGGCAGACAGAGAGGCAGGCAGAGGCAGAGGGAGAAGCAGGTTCCCTGCCAAGCAAGGAGCCCGATGTGGGACTCCATCCCAGGACGCCGGGATCATGACCTGAGCCGAAGGCAGCTGCTTAACCGACTGAGCCACCCAGGCGTCCCAAGTCTTTTTTCTTCTCAACAATTACCTCTGCTGGGACTTCAAAGTCCACCCTGAAACTACAGGCTAAGAGACAGAGCTGCTTCTCTGCAGGCCGGACTCTGCTCCTCCCGGGCAGGAATCGAGGATGGAACAAATGGAAACAAATACAAAGTGGCCCGTGTCACAGGGGACAGTCACCTTGGCGGGAAGCAATAGGGCACTGACTGATAAGACATTTGGCAATTTCAGTGACATTCTCTTCTTAATTTCAGAAATATCCAAGGTAATAGAAACAAGATGATTCAGTGCACCAAAGGAAGGCCCTTTGGGTCATTATCAAAGCAGCTATGGATATTGCATTTTATTGGATATACTTAGATATGACTTGATTAGTGACCATTTTTAAAGTCACATTTAAAAGTTTTAAATGTAATTTTTAAAAGACTTTTTAAGATTTTAATATTTAAGATTTTAAGGTTTTTAAGATTTTATTTATTTGTCAGAGAGAGAGAGAGTAAGAGAGAGTACGCGCACAAAGGGGGAGCGTCCTCGTAGCTGGGGTTCCAGACTCTGTGGAGCAGATAAGCCATCCTCCTGGGGCTCTGTCTAAATTCCTGACTGCAGAATCCAAAAGGCATAATAAAGCAGATGTTGTTTTATAATACTAATTTTTGCAGCAATCCATAACTGGGGCAAGGAGAAAGATGGCACAGGTATCGGGGTAACTCAGAGAAGATGGTGCATATTTGCAATGTTGTCTCTTTCCATTAAAACTGTTTCTGTGGGACATCAAGAATGAATGTGAGAAACCAGGAGCTCTTCTGTGTTTTGCATTTGCATGGCACAGGATTAGAACATTACCCAAAGCTGTGAATGGAGTATCTCCACCCAGCTAGAGATGAGTAGAAATGATGGCCATGGAGCAACTAGGGTGGGACAATCCCAGAGCGGTGGGGGTCTGAGGCCACTGGGCCTAGTCTGCCTTGGGAAAGATATTCATACAGATTTTAGATCAGAAAGCTCTGAGTTCAGGACAAAGAAAAGAGTACTTTATGGAAAACTAGAGAAGTTAATTTTCTTTTTCTGGAATATTTACCCTTCATTTGTCCTTCCAAATGAGTAAAGAAGAATTCTAAGGACTATTCATTGGGTTAATTTTGTTCTTTGGAAATCCAGTGATGAGTTTCTAAGAGAATGAAAGATACATGCCTGAAAGGGCTTTACTCCTGTTAAAAAGTGCAATTAGGGACGCCTGGGTAGCTCAGTGGGTTAAGCCACTGCCTTTGGCTCCGGTCATGATCCCAGCGTCCTGGGATCGAGTCCCACATCGGGCTCTCTGCTCGGCAGGGAGCCTGCTTCTCCCCTCCCCTCTCTGCCTGCTTCTCTGCCTACTTGTGGGATCTCTGTCTGTCAAATAAATAAATAAAATATAAAAAAAAAAAAGAGCAATTAGAGGATTACACAGGATGCTCTGTCCTGTGTTTTCCCTGTGGCTTTCCTTACAGCTGTTCCTCCCTCCATGATTACACAAATGTCTTAGCCTTTCAAGTGTTCCGTTACTCATTTGTTACTCACCGGAGCACCTACGGCCTGTTCAGCCGTGGAGCCAGCTTGCTCAGTGCATTTATTTTTGACTTGGGTTGTGTTTCTGGGAAAGATGAAGAGGAAGATCGCATTAAGCGGTGGTTCTCCTTGCTTGCAGACTGGGGTCTTATTCTTTATCGCCCACATGTGAGCCCACGGACTGTGCAATCCTTGATTCCCTGGTTGCACTTGCTTGCAAACTGTAGGCACTGTCCCCGAAGCAGTCTTGCCTACTTGAAATATCTCATTCACGGTCCCTGCTCGGTGGGCAGTGGTCTCCCATCCTCCGACTCTCGTCGCCCCTGGCACCATTTACGTCCATTTACCCATTCTGTCACACGCAGTTTAGCAAAACCATCTCAGCATCCCCCTTTCCAATCATAAATGTTGCTTTGATAGAACTAAAAAAGATCACACAGAACTTTGGCTGTGTGCCTTCAGAGGTATGTATGAGGGGGAATGATTCAGCGACATGAAATGGATAAAAATGACAGATTCTTTCGGCAAACGGCAGCTAATAACAACTTTCAAATGGCGAATTAATCATTTGGGCCTCTTGATTGCCATCTAGAAGAGTCCAGAAATTCGAACGCCTGGGAGGGTAAGGGGGCAGTATACATGCGTGTGGGGCGGGCTGGGGTGTATAAGACATCTACAGTTATACTACGTCTCATTAAATTAAACTTTCATCTAGAGAAAACTGCACACTGACATGTAGTTGTAGGAAATAATACAGAGACGTCATAAGCACCCGACACCCAACTTCCCCAGAGGGTAATGTCTCCCAAAACTACAAGATGATGTCACAACAGGACACTGACACTGACACAGTCAAGACAGAACTTCCATCACCACAAGACCCCCTCAGGTGACCTCTGTCCCCGCCATGCCATCCCTAACCTGGGTAATCATTCCTCTTTACTAGTCTGTTCTCCATCTCCAGAATTTTGACATTTCAAGAATGATATGTAAATGGAATCATATGGTATTATTAAGAAGAGAAAAACAGGGGCACTTGGCTGTCTCAAGTCAGTAGAGCAGGTGATTCTTGATTTCAGGGTCATGTGTTCGAGCCCCATAGAGACTGCACATAGAGACTAATTTTAAAAAGAGAAAGAGAGGGACGCCTGGGTGGCTCAGTTGGTTAAGCGGCTGCCTTCGGCTCAGGTCATGATCCCAGCGTCCTGGGATCGAGTCCCACCCACATCCAGCTCCTTGCTCGGCAGGGAGCCTGCTTCTCCCTCTGCCTCTGCCTCTGCCTCTGCCTGCCACTCTGTCTGCCTGTGCTCACTCTCTCTGACAAATAAATAAATAAAATCTTTAAAAATAAAATAAAAAGAGAAAGAGAAAACAGCCAAAATGGAGTCATTTGAGATAAGTTCATGTCACCATACCAAGGGTTAATATCTAACCTAATTACGGTTTCAGCCTCTCCCAGGACTGTAATCTTAACCAGTCAGTCTGGGATTACCCGGTCAGCACTAGGGAGGCCATCTGCCTGACGACCTTTGGCCTTCCCCCAAAGGAAGGTGGCCTTGCCTAAAACAACCCACTCTTTGCTGGTAACATCTTTGTCTTGCCCCCTCTGCCTGTGAAAGTCTTCTGTTTTGTACCACGTGTGAAACAGGTCTCCTTCCTATCTGCTAGAGAGGATCCTGCCCAATTCACAGATCACTGAATGAAGCCGGTAAGATCCTGAAAATTCATTCAGGAGACAGGGCGCCTGGGCAGCTCAGTGGGTGGAGCCTCTGCCTTCAGCTCAGGTCTTGATCTCAGGGTCCTGGGATGGAACCTGCATCAGGCTCTCTGCTTAGTGGGGAGCCTACTCCCCACCCCCTGCCTGCCTCTCTGCCTACTTGTGATCTCTCTCTGTCAAATAAATAAATAAAATCTTTCTTTAAAAAGGATTTTAAAAATTTTACTTAGGTGAATTGCTTTTTAACAGTAATCTTTTGGAATTGAATTTTTTACTTTTTAGAACTCCCTTGTAATCTGTTGCATAAATAAATAGTTATTTTGCTTGCTGAGTAGAATTCCATGTTTGGTACCAGAGTCTGTGTGACCATTCACCCATAGAAGGACATCTGGGGTGTTTATAGTTCTTGGCTACTACAAATAAAGCTGCTCTGAACATTTGCATGAAGGTTTTTATGTGAACATTAGCTTCCATTTCTGTGGGATAAATGTCCAAGTTTTTCTTCCTCGGTCATACAGTGATTGTGTGTTTAGTTCTGCAAAAAGTGCCATATTGTTTTCCAGAGTGACTACATAAGCTCACATTCCCTCCAGCATGTAGGAGTGATTCAGTTTCTCTGCATCTTCACCAGCATTTGGTGTCATCAATATTTTGTATTTCAGCCATTCTGTTAGGTCTGTAGTGATACCTCACGTGGTTTTAATTTGCACTTGCCTCATGGCTAATGGTGTTAGGCATCTTCTCCTGGGCTTATCTACGGTCTTGTTTTCATCCTTAGGACATGTCTGCTCATGTTCCAATTATATCATATTTTAAAACACAGGACAGAGGAATGCAGTAGGTCCTGGCTGGCAGAGAGCCTGCTACAGGGATGATCATCTCACAGAGACTAAAAGCCATGGCTCCTGTTTAAGGATTTCACAGTGTCCCAGTGCACTCACTTTAATAATCACGGACACACACCCTGAAAGAAAAGTAGGTTTTTTTGCCAACAGCAGGTGGACTCTGAAACCTAAGGTCAGGATCCCTCATAGCCAACAAACAGAAGAAACATCTGCCCTGACCAAGGTGTCCCCATGTCCTCCCTGCTGTAAATGGACAAGGAGACAGCTGGGAGCTGGAGGCAGTGCAGAGGGATGTGTGGGGGAGGTCAGCACCTAGAACCCCAGGTTCCTTCCCTTCCTCCCTGGTACTGAAACTTCCCCTTTCATCCACAGAGGATGCTTAAGCAAGAGTTCCCTGCTTTGGACCCCAAATCTGTATTCTCAGTGAGCAGGCAGGTCATTCTTAATCCTCTCCTAAGTTTGGGAAACAATTCCTTCTATTGTTCCTCTGTCACAGGTTGGATTCCCAGAGAGCTGTGTGACTTGGCCTCCAGCAAGGGTGTGGCTTGGAGCCACTTAGCTCCTGGGCGGGGCGGGGGGTCCTCTGTGTCTGGGGTTAGAGGCTGCCAGCCGCAAGTCCACCAGCACTGCCTGTGAGCATGTTCCGTTGAACTACTGATGAGCATTCACAGAACAGGGGACATATGTGTGTTCTTAGTTGTCCCTGGCCTGTTTCCCGTAATCTCACTTTCTGCTTCCTACTTCCTTACCAGCTTACACACGTTTTGTGAGCACAAATTCTTTGGGGGAAGGGATATAGCAGGCTTTGTTAATACTAGAAATTGCAAGGTACCTAAGAAAGCAATTCTAAAATAATTCATGTGAGATATTCCCAAATATCCTAATCAGGAATCTTTCTGCCCCATACATTAGGAAAAGATTCTCAAAAGAAAGATACACAGTTTCCTGAAGTCCCATCTGGCCAAAAGTCCCTATAAAAGCTGCTTCACTGGGGTGACTGGGTGGCTCAGTGGGTTAAAGCCTCTGCCTTCGGCTCAGGTCATAGTCTCAGGGTCCTGGGATCAAGCCCCCGCACTGGGCTCTGCTCAGCGGGGAGCCTGCTTCCCCTTCTCTCTCTGCCTGCCTCTCTGCCTACTTGTGATCTCTGTCAAATAAGTAAATAAAAAATCTTAAAAAAAAAAAAAAAAGCTGCTTCACCTAGAGGAATGCTACACTCTTGTCCACTTCAAGCAGCTTTAATCACGTCCACTCAGCAAAAATCTCACTAAAACTGCTGATGTCAATTACATGTCAAAATAATACTATTTTGGTATATTGAGTTAAATAGAATATGGTATTAAAATTAAGCTCACCTGTTTCTTTTTAGTTTAATAATGTGGTAACTAGAAAATCTAGAAATGCGAATGCGATTTGTTCCCCTTCCCCTAGATGCGGGGTAGCCCCTCCTCACACAGCTTTTTGCCAGAGGTCACCTCCGCCTGACCTGTGGGTCCTTCTACCCTGCGGGATTTCTGTTCACAGCTCTGGTCTCACCCGACTTCATGTTTGTCATTTTTTGTCTATTCTCCTTAAGTGAAAATGCGGGAAGGCAGGGACTGAGAGTAGGGTGTGGCTCCTGTGACCGCCCAGTGAACAACTAACTCTATCACAGCAAACCCAGTCCAACTGCTGACCTAATGCTATATTTTGTAAACAGCTAATTAAACAGAGATTAGTTTTGAAATGCACATTTTTTTTTCTTCCTTTTTTCAAATCTTAGATGATTTCGTAGGCCCTTAAAGGCCTGTAGCTCTGACCCAGGCCCTCTTGGCTAACGATACATTTCCATTTTAATGATCTTTTGTGCTGCTTGGGTTCTTTGTGCCTTATGGATGTAAGCAACTTGACCCATGGTCAAGGATGGAAATCAGGTTTATATTTTAAAGCTCTATTTTTAAACCCAAAAGGTGGCAGTGGGTGAGAATCTGGGGGTTTCTCTGCACCTTGGTGCAGGGTGTGCCAAGAAGAACGCTCCCAGCCCAGTGATGCCAATATTCTCATAAACTCTATGGATTCAAGTTTTACCATGTCACGTCGATTCTTTGGTTTGTTGGATGTAGCAAACATTCTAAAAAACAAAAAACAACCCCTCAAAAAAAAAAATCCAAGAAACAAACTGAACAGCAGAGTAATAGGAATGTGAGTCAGTAATTCCTACTCAGCCCTCTGGGCCGGACGCACCAGGCACCCATGGTGGGGGCGGGGCGCGGGCACCTGGGTGGCTTAGTCAGTTAGGCCTCGGACTCTTGATTTCAGCTCAGGTCCTGATGTTGGGGTCTCAGGATCAGACCTCACGTCACACTCACCACTCACTGGGAGGAGGCCGCAACTCAATACTTTTTCTCAACAAAGCCAGACAACTGGAAAATGGAAATTGGGTTTAAAAATCTATTTCCTCCTATTCTAATTCTACCATCTGCTGCTTGCTTCCCTGTTTTGCTTCCAGCAGCAGCCCTGGATGCAGCACCTCACTGGGAACACCCAGAACGATGGGACACCATTTCCTCTTCTGACCCTCATGCCGCGGCAAGTTCACTCTTTCTCTGCACCAGCCCAGCTAGACCCCCTGACCCTACATTCCCCCCAGCACGTGGCTTAAGGACAGGTCCCCCTATGCAGGACCCCCGATTTAATCCCGAACCCCCGTGGGCTGCGTGTCCATTTCCTCTTTGTCCTTGTGCTCTCAGGTGTCCAGGTGGCTGATGTGTTGCTGACACAAGGTGAATTCTGAATCCTCCTGCACCTCTATTCTTGTGTCTGTGAAATGGGGGCAACGGGGGCTTAGAGGGGAAACCCTCACAGGCACTCCGAGGAAGGGTGAGGAGTGCCAGCCCCTTCTCCCGACTCTGCTCACTGCTTCCAGCCTGAACCCGAGAGTGTAAGACTGTGACTCATCCTGACCAACGGGAAGCAAGGACCCTTTCTTTTCTTCCTGGCCACACCCCAGACGCGGCTGCTCTCCACTCATGGCATCATCCCCCGTTTTCCCTCATGCAACTTATTTTTCTAATAAGTTTACACATTTAGAATTAAGAGATCTGTAGTTTGTTAGTTTGGCTTATCTTAGGAGAACTAAATGTGTAACAAATTCGTTTTGAAAGAAACAAGTCTGGAGGAACTGTTTTGTACCAATGTTAACAATCCAATGGGAAAAATAAAAGCTCTTTAGACAAATAAAAGGTGGGGAGAGCTCCAGAAACTATGGTCATTATTTAAAATGAGTTCCTTATTTCTGGCATTATTATGGATATGGAAGTCTATCTTGATGAGCTTGTAAGAGATGAATCCATGCTTTGTGTATACTCACTCAGGAAGAACAGTTTTCAATATTGTGACCAATGACTTGAAATGAATTAAGCTATGACTCAGATGATTTGAAATGAAATATGTGACAGCTTTTTTCAAAGACAATGAGGGCCTCCATGTCATATGAATTCTTCCTTCTGGCATATCTAGTTCTGAAGGAGACGCTTATGTTGGAGTGTGACCCGGAAAACAAAACATCTAGGAACTTTCCTCCTCGGAGAAAATGTCTTCTGATGGAAAAGGAAATATAGAGAGGGTTCTGGGGGTATTGGTGGAGGCCTAATTCTGAATATTCTGTCATTTTTATCAGTGTTGAAGGCTTGACCCCACTCTGATGCCAAAGAAGGTGCCTGGTGGCTACTCAGACAGTGTTCTGGGAACTGGCTCACTGGTAGGGTCTTCACTCCAGGGTAGCATCCATAGTTAACTCAAGTTAACCCATAGCTCTTTCTCTTTGACAAATACTGACTCTTCAGACAGGATGAGCATATGTGGCGTGATTCCAGCTTCCCCAAGCAACAAGCGCCGTGGGTCCATGCCATCGGCTCCTCCTCCACAGGATTCACTCCACTTGACCAACCTGGACATCCCCAAATCTCTCCAGCTCTACAGTGGCAGGTGATGCGTGAGGGTGATTGAAACGCCACTTTTAGAAGGACTCATTTCTAAGTTGTGTGGAAAGCTGATCTTATTCAGCCGTGTTGTCACTTGTGCTCTGGAAGTCAGCTCTTGTCAGGGAATTTGTCAGTTTATTCTTGCTATACTGTTGGGATTTTTGCAGTTTTGTTTCGGGGACATAGTATCATCAGTTTAAAAACAGATCCTCAGGGCGCCTGGGTGGCTCAGCGGGTTAAAGCCTCTGCCTTCGGCTTAGGTCATGATCTCAGGGTCCTGGGATCGAGTCCCGCATTGGGCTCTCTGCTCAGTGGGGAGCCTGCTTCCTCTCTCTCTCTGCCTGCCTCTCTGCCTACTTATGATCTCTGTCTGTCAAATAAATAAATAAATGAAATAGATCCTCACAGAGAATGTCTGTACTGAGTTGGAGCTAAATTAGGGAGGGGACAAAAGTGGGAGCGGGAGAGAACGGAAACCAGCACGTGTGTCCTTGGCCGACGGCAAACTTGGGTAAAGTAGGTCACACAGTCGGAAACGTTTCTGTCCCAAGCCGCAGACTGTCCATGTCTGTGAGACTTAAGCTGATGCCCAGAGGCTGTTCAGCCGGGGTGAGGCTGTGCCGGCTTCCTGCAATCTTGCAGTCCTGGATTCCCACTAGTGTCCCCTGATTCTCCCCATCAGCACCAGCAGGGCACAGCTTACCCTCTGATGTACACGAACTTTTATTTCAAGTATGCCCCCTATACATGGCAAGATGCTGGATTTTTGAATTTTTATAAATACTGGCAATGGCCTTCCTTCTCTCCCTCCCTTCCTCCGCCCTCCCCACCTTCAGTGACAGGACAGTTCTGCTGATCTGCACTGGCTGACGTCATGGACGTCTGCATCCATAGAGGCTCCATCCCACTGCTGACATGTTGGTTGCTTTCTGCCACGTGGCTTCTTTGGCACAGTGAGCTGGTCACATGGCTCTCACTGACTGGCTGGCAACTTTCTCCAAGAAGCTCGAAGTAAAGAAATGCAAAACTCAAAAAAAAAAAAGAAAAGAAACACAAAATTCCATGCCGCATTCCTCCAGGAGCCACATGCACAGTCGGAAATGCTTTCTGTTGACCTGCCTCCCTTTCTTAGACTGGGAAGATTAGACAAGGGCCGGCCTGGAGAAGCAGCACCATTCAGATCAGTGGTGCCCAGTGCCTTTGCCTTTTATGCAGCAGGTGCCACTCCCAGAAGGGAGGGCTCCCCACGCTAAAATTAAGAGTTGGACACTTAACCGGGTGAGCCACCCAGGCACACCACTATAGTCCCACTTTTTAAAAATTTTTGCTTTAAAAAAAAATTTTTTTTTGCTTTGCTTTTGGTGTCATGAAGGGAAAAAAATCCTAATTAAGAATGAAACAGATTTGGTTCAAAAATGAATTGCTATTAACATTTGTCTTCCCTCTTTATGTCAATAGCAAAAATATATTGGTCATTAAACACATTAATGTGCTGAATAAATCCTATAAAACAACATAATTTAATCAATGCCTCTAATGTCTTTTTTAATGGTCATCATTTATACTCCTTTGCATGTAAGGAATACCTTTAATCCTAAATTCTTGAAATATTCAAGTCACTTGCTCAATAAAAGAATATTTATGAGAAACTCTGCCTTTCTTACTTTTTCCTAATGCTTAGCTGAAATGGTGTCAGTAAACAATGTATTTTCACTAAATGTGCATGCCCCATTGAAAACTTACTGGAGAACATTTTAGAAGCTGGCACCTGTTACCACAGATAGCATGGATCCAAACTTGTTGTGTCCCATGTCCCAGGACCCCCATCACCTCTCTTGTTGCCATGCTTCCTCAGCAGTCTGATGTCGGCACCTCCACCGGGCTTGCCTCTAAGGGAAATTCCTACAGCAACCTTGTAAAACAAAAAAATAATAGTGAGTCAAAGGCTCCATCTATGAAGCTAGAGGAATCACGGAGGAGTGGGAGCAGAACCCTCGGGCAGGGGGGGTGCTCCAGGTTCACTCTGAGGCTCTGGCATTGCTCTGAGGACAAGGTTGCCATCATTTCTCCAAGGCAGGTGGTCGCCTGCCCGCCTCCAGGAGCTGAGTGGTGAGTGGATGGACCTGGAAGGGCCTGGGCACACATACAGAGCTCGTGACCATCCTGTAAAGTCATCGTTTCTCAGCCCAGGCAGCTCCTGCCATGCTGGAGGCTTAGAGCTACTGATTTTTCTGGAGAAGCCAGAATCTAGACGTTTTTAATGTCAACATTCTCAAATATTACATGTTAAAACTATTTACATCTTCTTTGAAAGCACAATGTGGGCCAAAAAACCAAACAGTATGAGGCTGTGTTTGGGCCCCAGGCTTCAATGTACATGCTCCTCACAGCCACTGCTGGCATTGTGGTTGATGTGGCACAGAAGGGAGGGGGCCCTGACAGGCACCACACGCCCCCTGCATGTCAGCAGGACGCCGGTAGGCATCCAACCCTGACTGACACACTGGGAACCCA
>ML106312.1:0-12523 GCA_003697995.1 Taxidea taxus jeffersonii | reverse complement strand
GCCAGGAAGATACTTCAGGAAAATATAATTGATTTCTCCCCAAAATGTTCATATTAAATAACACTAGTTTTTAAAGAATAGACTCCCATTATTGTGAATGGCGGCATTTTCCTGGCTTTTATTCCATAATGAAGAGGGAAGCTGGTTTTCTCAGGCTGAGGAATGCTGTGGTGACGGTTTAAGGAACGTCTGATTGAGTTTAAGAATGACACAGAGAAACATGGAAGCCTGAGAGATGGGTGCTTAAGCTTTGGAGGTCAGACCCAAGTTTTAGGATGACCGTCCCAAATACCCAACAGCACCAGCTTTTCACTGAGACTTTATTTTTCAGTTTAGTCGATTGGTGGTGGTGGTTATGATTTTGTGGCGTGAGGAGGAAACATGGTTCCGGACAGGGTGTGCGGTGGCCTCAGTGGTGCAGATGCCGCTGTGCAGACGCCTGGCACCCTTCGGAGCGGCTGTGGCCAAGGGCGCGCTGCGCTCCGTGCTCCTGCACCAATGACCCGGTTTAACTGTTCTTGCCAGCTCTTCCCCGCGCTCACTCCCTGCTTCACCCCATTTTTGCGGAGCACATCTGAACATCTCTGAGGACTCTCATTAAAAAAAAAAAAAAAAAAAAAATCAGCCACCAGTGTAAAGTGTAACTTACATAAATAAAATGTATCCCTTTCCACAAACGTGCACAGAGAACACTGCATCCCCAAGACGTTTTCTGTGGCCTGCAGCCCATCTGTCTCCGCGCGCCCAGAGCACCACGACTCCGGTCTCCATGACTACGGGGCAGCTTCCCCGGGCGGAACCCCGCGCAAAGGGACTCCTGCAGTACATGTGCAGCCCCTGGCTCCTCTCCGACCGCACCGTGTTCTGAGATCTATCCGCTGTGTATCAGCAGCTGATCGAGTTTATTGCTGAGTAGTGTTTCATTATATGAACGTACCACCCTTGGTTTTCCCGTTTTCCTGTTGGTGGACATTCGTTTGCTTCCTCACTCTGGTGCTTTCCTGTGCATAGTCTGGAAAATGCTGGTGTGGAGGAATGTTAGGAGTAGAGTGTTACAGAATCACACACGCTCTCAGAAACCACGACAGCCTGTGACAGGGTTCCTGGGGAAGCAA
The DNA here is from genome assembly GCA_003697995.1 of Taxidea taxus jeffersonii. NCBI lineage: Eukaryota > Metazoa > Chordata > Mammalia > Carnivora > Mustelidae > Taxidea > Taxidea taxus. The sequence continues at coordinate 11,408 of ML106312.1, read as the reverse complement.
CTGGGAAAGATGCTTCATGGGTATTTCAATCAGTCAACAACAACAAGGGTGGTCTGCAGCAATGTCTGTACTCACAGCTAACCTACACGGATAGTTTATGCAGAAAAGTAGGTACTTTTTTTTTTTAAGATTTTATTTGTTTATTTGACAGAAAGACCCAGCGAATAAGGGAACACAAGCAGGGTGAGTGGGAGAGGGAGAAGAAAGCCTCCCACCGAGCAGGGAGCGCGATGTGGGGCTCAATCCCAGGACCCCATGGTCATGAACTGAGCCGAAGGCAGATGCTGAATGACTGAGCCACCCAGGTGCCCCGAAAACTAGATACTGTTTTGACAAAATCTCAACGGTGTATAGCTTATCAATTTATTTAGTCATTTTCTCTGAAGAATTAAAAATTTGTTTCCACATAGGCTTTTAAAAATACATAGCTGGTTTATATTAAAACATACTGAATAATGTAGACAATTTTGAAAACATAAACTCAAACCAAGCAAAAGGAAAATGCAAATATTCCAACAGTAAAGGCCAATAAAATTATTGGGACTGAGCTTAAAATTTGTGTTCTGGTAAGAATTCACACCAGAAGCATTAGAAGCCAGGCTGTTCTCCTTACTGAGTGACAAAAAACATGTAATTTCCCTCAGTAGAAATGAAGTCGCTGTCATAATTAAATTCTAAAATTTATGTGAATGGGGTGCCTGGGTGGCTCAGTGGGTTAAGCCGCTGCCTTCGGCTCAGGTCATGATCTCAGAGTCCTGGGATCGGTCCCGCATGGGGCTCTCTGCTCAGTGGGGTCCTGTTTCCCTTCCTCTCTCTCTCTGCCTGCCTCTCTGCCTCCTTGTGATCTCTGTCAAATAAATAAATAAATCTTTAAAAAAAAAAAAACAAAAAAACCTTGTTCTTACATGACTGAGAAAGAAACTGGATTTAAGATAGCAAAGGTCAAGAGTGAGAGTGTACTGTAAGATCAAAACTGCATGGACTTTTAATTCTTACATTTCTTTGTGAATTTTAACTTGAACTCTGTTTGCTTTCTTGGGGACCATAAGCTTTTACGGGTGCACAGTGACAGAAGTGCTGAGGTGGCAGGAGGGTGGGCTATGGCTCTCTTCCCATCCATACGCCAAGAGCTTAGAACAGTTGCACGTGCTCATTTCACTACTGTTTTCCCCACTGTTTACAAAAAATGCTTCCTTCGGTTAAGAATATAGAAAAAAATAGAATTTAACATTTTTTTTGAAGATTTTATTTATTTGACAGAGATCACAAGTAGGCAGAGGCAGGCAGGCAGAGAGGGATAAGCAGGCTCTCCGCTGAGCAGAGAGCCCGATGTGGGGCTCGATCCCAGGACCCCGGGACCATGACCCGAGCCGAATGCAGAGGCTTTAACCCACTGAGCCACCCAGGCACCCCGAAAATTTAACTTCTTTTTATTTATTATCATTATTATTATTTTGCTTCAGACCAGTGGAAACATCATTGAAAATGTCTTCCATCTGTGGACTCTAAGGTTTTTATTGATTTCTAGTTTTTTCCCTCCAGAGGCTCCTGAGGAACGGTCACATGGGTTGGGTCACTTCATAGGTAACATCCTGTGTCTGCTAAGTAATCAGCCCGTACTGCAGAGTGGAATTTAGTGTGTCATGGTAGAATCGGGTCACAAGACCCTGGACGGAAAAGATACAAACTGAATGAGGAAACTTTAATTGTTTCATCTCATATAATTCCTGATTTAAAAAATTATGTTTAGTGGGGCACCTGGGTGGCTCAGTGGGTTAAAGCCTCTGCCTTCGGCTCAGGGTCCTGGGATCAAGCCCCGCATCGGGCTCTCTGCTCGGCAGGGAGCCTGCTTCCTCCTCTCTCTCTGCCTGCCCCTCTGCCTACTTGTGATCTCTGTCTGTCAGATAAATAAATAAAATCTTCAAAAAAAAGTTTAGTAACTTATCAACAAATATGACAAATGCCCTCATGTTTTATCTATCTTAAACGCTATTTTTATTAAAATGAATCCGTTAGAAATCTCCTGGTCACAAGTGACAGAAGCCTCAATCCACTGAGCAGGAGCCCATTCAGGGGAGGTGGCCTCCCTGAGCATGGGCTCCCCAGCCTCCTGGCCACCTCCCTGGCAGCTGGCCTTTGCTTCCTCTGCCAGAATGCAACTCTGCTGGGGCCCCAGGGCATCTTCTCAGGGCTCCTGCTAGAGGGGGCAAGGGAGCCCTGCTGGTCCTGAGGCCTAGCACACATCCCCAAGACTTCCCACTGGTGATCACCTGGTGAAGTGTCCTGGGGGGCTAGTGTGGCCAGGGGCTGGGGCTTCCACAGGCCTGGGGGCCCTGTCAGCAATTCCTCCCTACCCTTGTGGTCACTTTGTCATGGCTGAGCTCTTGCTTCCATTTTCTTTTTCTTCTTTTTCATTTACAGAATCAAATTTATATATATATATATATATATATATATATATATATATATATATATATATATATTTTTTTTTTTTTTTTTTTAAGAACACTTAAAATGAGATGTACCCTCCTAGCAGACTCTCAAGGGCAGAGCACAGCGCCGGTGGCCACAGGCAGAGGACCGGCGATGGGTGTCCAGCAAGGAGGAGAGGACGCAGTGGCTGAAGGCGGCAGCAGAGGGTGCTGTAAAGAAGGCTGTGTGAACCCAGAACTGCTCTAAAAAATTAAGTTTATTGATTAAAACAAAACCAAAAACAAACCGGAAAGGAGCACTAAATTTTGGACACAACTGAGAGTCTGTAGGAACCACTAGTTTGGTAAGAAGCACGTGCTTCTTGCTGTTGGACTGCCCCCCCCACCTGCTTGCCTCCCAGCCTGGCCCTGCAGGGAGTCCTGGTGTAAGGTGGTACCAGTGACCAGGGAGGCGGAGGGGTCTGTTCCATACTCGTGGAGACAGGCGTGCTTGCAGCATCACCAGCCTTCTGGCCTGGGTGTTCTGTCGGAGAGATCAGGCGTGTGTGAGGGTGCTGCTTCATAGAGGGCTTCTCCTGGGGACTCTGCAAAGCCTTTGGGGCAGTGGCATGGACCGTGGGTGCAGACAGTGGCCAGGGCAGGCATTCTGACAGCTTAATGCCTGGGAGTTCTTCATGAGCAGGGTATTTACACCATGATTTGATTTTTACCGCTGGCCTCTCTTGCGGATAAAGGCTTGTATCTGGGACAAGACTCTTCTGTTTAATAAAAATACCGTTTCAGAGTATCTCAGGATGACTTTGTGTGTGTATGTTAACAATGGAGAATGATGGGGTATGTGATTAGTCAGGGTCTTCCGGAGAAACAGGACCAAAAGGATGTATGTGTGTGTGTGTGTGTGTGTGTGTGTGTGTGAAGGCATTACAAGGACACAGTTCATGGGTTATGGAGTCTGACCAGTCTGGTCTTTTTGTTCTATTCAGGTCTTCAACGATTAGATGAGGCCCACCCACATTTGGGAGTTTTGTCTATTGATTTAAATGCTAATCTCACCCTTCTCTCCTTCATTCATTCTCTGTTCCCTCCTTCCTTCCTTCTTTCTTTTTGTCTCCACACAATTTTTTTTTAATTTTTTTTTAAAGATTTTATATATTTATTTAACAGACAGCAGAAGTAGGCAGAGAGGCAGGCAGAGAGAGAGGAGGAAGCAGGCCCCCTGCCGAGCAGAGAGCCCGCCGTGGGGCCCGATCCCAGAACCCTGGGATCATGACTGGAGCCGAAGGCAGAGGCTTTAACCCACTGAGCCACCCAGGCGCCCCACACACAACTCTTTAGTGCTTTTATATCATAGTCATTTCTCTATAAGTTGAACCCTAAATTTTATTCAATTTAAACCCATTCATAACAGAAAATAGGTTGGTACCTAGATATTTGTTCTTAACAAATAATTTGAGGCAGTGAAGGCATATATTTAACTTGACTCCTTCACCAATTAAGTGGTACTGGAAAAAAGTCAGTTTTTCTTACCATCAGCATGGAGGCTATTTTAATGTTTATAATTATAATGTTTATAATTATAAACCATTTGATTTTGGTTCATTTACTGGTCAAAGAAAAGCAAACATTTTTAATATCTCTGATGTAGTTTTTAATCTACATAATTGCATGATACGTCTCAAATACTAAACTGTCTCAATCTATCTTTAATTTAGGTACATTTTGGAACTTTCCATATAAAGTGTCATACTTGAATTTCATTTATGATTATGAATATAATGTTTACATAATCTAGAGGATAAGGACTGGGTTATAAGTCTATGCTCATAGAAGTAAAAATATCCAGAGTCACTTTTAGAAAATATTCTGCATGGAAAACAAAATAATAAAACCCCAAACAAAATACACGTGTGCAAATGAGATACCACCTCACACCAGTCAGAATGGCTAAAATGAACAAGTCAGGAAATGACAGATGCTGGCGAGGATGCGGAGAAAGGGGAACCCTCCTACACTGTTGGTGGGAATGCAAGCTGGTGCAACCACTCTGGAAAACAGCATGGAGGTTCCTCAAAAAATTGAAAATAGAGCTACCTTATGACCCAGCAATTGCACTACTGGGTATTTATCCTAAAGATACAAACGTAGTGATCCAAAGGGGCACGTGTACCCGAATGTTTATAGCAGCAATGTCGACAATAGCCAAGTTATGGAAAGAACCTAGATGTCCACCAACAGATGAATGGATAAAGAAGAGGTGGTATATATATACGATGGAATACTATGCAGCCATCAAAAGAAATGAAATCTTACCATTTGCGACGACATGGATGGAACTAGAGCGTATTATGCTTAGCGAAATAAGTCACATGGAGAAAGACAACTATCACATGATCTCCCTGATATGAGGAAGTGGAGATGCAACGGGGGTGGGAGTCAAGGTGGTAGGAAAAGTAAAAATGAAAGAAGATGGGATCGGGAGGGAGAAAAACCAAAAGAGACTCTTAATGTCATAAAACAAACTGAGGGGGGTGGGGGGAAGAGGGGTTGGGTGAGGGTGGTGGGGTTACATCATATGTTTAAATAAAGCTTAAATAAAGTAAAAAAAAAAAAAAAACGTGTGCATACACACACATATCGGCTGCCTCTCTTCTCTATCCTTGGGAGTTGGCTGAGGCAGGACAGGAGATGCACATTCAGATGGCTCTGGCATCTAGACAGACAACCCAACTTCATCAAGCATTAAGGCAGGTATGGGGACTGTGGGGAGCTGCAAGGTATATGCTGCTCCCAAAAATCCTTACCAGTTGTATCATTCCTTCTGCAGTGGGAAAAGACCCTGGCATGAACTGTACAGGACATAAAACATGTATAAAACTGAATGACTGGGGCGCCTGGGTGGCTCAGTGGGTTAAAGCTTCTGCCTTCGGCTCAGGTCATGATCTCAGGGTCCTGGGATCGAGCCCCGCATCGGGCTCTCTGCTCAGCAGGGAGCCTACTTCCCTTCCTCTCTCTCTGCCTGCCTCTCTGCCTCCTTGTGATCTCTGTGTGTCAAATAAATAAATAAAATCTTTAATATTATACCAAACTGCAAGGCCACTTTACTTTAAGAGGCATATGATGGTCTCAGAAGATTTAGACATTACATAGTCTCATCAACAAGGAGTAGCAGATGAATTAAAAATACATCTGCATTACATTCTTTGCTACAAGGGAAAGCTAGGGTGTATCTATTATCTCCAGCAATGCTGGGAGAAACCAAGCTCTGCAAATCCGTGTCTCTAGCTTTTTACTCTAATCAAAGGTCAGCATCTTCTTCCATCTTCCTGACCCTCTCCCCCAGAGCACCTGCCAGCAGATTTAGTGTCTGTCATTCTGGCTTCCATTTAATTTATTTCCAGAAAAGTCCAGACATGATTGTATCTGCAAAATGGGGAGGAGAGGAGAAAGCATTGTATGTCTTATATTATTCACAGAAACTAGACAGGTTTTATTTCAGGCCATAAGGCATTTGAGAACACAAAGAGAACTCTGACCTTAATCCATTTGGTCTGGTTTTAAGAGAAGGAACATCTTTTTTTTTTCCTTAAGATTTTTAAAAAAGATTTATTTATATGACAGACAGAGATCACAAGTAGGCAGAGAAACAAGCAGAGCCCGATGGGCCCAATCCCAGAACACTGGGATCATGACCTGAGCCAAAGGCAGAGGCTTTAACCCACTGAGCCACGCAGGCGCCCCAAGAGGAGGAGCATCTTGTGCATACTTTGAAGGTGTTTTTAACTTCAGGCTTGGTCAAAGGTGACATTTTGATTCATAGAAAAACTCTTTTTTTTTTTTTTTAAAGATTTTACTTATTTATTTGACAGACAGAGATCACAAGTAGGCAGAGAGGCAGGCAGAGACAGAGAGAGGGGGAAGCAGGCTCCGCTGAGCAAACAGCCCAATGCGGGGCTCAATCCCAGGACCCTGGGATCATGACCTGAGCTGAAGGCAGAGGCTTTAACCCACTGAGCCACCCGGGTGCCCCAGAGAAAAACTCATTTCAGAAGGCAGAATATTTTTTTTTCTGGAGCAGAGAATATGACATCCCTGGGCTTGACTCCCCATTTGACCATTTACCACCTCCATTACCTTGAGCTAGTGACTTCTCACCACACTTCTGCATCTTCACCTATCAGTGTCTCAGCATCCCGTTTTGTTTTCTTTAGCCTGCTTACATTTCCACAAGTAGTCTTTTCATTACTGTACTGATTTTCAGCCTTCTCTGGCCATTGGAATTGACTGTAAAGCCTGGTCCCACCCTCAAGCAGGGGGAGTATGAAAGCTCCCACATGACTCTAATGGACACACATGGTTGAGAGCCGCTGTGTTCAATCTCTGCAATGAAACCATCTGATGTGAATTCTATTTTCTGCTGGGATCCTGGATACAGATATCAATTATTTTAATTCCTTACATTAATTCCACTGAACACTCACTGAGTGTTTACCATTAACAGACTTTGTGGTAGGCCATAGGGATATATAAATTCAAAGAAATTCTCTGCTTTTAAGAATTTCAACTCATGTGTAGAAGACACATTTAGAACTTAGACTGAAACAGCATAGACCTTGCCATGAAAGATTCACTTTGTTCGCTATAACCATATCTGTTGTTATATACTGCTCTGAAAATATATTATTGATAGTAAGACAAGAAAAGGAAATAAAAGGCACACAGATCAGGAAGGAAGGAATAAAACTGTCTCTGTTCACAGATGACATGATTGTCTATGTAGAAAGGTCCAAAGAATGGACAAAAACGACAAACTTCTGGAACAGAGGGGTGATTAAACAAGGCTACAAAGTTGTAGGATACAAGGAGGATACATATAAGAGTCAATAGGTTTCCTATCTAACAACAGTGAACAATAGAAATTGAACTTTTTAACCATTTTTAAAAAAGAAAAGAAAATGGCAATTATGTGAGTGATGGATATACTATTTAGCTTGACTGTGGTGATTATTTGATAATATAAACATGTCAAACATCAGGTTGTATACCTTAAATGTATACAATTTTTATCTATTATTAACCTCAATAAAGCGGAGGGGGATACCACACCACCATTAACATTAGCATCAAAAAAGAGAGATATTCAGATTTAAGTGTAGCAAAGTTTGCACAAGATCTTTGTGAGAAAACTACAAATATCTGGTGGAAAAAGTCAAAGGAGATTTAGGGGCACCTCAGTCATTGAGTGTCCGCCTTCGGCTCAGGTCGTGATCCCAGTGTCCTGGGATCCAGCCCTTTATCAGGCTCCCTGCTGGGCGGGAAACATGCCTTTCTCTCTCTCTCTCTCTCTCTCACTCACTCCCCCTGCTTGTGTTCCCTCTCTCCCTGTGTCTCTCTCTGTCAAATAAAGAGATTGTGGACTCTGAGAAACAAACTGAAAGTTTTGGAGGGAAGGAGGGTGGGGGGTTGGGTGAGCCTGGTGCTGGGTATTAAGGAGGGCACGTATTGCATGGAGCACTGGGTGTGGTGCATAAACAATGAATTTTTTTAAAAAGATTTTATTTATTTATTCGACAGACAGAGATCACAAGTAGGCAGAGGCAGGCAGAGAGAGAGAGGGAGGCAAGCTCCCAGTTAAGCAGAGAGCCCGATGCAGGGCTCGATCCCAGAACCCTGGGATCATGACCGGAGCTGAAGGCAGAGGCTTTAACCCACTGCGCTACCCAGGTGCCCCATAAACAATGAATCTTGGAACACTGAAAAAAATAAAACAAAACAAAACCAAAAAAATAAATAAAACCTTTAAAAAAAACCCTGAAAACAAAAACAAAAGCAAAGGACATCTAAATATATGGAAAGATAATCCATATTCATGAATAGGAAAATTCAATATTTATGTCAGTTCTTCCCAACTTAAATCTACAGATTCAAGGCATTCTCAATAAAAATTCCAGCAAGTTACTTTATAGTCACCTATAAACTGGTTCTAAAGTTTATATAGAGAGGCAAAAAGACCCAGAATAGCCAAAATAATATTAAGGAAGGCAAAGTCAGAGTGCTGACTTCACTCCAACTTCAAGTCTTACTGTAAAGCAGTGGTAATCAAGACAGCGGTGTTTGTGACGGAACAGGCACACGCATCAATGGAACAGAACAGAGAGCCTAGAAGCAGACCCACACAGACATAATCAGCGGACCCTGGACAAGGGAGCAAAGGCAATTCAGTAGAGAAAAGCGAAGAACAGTCTTTTCAACAGATGGCACTAGGACAGTTGGCATCCATATGCAGCACAGTAAATCTAGACACAAGTCCTACCCTCTTCACAAAAACTAACTCAAAATGGTTTGTAAATCTAAATGTAAAACACAGAACTGTAATACTTGGAACACAAACCATGGGAGAAAATCTAGGAGACCATGAATTTGGTGATGAGTTTTAATACATCAAAAGCATGATTCATGAAGGAAAAACTGGTAAAAGGGACTTCATTAAGAAAAAGAGAGGGGCCCCTGGGTGGCTAAGTTGGTTAAGCATCTGCTTTTTCCTTGGGTCATGATCCCAAGGTCCTGGGGTTAAACCCCACGTTGGGCTCTCAGCTCAGCAGGGAGCCTGCTTCTCCCTCTGCTCATCTCCCCGAAGTGCTCTCTCTTTCTCTGCCGAAAAGATAAAATAAATTAAATCTTTTAAAAAAAGGAAAACCTTTTGATCTGTGAAAGACCCAGTTAAGAAGACACAGAGGAACCTTACCCGCACATCACTAAGTGAAAGAAGCCACTCTTAAAAAGCAACCAACGGCAGGACCCCAGGTCTCTGACAGTCTGGAAGAGGCAAAACTATGGCGACAGTGAAAGGATCAGTGGTTGCGGGGGGGTTTGGGGTGGGGAGGAGTATGCAGAGCACAGAGGATTTTTAGAGCAGTGATACTATTCTGTCATACATAATGGTGACATCATGCATTTTTGCAAAACCCAAGGAACTGTACCATATGAAGAGTAAACTCTAAGGTAACCATAGGCTTCTGTTAATAACAACAATCAGTACCAGCTCATCAACTGAAACGAATGTACCATACCAGTGCAAGATACTAACTGCAGGGAAGCTGAGGGCAGGGAATGAAGGGAATATATAAGAATTTTCTGTACGTTCTGTCAATTTTTTCAGGAAACCTAAAAAGTGCCCTAAAAAATAATATTAATTTAAATGTGTGTGTGTGTGTGTGTGTGTGTGTGTGTACGTGTGCACGCTACAGAAATATCTCAGGCTCCACTTAATGAAATTAATTCTCATGAGCATCTAAAATTTTGAAAAAAAAATAGTAATAACATCTGATCGATTAGAAATAGTAAAATATCTAAATGAAGGCAGGGAAGGGTGGGCTTTGGATGGTCATTGTGTCTCTGGAGGAGGAGGCCACTGCATGCTACAGCGGACCGAACACTCACAGGCAAAGTCCTCCTATGTTGGGACATATCTTAGCTCTCCCACTGATGACACATGTCCAGGCCTAAGGCATCGGTGGAAATGTTGCCCTGAATTTCACTGGACAGGCGAAGTCTTACAGGTTTGAAGTGCATAAAAAGAAGGTAAAATCATTTTGGGGGGATCTCATGAAAGTCTCTCCAAACTTTAGGTTCTTTAACTGCAAACAAGGATAAGAGAATTCAAATGGTTTGAATCTTTGATATTTTGAGCACAGTAGGAAAGATAATTTAAACATGTTTAGGAGATAACGGGTCTTGGAGTTGTCACTCAGGAATGGAATTTTATATTTCTCAGCTGATCCCTCAAAGGCAGCAGCAGGAAACTCCTTCCAGAAGAGGTTAAGTAGGAGGCGCCTTAGGCTGTGCGGCCCTGCAGGAGTCCCCAGTTAGGAGTCAGGACAGTTCTGCTCTGCCTGTAGCAGAAAGCAGCCACACCCCCTGCCACACGTCAAGGACAGAGCGTGAGCTAGCGGGAAAGAGACAATGGTCTGGAATTACCCTTAACCAGAGAGGTCCCAGACTTTTCACGCCTGTGGCCTGACATGTAAATGAGCTCAAACCCTTTCTTTAGGTATAAATGCAAGTGTATCAGTTGTGGTTTGTCACAAGATCACAGGAAGGTGGTGCCTTAGAAAATTTTTGCTGAATCCATGCAGTGAAAATGAAGCAGAAACCCCCGGTTACTTGGGTGAAGGTGATATGAGCACCTCCCCTCCCTCGATGACCCAGATGGACGGTGTCCTGTGTGGGACCAGATGTGTTGGTAACTGCTGAACTCCCCTCCCACACTCCTTTTGCCTTTGACTTAGTGTTTTTAACCTCAAAGTCTCTGTCTGAGGAGAACAATATGGCATCGGGAGATTAAAACTGAAGTGATAAATGCCTGGGATTTGAGACCTGTTCTCAGAAGAGAAACGGGCTCGTTCCCACTTGCCCAGGAAGCGCTGGGCAAGGACACACGTTCAGCATCTCTCTCCACACCTGCTCTTGTGCCCTGTACGTGAGGAAAGCTGTGCCTAACAAGACGTAGCCCTGCCTCCTCCCAAGGGAGATGGAATGAGATGGAGCAAGGCTAGAAAATACACCAGGGAAAAACCTTGGCTCCATGCCAGAACAGAGAAACCAACAAGGAGGGGAAGAAAATCTGAAAAGAGGCTGAGATACATAGACACCCACCACACGATCTTTGAGCCAAATATGGAAATACAGCGATGCGGTAAGAACATTATGGTAACATTAACACATAATGAGAAAATTATGGAAAAGATACTCCTCTCCTTGGAATATGGGGCCAAGAAAAACAAGGTGAAATTGAGGACTGTATATGCATCTGGGGGGACAAGTGAGTCACAACAGATGGTTCTTGGTCCTGTAGTTAATTGCTGTACATGAATATGAGTGTTTTGTCCTTTAAAATTTTAAGTTCTGCCTTGTAACCACCATATGGTCGCCTGTCATTTGCATAGTTATCTGTCAGTTAAGCACTGACTTATTTATTAT
>ML106311.1:14847-26590 GCA_003697995.1 Taxidea taxus jeffersonii | reverse complement strand
CGCTGCTTTGCAGCCCTGGGATCTGGCCAGAGTGGGACAGAAGCCCTCTCCGCCTCCCCTCTGCCTCCCCCTGGGTTTTGTGAGCCTGGAGGAGCCTTTGAAAGCCCTTTGCCTCCATTCCCCTCCCTCCTCAGGGATACCCCAACTGGAGAATCTGGGCAGCCGTGGGGCAGGAGACCCATTCTCCCTGGTTTCCCAGGGTCTGTCTGAGTTTCAATCTTCCATTTGTGAGAGAACATGGAAGGCACTTAAGCGGCCTCCCTGCACTGCTTTCCACATAAGAGGCCTTCGACACATTGCTAAATAACTCTCAGAGGACAAGAGGGTCCCAGTGTACACACGATTCCCTGTTGAACCTGAACCTTGTATAAACAGGATATATGGCACATGGGATGCTTGTGGGAGGGGGCGGGGTCTGCTCTTTGCACTACTGCATATATAATGTCCTGTAGAGGAGAGAACAGCACTCATCCCTTGTCAGCTCTTAAACCCCTCTCTGTAGCTGGCTTCGGGGTTTGGGCTGAACTCCTTTAGCAGACATATCATAAAAGTATGACTTGGCCAGAAACCTGCCCGGAAGGCTGATTTTGGATAGTGAACAGATCAATGTGTTGCCTGTTAACGGCGATTCTTTTAACTTTTAGTACTACGAGATGTCCTACGGCCTGAATATTGAAATGCACAAGCAGGTAAGTGCTTTTCTTTCTAAAAAATCTGATGGTTAAAAACATAAAATCCGTGGGTTTCTGATAGCCTCTCCTGTTTGAAAATGAGCCTAGTCCTTGTGTTCCTCCTACTTCCCACTTGAAGAGTGAATTGATCCAGTCTCCAAAATGCGGGGTCTGAGGCGTCGCTGATTTCTTGGACACATTGAGGTTTTTAGCAATCAGGCTTGTGAAATTAGTCCCGGTCTTGGATCTTGGTGGACGATAAAGGAGCAAAGGGCAAGTTGTACCTTCAGGATCTGCTTTACAAGCTCCTGAAACCCAGTGGGGATGGCTGGCTGCTTTGAAATGTTTTAATGTAAAATTCTCGAGGGGAAACGCAGGACGGGTGTGTCTGTGTGTGTGTGGGAAAATTTGATGTTCTGCCTTGATAAGATTAAACTTCAAGAGTCTCAAAAGCCAGGCTGAGTTGTCAGAATTTAAGGGAACAAGCCACTAACTGCTGAGAAATAGGAATCCAGGATGAACTATGGCTAAAATACCTTGCAGTTCCAAGGCCACTTTCTTCTCTCTATCTTCATTTGAGGGCAGCCGGGTTCCCATTATACAGAGAAGGAAGCTGAAGCCTAGAGGTGAAGTAACTTGCCCCGGGGCAGCCTCGCCAGGACTATTGAGATGGCTGGTAGTTGAGCTCAGCTTTGAAATCCTGAAGTCAAACCAGTTTCGCTAGTGTGCTGCTGTTTGATGGATATGTAAACTACCTCGAATTGTCACTCTTCTAATAACAGTATACCTCAAACCTAGCAAATACAAACAGGCTTTATCTCCTTGCATATCAGTAACTCGTCCTGGGCGCTAGGCTGGGCTGTGGGAGAGGCCTGTTTGTGTATTTGTGTTCCAAGGAGAGGCTGCCTGTAATTTGGCTTGGCCAGAGATTAGAAGTGACTTGGCACAAATAAATGGCTCAGGCCGGTTGTTCTTTTTAACAATTGGTGTTCTTGAAATCTCAGAAGGCTGTTGACTCATTCTAGCCTTTGGTGACCGTGACTTGAATGGATTTTCTGCCTTAAATGAACAGTCATTTACAAGGTCTAAATTTTGTTCTTTCTGGGGGCGGCGCACAGGCACCCAGGCAGGTGAGAAGGGCAGGTGACCCAGGAATGTTTGTGGATTGCCACCTGCTCTAGCGGCTTCCTTATAGAGCTTTTTGAATCTGTGGTTTCCTTTCGGTACTGGAGGAGCACCAGTGTTGGGTAGAGGGCAGCCAGAAAGAGGCCCAAGTTCCTGGAGCAAGGTGGGAAGCCAGTCTGTGGCTTCCTGAGGGATTATGAGCTCCTTAGGAAGGCACAGGAAGGCTATCAGGGTCTTACTTCTTGAGCCACGGAATCCTAAGCAGACACGGCTTGGGACGTAGAGATGTTTCTCTTCGGAAGAATGAACTGGAGACAGGTTCTATCCAAATTTTAGGTGGGACCAGCGGGATCTGACTCGTCCAGTCTGAATGCCTGCAGCAGCCCTGGGTTCTCAGGAGTTTAAGGATCTTGGGGTATTAGGCAAGGTGCTACCTCCTCCCTTTCTCCACCCCCCCTCTTTTCCCCCCCTCAGTGCTTAGTATCTTGGGTGTGTTTAAAGAGGGTAATTGCACCCAGGTTTAAAATTTATAGCAGCAGTTATTCTAAGAGCTTCGTAATTAAGGTGTAATATGTTGTTGCATGTTGAGGTCTGCATGGGTGGTGTTCCCCATGTCTGTGAGTGGATGGTTCTTTGGCACAAAGAATCTACCTTGGCTGGTGGAGCAAAAGTGTTCCCGGAGTCCTGGGGAGATTCTGGACTCGGGAAGAGTTAACCGTCAGGAACACCTTCGGTGGTGGGGTTCACCCCAAGAGCAGCTGTGCATGTCTGGGACCTCTGGCGATTCCCCAGACTGGGCTCTTAGGGGGAGAATGCCTGAGGTCTGGCAACATAGTCTCACAGTCCTCCCAGCTGCTAGAAGCAGACAGATGGGATTCTTTGTGCCCTTTGTAGAGGCCAGGAAACTGAGGCTTCAGGGAGGCCAGTGGAGCAGAGCTGGGAATCCAGGCCACACCTCCGGATTCCCCTACTGGGCATTTTGACCCCACTCCCCGCTCCTCTTTGCCTTCCAGCCCATTCCCCTTGGCTTCCCAGCATGGATGAGTGTGCTCTGAGCACTGGGGCCTTTGCAGGGTTTGGGGCACAGTCTTGCGTTGGGTGTAATCGCCCTGTGGCTGTGGAGGAGCAAAGAGGCAAGGAGGTGAAGAAACCAGGGCTGAGAAAGGCAGCCCTGACCTAATGAGGCCGGCCACTCCCTAGGTTTGTGAGGGTTCTGCAGAAGAAAGCCCAGCCACTAATTGTAGTGTGGGTCTTGGGTGCATTTGGCGGATGGTGGTTAGGCCTGAGCAAACAAGTTTATCAGCTGACCTGTTTAGCGGTTGACTGGTGTTTTATCTGCACACACAATCAAGTGACTGGAGTGCTTGAATTATTCATGCAGTGTCCTGCCCTCTAGACTTGACTGTTCGTGTGATTACATCTGCCTGGAACAAACACGCCGGATTCTTCATCTTTAAGCTCAGCGATGGGGGCGGGGACTGGGTGTACCTTTATGTAATAGGTGAGGTCTAGAGCCAGCATCTTGGGAAGTGGGGGTGGTCCTCAGCCTCTCAGCCTGCTGGCTCGCACCGCCACACCCCCTCTTTCCACCAACTGCCACCACACACACACACACACACACACACTTTTTTTTTTTTTTAAAGCTCTCCTTTGCTGTCTCTATGGGAAATGCCTATTGGGGCGCCTGGGTGGCTCAGTTAAGTGACTGCCTTTGGCTCAGGTCATGATCCCGGAGTCCCAGGATTGAGTCCCGCATTGGGCTCCCAGCTCCACGGGGAGTCTGCTTCTCCCTCTGACCTTCTCTCCTCTCACGCTCTCTCTCAAATAAATAGATAAAATCTTAAAAAAAAAAAAAAAAGAAATGCCTATTAGTTGGGAACCTCAGGTTCTGCCAGCTGGGCTGGGATTATTGACAGGGCAGCTGACAAAGTGTGTCCAGCCCATTTTTATTTTACCGAGAGGTAAAACTCACTGGGGCTGGCTCCTTTCCTGACTGTTTCTCTGTCTCCTTCTCGCTCTTTCTCTAAGCTGTCAGATCCCAGAGAAGTAATAAATGGGTTTTCCTCCTACTCCTCTGCATACCTCCCTGAGTATGGCAGAGCAAAGATTACAGAACCACAGGCCAGGCCTCAGGCTTCAAGGGGGTCACCCACCTCCTCCAAGCTCCTGCTTCCAGGCAGAATGTCAAGGGTGATTCAGTGAGGCCAGGGAGGCGATGGGGGCTCCCCAGCTCCCCAGCTCATCAGCTCCCATCCTGTTCCTGCTGAGGCTCTCAAAGCTGGCTTAGAAAGGAATGCCCCAGAGCACCTGTTGGACGTTGGGTTTGAGGCCAGAGAAGCTGGGTCAGGCTGTCTCTACCCTCCCCCACTCAGCACTGAGGTTTCAAAAGAGGACATGAGGCATTTGGAACCCTGGGGCAGCTCCCTGCTGACACCTAACAATCCCCTTTTTTCTGTAAGCCCAGAGGGGGACCCTTCCTCCGAGTTTGTTTTGGCATCCCAGAACTGGGAGAGCCCTTTGGCTTCCCATCTGAACCTTCCATGTTACAGATGAGGAAACTGAGGCATGGGAGGGGAGCTGAGCTTGACCCAGTCCCTAGTTAGTGCTGGGGCTGCTCCTGTGGCCTTCTGTCCCATTCCCCAGTCTTGTTTAGCAAGACTCGAGAAGTGAAGCATATTTGTTTACTAACCCATTGCCCTCTGTGGCTTTGAGTATTCCTGCTTCTCTCTGTCTTATTATCTCAAGAGGCTAAGGCTCAAAGCTGGCTGTAGGAAAGTACAAAGTACCCCATTTCAGGTTATATAACCTTATCAGCTGAACACTTTTTGCCCACAGTCCTCTTCTGAATTGCCCGCTATTTGCACAACGGATCACTTGATGTGCATAATAATAAACCCAGTGCATAACTAGCACCCCAGAGGGAAGGTTCACTGGCAAGGTAAAGTGGTACAACCTGTGAACTTTTTACCGAGGATACAGAAAACCACGATCACGGGGCTGAAGAAGGAGATGGCAAATCTCCGCCCCCTCCCCTTTCCATCCCCCCAGTAATTAGGGCCTTGGCTGAAGATCTCCAGGTACAAGTTGAAGTTCTGTGACCATCACTTCAGCAGGTGCGGGTGGCCAGAGGGAACCAGCAGGTGGCGAGGTTACAGAGACCGTGCCCAGGAGTGCCAGTCTCTGTGGCATCGGGGTTGAGCTAAGAAGAGATCTGGACTAGTGTTTTCTTTTGGCATCCAGGCACCCCTCCTAGGCCCTGGTTTCCACCTAACCTTTCCTGGCTGGTCACTGTCACCCAGGACAGTCTTCTTCGAGTTCCACAGGTCCTTTCACTACCCCTGAGGGCCTGTCTTGGTTGGCTTTGGGGTCTTCTGAGCTCCAGGCCCCATACTGCCTTCTCCCCCAGTCTTCTCTGGACCCCTAGTCTTCACTGCCAAATGAGCTGTCAGAGCAGGGTTGGTGTGGTTCTCTGGCTCTTTCCCTTCTCAAACTTTTGATCACTGGGAAGACCCAGGAGATGGGCACATGGATGGCTCCCCCTCTTACTCAAGGACACTGAGCCTCAGTTAGAAACCTGGCTTCTTAATAAGACTCCTTCAATGAACTCTCCTGGGCCAGTGGCCCCCAGAGGGCACAGAGCTCTTCTTTCTCTCTTTGTATTCTTCCTCCTCTACTTAGTATAGGAAGGATCTGGTCTATGTCACAGGACCTTCATTTCCATTTTATCCTAGAAGTGTGTCAGTCAGGGAATGAGTTCCCTTTTCCCTCCTGCACCGAGAAGTGTTTTTAATCCGAATCTGTTTGCACAAAATACTGGGACACGTGGGGTGAAAAGGTAGTCAAGGCCAAATCTCAGTGGGGTTTCCCCCTCTGCTGTAGCACACCGGGCTGTCCTTTCTCACACTTCATCATCTTGTTATCATCTTGTTTCCGTAGCCATGGAGGAATCCCCTGGGCGGGGGTTTGTTATGTGCACTTAGCACGAAATAGGTGCTCAGGAAACACTTCGGTTTTCCTTTACTCCGAATTCCTGGTTTTCCTTTACTCCGAATTCCTCGGCTTGTCAGAGGGTGGGATTCCAAATTCCCTGAGCCCCAGCAGGAGGAAGTGAGGGTTTTAATTGTGGGTTGGCCCCCCAGCTCTGCAGGCTTCCTCCTACAGCTCAGCATCCAGTTTCTTCATCAGGAAAATGAGGGGGTTGGATGCCTGCCAGAGCAGTTATTAGGGGCTGGGATGTGCCTGGTGTGGGCTGGGGCCCTGAATAAGACACCATTCCCTCGCCTGGGGAGTCGCATCTCAGTAAGTCATGGAGTGCAGTGAGGGAAGTGCTAATATGGCCCAGTGTCCCTGAGGAGCACCGAGGAGCACCCAGGACAGAACGCCTTATTCATCCCTGGAAAGGCGAGTCAAGTCGATCTGGGAAGACTACACCGAAGGGCTGTTACCTGAGCCTTAAAGTGGGGGGCAGGGGTTAGGAGGAGGAGGAGGAGGAGGCGGCTTCTCGGCTCCTCCTCTCTCTTTCTCTCTTGGTGACAGCCGCTCTTGGAAAGGCCAGCGGAAGCACAGTCCACAAGTTGGAATGGCGGTGGGGGTGGGGTAGGCGTGGGGCTCCACTTGGAGAGTGAGGCGAGGTGGTGACATTTTGCAGCAAAGTGATCTCCCAGGCCTCTCTGCTCTCACACTCCCGCCTCAGCGGCTCCCTCTGTCCCCATATGGCTTTGCAGGGCTGGCCCACGTCCATATGCCTGGGGCAGGCTCAGGGAGGGGGAGAGGCCGTGAGGGGAAGACAGACGCCCTAGGCTGGCCGAGGCCTCCGGGCCCCACTTCTCCACCCCAGCCTGCCGCTTTGACCTTTCTTCCCCAAAGTGGCATTGCCTCCTTTCCCCGTGTGGGTAATTCTGTAATGACTGGTTCTGACCCGCCCCTCCCCCATATTTAATTCTCATCAGCCAGCTCTCTCCACTTTGCTATTAATGATAGCAGCCAGCGAAATAGCTTTCAACATGCCATTGACAGTCTGGTTTAAGAGAGCACTTGAAGTAGTGCTAGACAGCTGAAAGCACCCATAATTGTGTACCAGAGTGAGAACTGCGTGCTCGAGGGCCTTGTTTTTATATGCTTAAAGGGACAATATCTTGTTTTCAACAAATGCTCTCGCAGACTCCCGGCCAAGATGCTGGCTCGTCTTGCCGCGCCTCTCCGGTCCCCTGGCTTTTTCTTTCCTCTCTCTCTCGCTTTTCACAGACATGTTCCCCCTCAGGTTGAGGGGCTGAGGCGAAACTTGGGGAAGGGGGTTATTTTGGGAGGGCTGTTCTCCCCTGTGTATGGATATGGAGTTCTTTTGTTGGCTAAGGATGTCACAGCCTGAGGAGGTGGGGGCAGGCTTCCAGGGAGCTCTCTGTGTCCCCCGTGGGGCCACCTCTGTGGGGGCAGGCTCCACTGATTAGAGAAGCACATCGGGATATGGAGCCCTTGGCCCCTTTCAAATCAGATTCTGGAAGGCTGTTCATTATGCAGAGGCCCCTCTAGAAAGCTTGAAGGTCCGTAGGGCAGGGACTCACTCTTAAGTGGAGGTTCATGCAGGGCTTGGGGGCTTAACCAGGGAACCCATCTTCTCAGCCCTGGGGATTTTGCCTGAGAACAAAACCTCCCTCCCCTCCACCCCAGCCGACTTTATAACTGTGAAGATGCCACTCAGCCCTTTGGGCAGAGATTCCCCGCCCCTTTACCAGTGGCATCCTTGATGGGTGAAGAAAGAACCAGGTTCCCAGGGGTGGGGCCTGGTGTCTGGCTGTGACAAAGGCCAGGACTGTGTGTGGATGGGCTTGGCTTGTATGTCCAAAGGGGTGTCCTCCTTCCACCCACTATGGGAGTGACACCAACAGGGGCCTGGGGTCCCGTGACAGCTTGCCACCACCACCACCAAGTAATTCCAACCGAGGGCCTTTGTGGAGGACAGAGACTTTGAAAGTTGTGATCTTCCAAGCATTGTAATACTATCGACTCTTGGTATTTCTGTAACACTTGATCGTTTGCAAAGCAGAGTAGACCTTTTCATCTTAGAAACCCCAAATAAGAGGTATCTGGGTGCGGGACAAACACACGCCTGGAGGAGAGCATCAGAGTGTGGGGTGTGAGGATGGCCTGGGTATATCCGGGGCACTAGAGGGCTGTGTTCTTAAACTGGATGGGGCAGCAGGGGCTGGGGGGTGTGTGCAGAATGCCGTCTCTGTGAGTTCCCTGAGGGGTAGGACCATTTTGTATTCACTGAGGCTCCTGAGCCCTGTGTGATTCTGGGCCCATACTGGGTGCCCAATGTACATTTTGCGGGGGACTTGTGGAGGGCAACGTTCTAGTTTGGGGTTCTCCCCTGACCTTGTAGAGCATTATGGACTTTCTGGGAAGGATATAGGTTTTCTCCGGCTTCTAAGAGAGATCTGTTGGCCGCAAAGTTGTGATTTGAGAAAAGAAGTGTAAAAGTGTCCTGAGCTTTTGTGTTAATGCGTCTTTAATACAGTTTAAGGGTTTTGTCTTGTTTCTGGGTTTCTTCTTGGTCTGCGGGCAGTTCAGATGTATAAAGGGAAGATAGGAGGTGGTGAGGAAAGAGACAGTGGGGAGGAAGATGATAAAGCAGAGATGGGGGAAGGAAGGAATGAGGAAGAGAAAACATGCTGAATTGGGATTCCGAGAAGGAACCGAGTAGCAGGAAGGCAAGAGTCAGTAGCTTGGAGGTAAATTGGTAAACCGTGCCTGGCATGCCTTGGACGTCTCTTTGGGCGTGGAGTTCCACGTGCCACGTCTTTATCCTACTGCCCTTTAAATGCTTGGTGAGCACTGTTCACACTCTTCAACTGTTTGTTGTTGTCATTTTTTAAAAAAACGGAAGGACATCTAGTCTAGCCCAGTGGTAGAAGTTCCTTTTTTGTTTGCCCCCAAAAGTGACATCTTCCCTCGCAAGGAGACTCAAACGAGCAAGAGTCCTTCCCACAGTCCTGCAGCACTGGGGGTACCAGGAGCGCCTTGGGGGCAGGGGAGGGGACTCCTCCTGGTTGGTTGTGAAGGCTTTGGTTCTAGACTTCTACACCACCCAGCCAGTCTCTAGCGGGAAGGTTGGAGGAGGAGAGAGGAGGCCTTTCTACCCAGTACCCAAATACTCGCCTAGGCAGAGCCCTCAACAGGTCCATCCTGACCCTGAGTGTCAAACTGATTGTCGGGTCAAGGGCATGCTTGGTGAACCGGTGGCAGTTTCTGTTGGGAAGAGCCGAGCAGTCTGGGGGAAACCAGTGGGTGAAGTTTGGGAGTCAGTCCCTGGTCTAGGGTAGGGGACAGGAGCTCTCTGACTTCCTGTGCAGGAAGAGGTAGGGCAGACTCGGGGAGCCCCGGAGCACAGGTGGTCCCAAGTGGTCTGGAGCAGGGGGCTCGGTGGCCGATGGGAGCAGAGTGAGCACGAGACCCAGCAGGTGGAGGCCGTGAGTGGGCCAGGACTGATAGGTCCAGAGGAGCTTTAGCTTCTCCTTAAACCCTTCCCCGTTGCTTTTCCTGGAAGCGGTGCCTTCTTCCGAGCCCCCTCACTCCTGGAGAGGGCAGCAGTCCAGTACTTACCTGGCTTTGCCTCAGGGCAGAAATCCTAAGGGAGCGGTTGAGGTTGGTAGTTGGTGTTGCCTGGTGTCCTGTGTCCCACCCTCCTCAATCCTGAGGCCCTGGGAGAGCAGGTCTGCCCCTGCCGGAGTCCTCTCACTGTTGGCTTGATGCCAGCCACTGGTGCACGGTACACAGCCTCTAGGGACTTCTTAAAGGGAGCGGGTACAGTGCTTTCTAGATACTTCTCTCTCTCAGCCTGTTTGAGTTTCTCTGTTCTCTCACCTGTGTCAGACCCCACAGACGGACTTCCTCTGTCTGACCTTTCCTCACTTTCCCCCTGCCCAGGCTCCCCAGAGGGGACCAGGGCCCGTCCCTGGTAAGACTTTCTCCTGACATCTTTGTGCCGGTGCTGGATTCCGAGTTTCTCTGTCAGAAGCCACTGGTTTTCAGAGGGGTGTCCTGGCAGTCCCGTGCTGAGCACCAGCCGCCAGGAGGTGGTCAGTCCCAGTGGCAAAGTGACAGGCTTAGGAGTCAGACAGCCTTGGGTTTGAGTCCCTCATCAAGACCCCCTGGCCATGTGACCTGGGGCTGACCGTGGGACCTCTGTGAACTTCAGTTTGTACTGGGGGGAGAATGTCTGCCAGAGCAGTGCCATCCGAGACATGGCTACCGTGACTAAGGAACTGAGTTTGACATTGAGTCGTAACTAGCGTCCACTAGCCCCACACGGTCATGGCCTCCTCTGTCTCACCCCACAGTTACAGCCAGCGCTAGGAGGAGTGTATGTAGGGTGATGGATATACAGTGACTGTTTTGCACAGTCCCCAGTGTGTTGGAAGGCCTCAGCAGTGTCCTCTCCCAGCAGGACAGAGTCCCACAAGTTGTCAAAGCCTCCAAGAGTGAGGCCGAGATCCTTGGGGCTGTGGATGTTGTAGGACTTCCCAGAGCCCTCCTGCGTGTGGCTGGCTGGCCCCACATGCCAGCTGTGAGCACAGATGTCTGCAGAGGGTCAGCCACTGGCTCATGGTCCCCAGTAGACCGGGAGCAGGTTCAGAATCAGAAACTCAGTCTGTTTCACTCTTGGCTGGACCACTTGTCCCCCAGGCCGTATCAAGGCATGGTCTCTCTGCATGGCTACCTTCAGGACTTAGATTCCCGGCCTGGGAAGACCCCAGACAAGGCCTTGAAGAATTGGGTAGGTTGTGTGGCTGCCATGCACAGATCAGGCTGTCTCAGTCTGGGCATTATTGACATGTGAAGCTGGATAATTCTTTGGGGTGAGACTGTCCTGTTCCCCAAGATTAGCAGCACCCCTGGCCTCCGCCCACTAGTTCTCAGGAGCATCGCTAACTGAGCATCCCCTAACTGTTGTCTAGACATCGCCAAGGGTCCCTTGGGGGGCAAAATTGTCCCCCAGGTGTGAACCCTTGGTGTCGGGAAGAATTCCGGCTGGAGAGCTGGGAGAGTTGGTTGCCACTGTCTGGTTTTGTGACCTAGGGCAGCTCCTTGCCTTCTCTGGGCCCAGCTTTCCTTATCTGTAAACTGAGATGTTGAATGTGGTGGTGGTGGTTTGGGAGGCGGTCCCATCCGACCCATGAACAAATTTCTAAGTAACTCTCTTGATTTTTTTGGCCTATGATCCTGCCATCCTTGTCTGGGGAGGGAGGACCCTCTGACCCTTTCAGTCTAAGAGGGATGGTCTTGCTTGTTGGCTGTGAACTCGGTGGTGGGTGGCTAGAATGGGGCTCTGTGTCTGCCCACAGTGAGCCTGTCCCCTCCCCCGACACCTCATTTTCCTTTCCTGCCACCCGGATTTCCCAGAGAGCCTCTGTCCTTACAGAGTCCTAGCCAATGTTCCATTTGTAGTGCTGACCTTACAGGGAGACCCCCAAAATTTAACGAGCTGCCTCTGCAAGGGTAATGTGACTTTTACAGCCTGTTGAGGGGCAAAGGGAGATTTGCATAATGTTCCAAGGGGGATTAGGTGGCTGGGGGTTGCCATGGCAACCCCACAGGGATGAATTGAGAATTTTTCCTCCTGGCAGGAGTTGGCCAATGGAGTCTGGGAAGGTGGGGGAGGGAGGCAGAGGGTTATCTGAGGGGAGGGAGGGGACAGAGGGCTCTAGGGATGGGGGAGGTGGCAGTTGATGGCGCCTGGAATGAATGGGCGGTATTGGGGGAAGGTCTAACGGGCAAAAAGGCTTTCCCTGTTCTGTCTATACAAGCAAGCTCTTTGAGGGCCGTCCCCTGGAGTGGGGGTGGGAGGCAAGCAGAGTTTAATGTGTTTGGGAACCAAGAAATTAAAGTGAACAAATATTTAAAGATTATTGGATCTTGTTAACAGGAAGCCCAGTGGATGGAAATTG
>ML106311.1:0-14447 GCA_003697995.1 Taxidea taxus jeffersonii | reverse complement strand
GAGTCTGAGAAATGAAAGTCGTGGAGTCTGAGAGCCAGGGAGGGACTCGGCTGTCACCTAGGCCCAGGTCCCTCCTGTGGAGTGGTGTCTGACCCTTGTCCCTGTTAGGTGGCCAATGAATGCTCCTAAGGACAGGGTGCTCGCTCTCACACACACCTAATTCATTTTTGAGAGCTCTGATGACTGTACTGAACCCAGATCTGCCTCTTTCATGCAGTGGAAACTGAGAACTGAGTATGGGACAGACCTTGGACTTTGCCTTGCCAACTCTTCCGGGGTCAGTGGCCTAGATGCCTCTTCTCCCGCCCCTCTCCCCACAAGCTCTTTCCCCTTCCTTGTTTGACTTCACCATTCCCAGTTCCCTTATTCCCTAGACTCTTGGAAGAAAGTGCCAGAGATTTCTGGTAGGCAGAGGAAGGGAAGGTGGGATTCCTTTCAGGATGGCACATGGAGGGTCATGTCCCAAGCTGGGCACCCTGGAGTCTCTTGCCTTTCATCTGTCTTAGCTGGGTGGGGGCAAGCGTGTCGAATGTTCCCTGCCATCCTTACCTGTGTGAGGGGCACGGGGGTTAGCACTGAGTGCCTGGACCAGGCTGGCCCCAGCCAACGTCCCATTCCCTCCCTCAGGAGGCAGATCCTCAGGGTCACACCCGGCTGGGCCTTTTCTTATATCCAGCCCTCCTGGCATAAAGAATGCAGCAGGCTTCCTCAGAAGGCATAAATATTTAATGGCATTGTAGTTATATATAATTTGATCAATATGTCAGTGCTAAAAGGGCCTTTATGGAGGCTCACCTATCATTGAGTGATCTGTGATGGAAACCCTCCCGGTCCCTCCAGAAGCAGGGGCCATTATCTCCCTGGGCTGCTGAGTGGATCATTTATTTGCCTCCTCCTTTAAGACCCTGGATGCTACGTGCCCGTGGAGCATGTGGCAGGGCTGGAGCAGGGCTGGGGAACCCCGTTCCGGTGTTTCCTGGAGGTGTCACCCCTTATTGTCCCTGGACTTCCTTCCCGCTGGTGATAAAACAGCCACTTGCTTTCCTTCAGAGTTGTCTAAGCTTCATCTGAGGAGAAACTGCCTGGCAAGGAATTTCATGGTCTAGTCCAATAATTGAGGGCCTATCAATTTAGAATTGCCTGGAACATACTATGGGATATTTTAAGTTAAAAGTAGTCAGGCACATTGTTTCAGAATCTTTCAACATTTGATTGTTTCGTGGTTATGGCAGCTGGCTGCGGCCGCCTCCTCCTGCATAGGCCCCGACCCCCGCTGCCTCTTGTGCCCCTCTGAGTTTAATTCGAGATGAAGCAGACTCATCTGGAACACCCCAGTGCTTGAGCCAGAGAACCTGGTAATACGTGATTAAAATTCAAGAACTGCAGAGTCCCACCCCCAACCCCAAACATGCATGTTTCTGGAGGAGAAGGTCCCAGGCCAGCAGCATGAGCCCTTCCTACCATGGCTGCTCGGGACTGACAGATGGCATGTCACTGCTCTCAAACCCTCTGTGCTATGAAGCCTGGTCCTGGGGACTGAACCCCAGGCAGCGGCAGCCCAGCCACATCGTGAAGTGGCTCTCTCACCTCTTCCTCATCACCCTTTAAACTCTAGCCGTGCTCTCTCTTCCTGAGCTGTACAGAGGAAGGACATGTCACAGCGCCCTTCAGGAACCGTTAGCAGGCTGAGACGCAGTGTCAACTCCCGGATCTTCCAAGCTACCACTCTGCTGCCCTGTGTTGCAGACAATGCAGTTGGACCCCGGAGGAGGGTTGCGATTTGCCCAAAGCCACACAGCTAGATGGAGGCAGGGCTGGGGGGTGGGATCCAGCTTGGTTCTTCATGGCTGTGGGTCATAACATGCTCTTTAAAGTGCCAGAGTTCTTCCTCTCCTTGTTTTTATGGGGCTGAGGTTACAGTGAAGTGTGCATTCCCGAAAGCCAGCGGGGACAGACAACAGGGCAGTTTGAAATAAATAGCAGGGAGACCGTTGGGTGGAGGTGGCTGCGGACTGGGTTGAGCAGTCAGCTACATTTTCAAGAAAAAAAAAAAGATGGGAGGTGAGGCCAAAGACTGGCTGGCTGGGGAAGCCCAGGAGCAGGAGACTGGGGGGTGAGGACCAAGACCGGATTGAGGCTCGCCTCTTTCGGCGTCCTGGGTCTGGGGCCTGCAGCTGGAGTGTGATGGGAGGAGAGGCAGGGCCTGGGCGTGCTGAAGGACCCTAGGTTTCTAGCAAGATGGTTGCAGGTCCTGCTTTCCTGAAATGATCATGGTGGGCACAGGAGCTAGGCAGGCGCACTGAGCAGATTGCTCCTTGGGAAATTCACTTGCCCCCCGCCCCATCTTGTTTTCCGTCATTTATTAGCCTAACCATTTCACCGGAGACGCTGGGCAGATGTTACTCCCCGTGCCCAGTTGGGAGCACAGATTCTGAATCTCGCAGGGTCTCTGGGCACGTGTCTCCGAGCTGCTTCTGTCTGTGCCTGCTAGATTAGCTCATTCCAAGGAAACAGTGTTTTCCCACCAGCCAAGCTGCCTTCTTTGAACCACACTTGAAAAGAAACTTTCAAAGGCTGCACCCGCCTCCCCAAACACCTTTTCCCAAAGGCAGTGGTGTCCCCGCCGCCGGCACCTACCTTCTCTCAGGTCTGCATCTGAGGACCTCGCTCAAAGGCGGTGGCTTTGGGCGACCCATGTGGATCGCAGCTGCCTTATTGATAACATGGTGCCCTGGGTTGCCAGGAGGAGTTTTCCAACGTGTGGTCTGGTTCCAGTTTGTGATTTGTGAACTGTCCTAATTGTGGAAGTCACATGTCTTAATTTCTTTTACCCCCTTTCTTGGAACTGAATGTTTAGGGCTTCTTTGTGTTGGACCAAATGCTGTTTTAACAGCTGTTCTAATCGGAAATGCTGTCAATGATTAACCCTGACTGTAGTGTTTCTTTCAAAAATAATTCTCCAAGCTCTCTCAAAATGTCCAAATTGGGCTTCTTGGTAGGAAGTCATTTCGTGTGGTTCCTTCATTGCTGGGTGAGCCTCAGTTTCCCCATCTGAAACGTGGAGCTGCTCATTGGAAGGGCCTCACACGTGGGAAATGCTTGGGGACAGCCAGGGTGGTGCATGGTAACGGTCATTATGGTTGTTGTTGTGAAGAGTGGCTCTGTCCGTCCAGCTTATATTTCTAGGAGCTTCCCCTCTGGGGTCACCACCCTCCAAAAAATCAGCTTTAAGGAAAAGTTCTTGAGGGGGATAGTCCCGTCCACTCTTTGACACACTGGTGTGCGGAGCCCATTCCCAGGGGTGGGGCAGTCACAGAGAGATGGGTAAGGTTTACTCTCTGCTTCTGCTGTTTGGGGAGACCCCCAGGGGAGTGTCACTCCAAGGCAGGCAAACATGAAGCAGTGACAGCTGGGAGGAATGGAATGGGTGTGGAAAGCCCACCCCAGGCCCCGACCCAGGGACAGGGAAGCCCTGGTTTACTATAAATACTCACCAAGTGTGCTTCCCCCACCTCCAACCCTGTATCATTGTCTTATGCAGCCAGGCCTTCCTGGAGTTTGGGCCCAGGAAAGGGTCCGAATGCCCATATCCCAGGGCTCCAGAAGGTTCCCTGTCTGTGTGGAGCGGTTCTGATGTCTTGGGAGGTGGGCCAAGGAGGCAGGAACTGCTTCTAGTGGGGGTGGAAGGGTGACACTGGGAACTTGCTCAGAGCCACGCCTGGAGCTGGGCACAGCTACAGGAAATCTCAGGAGGTCCCTTTTCCTTATAACCTGAAGATGCTGGACTCCCGACCAAACCCTGCAGGAAGATCCCACCTGGGCGAAAGCTGTGGCCACATATTTACTAAAGGGTATAGGGAAGGGGAAGGCCAGCTCCTTTTCATATTTTGCCTGGAACTTCCAGGACCCTGACACTTGACCTGTTTGCTAGCGGAAGTAAGCAACAGATGGGAACCCATTTATAACCACCTGTCCCAGAGGTTGTGAGAGCTGGAGCTGCTGTGTAGGCCAGAGTAACTGGGAAGTTTCAGATCCTGCCTGCCGCCCGCCTTCCTGGCTCAGGGGTTGGGAGGGCAACGGCCAGAGACCCACGGCGATGGTACTGCCTCACCCTGTTGGTGAAGGGCGCCTGCCTGCCCCACCTCCCGCTTGTATGTCAACAATATGTCCACTGCCACCCTGGCCACAGATGTGGCCCACCATGGGCCAGGCCCACATCTGCAGCCAGGGGGGACCTTGGAAAATCAATGCAGGGAGGCTAGTGATACTCCTTTTGACTAAATATTTATTGAGTGCCTACTGTGTGCCGGGCACTGCTGTGCTGGTCATTGGTGGTAAGAGGCCTTTGGACCAGTGAGCCTGGCTGGTCTAGTTTATGTCTGTTTCCTGTTTTTTAATATGTCCTTCTGATGGGGCACATGAACATCTGATGATTGAAGGACCGTGTTACCCTATGCAATTTTGGACTGAGATGCAGACTGGGGGATTATTCTAGAACTCCTGCCAGATACCACCCTGATCCTGTTTCCTTCCCCTTCCCC
This sequence comes from Taxidea taxus jeffersonii, assembly GCA_003697995.1. Taxonomy (NCBI): domain Eukaryota; kingdom Metazoa; phylum Chordata; class Mammalia; order Carnivora; family Mustelidae; genus Taxidea; species Taxidea taxus. The sequence continues at coordinate 9,906 of ML106311.1, read as the reverse complement.
ACTATCAATCAAGGGAAGGATGAACAGAAATGAGAAAGGTTCCTGTTTGGAAGAGAAGATACTATTTGAGAGAAGAACTCTTCCCACTTACTTAGATTAATAATTTATACAGTAATTACTTAGTCATCTTCCTAGATTCCTTACAATATAAATGATGGGTATCTAGAGGATCAGGCCCAGAGATGGTGCACAGAACAGCTCCATACAACAAAGAAGTATCTGGCCTCAATGTCAACAGCACTGAGGCTACGAAGCCCTGGTGTGCAGTGTCCTTACTGGAGAGTACCCAAACAGCAAATGGAGCGTAAGGCCCAGAGGTCGCAGCTAGGGGAACGCTCCCTCTCCACCCTGGAATTTGGAAGTGGGACCCATTACTGGCATTCAATGGGTCATTAGGTCCTTTGCAACAAAGAATTGTTCACCCTGGATGCCCACAGTGGGCAACTCTGGCCCTGTCCCGAGGATCAGAGTGTTCCAGGAGAGAGGACCAGTCCCTGGACCCCACCCAGGATGCCCCCATGGGGTAGACAGACTGTCCCCATGTTGGGGGCTGCCGGCCACAGCGGCTGTGGCCGGCAGCCCCAGGATGTAGGGCCACACTAGCCCATTCCCTCTCTTGGCACTTATCCAACCAGATGGGTCCATCTTAGTGGCCTGGGGCTAGAGGGAGATGGGGAGTGCTAGCCCTAAGAATTCTCCCAAGGTCTCAGTTCTGTTTGTAAGCCTTCAGACAGCTTTGTTTTATATTATAAAAACATATAAACATATATATATATTTATATATATAACATATTATATGTTTTATTTCTCATTGAGAGCCATTTGACACTCAGATGATCAGAGATTTTTAAAGGCTGTTGTCATGGTTTTGTTTCTGGAAGATTGCTGTGTGCTGTGCACTGGGACCTGGGTCCCCGGGGCTTCGAGATTCAGCAGGAGCTGAGGAAGGCGGTCCTGAGCCCTGTCTGTCAGGCTGGTCCTTCCTGTCTGGACGCAGTTAACCATTGGGCACTTTTTTTGTTTTTTTCAAACCGCTCTGGATCAGAGATCCCTGTCACATAGGACAGGGGTGGGAGAAGCAGTTGGTACATACCTAAATATGATCTTGGCTGGTATGTTGGGATGGAGCAGAGAAGTGCTCAGCTCATGATCAACTTCTGGGAAGAATTGGGGTTCCAACGACTTACCTGTGAGCAGCTGCTACAAGAAGGCAGTGTTTTAACCCTAAGATGGGGAGGCACTCGTGGGATTTCAGGCTGCGTGGGGGACTGATCTGTCTGGTGGGGGAGAGGCCGAGAGAAAAGTGGAGAGGGCAGAAAGAGACCCTCGAAGGCACCTGTGGCCCTGGGGGCTTCCGGTCACCTGCTTGCAAGAGAGCCGGAGAACCTGTCTTGCTGTTGCCATTGGGCACAACCAAGTCCTTACCACCGTGCGCTTAACTCGGATAATAGGTTTTATTGGGGTGTGCGGTAGAGGGCATGGGGTTGGGGGGGTGGTCGTTCTTGTTTTATTTTGTTTTTTGTTTTTGCTTTGTTTTTAATTAGGGCTTCCATCCAGAGCCGGCAGATTCTCTGGTCTGAGCCACACATGTAGACCCCCCCTTTGATAGGAAATTGGAGCTCCCCAAAGCCGAGGCAGCCCGGCTTGGGGAGGGCCACGGATTCATCAAGGCCTCCTGGCAGGGGGCCTGGTGGGGGTCTGTGGCTTCAGGGGTGTGCATTGACCCCTGTGAGACATTTAGGCGACTCAATGTATCTGCTTGTACTTCACACAGTCTCTCTTCTTTTGCAGACAGAGATTGCGAAGAGATTGAACACAATTTTAGCACAGATCATGCCTTTTCTGTCACAAGAGGTAAGGCCTTCTTTCCCTGCATCTTTCTTGTCTTCCCAGTGCAATGCTTCCCGGTGCCGCCTGGGTCCCCCTGGAGCCCCAGCCCCTATTCATTCATAGGGACTGAAGTTAGCAACCTGGGGTTTTAGAGAAAATGTTCCAGCATATGAGCGGGAGTGTTTGCTCGTTCTTCTGGTAGAACTGGTTTTCTGCCACTTCCTGAGACCAAGGAGGAGGATCGCAGCCTGTGATGGGGCTAGCAATGGGCAGTGGTTGCCCTCTTTGCCTCCTGCCCCCCATCCAAATGGGCATTCCTAAATGCTTCTGCATCTCTCTGCCCCATCTCCCACACCTGGGAACATCTAGGAGCAAGATGCCTGGCCACATAGTGCGAAGGGGCAGACCCTATAAAGGGAATGCATACTCAAGGGGGACCCCAGCCCCTGGGACAGAGGGTCCTCCCTGGAGGCATGACCAGTCAATCATACATCTTCCAAACATGCCTTCCAAGAGACCACCACCTGAGGCCTGGATGGGGCTAGTAGGTGAGACGAGGGAAATGTCTCCAAGGAGGCCACTTGGGGCAGGTCAGACAGGTGAGCTGTCTGTCCAGCAGAGCTCACTCCAGCTGGGGCTGGCCCTGGGCACCCCTTCAGCTCCCTTCCAGACTCCTAGGTTTCTTGAGCAGAGCAGCAACCCATAAATGATGCAGTCCAAAACACAATACAGTGATGTCCTAGAGCTCACAGCCCAGTAGGGGAGACAGGTGCACATGAAGCGGATGTTATCCCAAGGCCGAAGGGAATGAATGCACCCAAAAAAAAAAATGTATTTTTCAGAGTGGTTTTAGGTTCACAGCAGCCCACGGGTGGAAGGTACAGAGATGTCCCCGTTCCTAACATCCCATCCCAGAGCGGTGTATTTATTACACTTGATGAGCCTGCATCGTTCCATCATGACCATCCCCAGTCCCTACTTGATTTTAGGGTTCATCATGCCACTTTTTCTTTTTCTCTCTCCAGACACATTTTCATTTTTCTCTTTACTTGGCTAGGGATTGCATATCTGTAAACTCACATACCTCACTTCTGAACTTGAATGTAAAGTGCAAATCTCCTGACTCAGCACTCACTCACTCTAGCTGCCTCTCCTAAAAAATGGGAACACCCGAAGGCAAAGGCTTTAACCCACTTCGGCTCAGGTCCATGATCCCAGGGTCCTGGGATCGAGCCCCACATAGGGCTCTCTGCTCAGCAGCGAGCCTGCTTCCTCCCCTCTCTCTGCCTGCCTCTATGCCTACTTGTGCTCTCTGTCAAATAAATAAATAAAATCTTTAAAAAAAAAAAACTTTCCCCCAATATAATCTGACTTTTTAAATCTATTATGCATTTAATTCATGGTGTTCTGTAGCTTTTTTAAGGCTTATTTCCATTAAGATTATTGTAAAAGTTTTGTAAAAAAAAAAAAATGGGAACGCCATTACCGCCTTTAGAAAATTAATGAGGGCTAGCCTCTCCCATCCGGCTCACATTCGAAGGCGCGGAAGGACTTTTTTTGTACGTGTGGTCGGGGAAGGCGGGTGACTGACAGCCGTGTTTGGGCTCATTCTGTTGAAACTTAAAACAATGTACGGGAAGTGGGGCTTGAACACATGCTCACTGAAAAGTGTTTAAAACAGAAGGTAGAAAGGCCCCACCTGTTTCACGGGCTTCCTCTGCCTCGTGTGGGGGCCGCGTCCCTGCCTGGCCCCAGCAGTCCTCACTGTGCCCCCTTCGGTCGGGAAGACAGTGCACAGTGCAGCTCACCCCTCCCTGTTCCCTCCAGCACCAGCAGCAGGTGGCCCAGGCGGTGGAGCGTGCCAAGCAGGTCACCATGACGGAGCTAAATGCCATCATCGGGGTACGTGGACTCCCCAATCTGCCTCTCACCGTGTGTATAGCCCTTTTATTCCTCTCATTTACCATAACCAGAGATCGACCCTGACCTTAGCTGGCCTCAAAGGATGGCTGCCCCAGGGCCCAGGCTTCCCTTGGCTTAGACCATCTGGGGCTCTCACCCCATGAGCTCCCCAAGTGGACGGCTTGTCTGACATGCCTCAAATCCATCTCTAAACTCTCCAGCCCCAACCTCCCCCAGCTTTTGGTGTCTCTCCCGCCCCGTGGATGGAGGGGCAGGCTCTGAGATAACCGTCAGACCCAGCTGCTCCTCAGGCCTCCTCAGTCTGCCCTGTGCTCCCCTCCCTGGCAAAGGTCTGCCCTTCTTTGGCCAGCTGAGGTCAGAATTATCTCTGTTGTACTGTGGATCTGAAATGTGCTGTGGAATTTGGGTTGGGGCCTTCCTGTGCCATGCACTGAGCTGCCTGAGTGAGTGTGATTGGTGCGCCCTTGTGAATTCCAGCTGGGATATTCTGGGAGTTCTGTCTCACTGGGAGTGGGAAAAATACCCAAGACCGCCTTGTGAGGTCCACTTCTGGTCAGATCCCTCCATGGAAGAAGGAAGCCGGATCTCTCCTCTTTTGGATCCCTTTCTGGCTCGCATCTTTAATGCATTTCGTGGATTCACAGAGCATCTTTCTCCTGCTTTGGTGTGAGGCTAGGGATATTTAAGATGAGCAGCTGAGGAGAAACAGTTTTTTCGTGTCCCTCTGGGCAAAACTCTTAGCCTCAGGTGTTTTCTCCACCTTTTGTCCCTAAAATGAAGGAGAGGGTCAGGGGGCTTCTGAGTGATATAAACTCCAGGACATGCGCCCCGGAGCTCTTTTCCATAGGTCTGGGCATGGGGCTGGGAATGTGTTTCCGAAGTTTTCCAGATTTTTGTGAAGCAGTGGCCCAAGTGACTGAGGTCTGGGACCCTGCTTCGTCCTCATTTTTCTTTTGTTCTTGTGTAAGGTCATGATTTCAAGGTGGAACTGATAGTCCCAGAATGTTCTCCTTGGTGGGATAAAGGATAACACTTGGGTTTTCGGTCTGGGACAGAAACCCCGAGACATGCATTCTAGTTACGGTTCTTTCCTGTGTGAAAGAGTCGGCAGGTCCTGTCTCTTCCCGGGCCTCAGTTTCTGCATCTGTTAAAGGAGGGAGTGGACCATCTTCCAGGGCCAGATCTGCAGGGAGGCTGGGGGCAGAGGGACAGAGGGATGCTGGTGGCTCCCGCTGCTCTGTTGTCCCGCTGTGGGGACCTGTGAAGATGACCAGGTTCTGTCCTGGTCTCAACCCCGTGGCAGCTGCTGAATGCTGCCACAAGAGGGTATGGAAGCATTCGCCTGGTCTGAAGCCTGGCGATGCTGGGCAGGAGGGGAGCAGAGCAGAGTCTGGAAAGAGGACTATGAGTAAGTGGTTTGTGTCTTTAGCCATTGGGCTGGGAGGTGGCACCCCGATGGGGAAACTGCTTTTGTAAAGTTTATTGTCGTCCCTGAGATCAGCCAGCCCGGGCTTCTTCAGCCTTGACACTGTCAAGTTTGGGGCTGGATGCTTTGTTGTGGGGCCTGTTCTGTGCACTGTAGGATGTCTAGCAACAATGCTGGCTTCTACCCACTGGATGCCACTGGAACCCAAAAATGTCTCCAGATGTCAGCCAAATGTCCCTGAGGGGCGGGGCCTCAGTGGTTCAGGGATCTTGCCAATGCCCTCATTTCACAGAGAGGGGCAGTGATTCCAGGATAGGCACAAAGTCAGCCAGAGCCCTGGGGGCTGACTCCCAGCCCCAGGCTCCTCCCCACCGCAATCACTGCTCAGCCTGCCTGGGGCCCCCGGGGCCTCAGTCTCAGGGACCAGTTCACGGCTGGTGTGGTGGCCGTGGTGGCCGTGTGGTGGCCGTGTGGTGGCTCTCCAACAGCAATGGAAAGAGGCCCCAGGGCGGGAAGTGCACCGTGGATTCTGTCCTCCGAAATTCCTCCTCTTCCCCGTCCCCTTTCCAGGCCGAGCCCTCCTGTCCACGCAGTGGCCCCAGTAGGTGCCCCCTCTCCTACTCCTGCCTCCCTCTTTGGAATTAAAATCCTCTTATGAAAATAACTTTTTTCTAAATTCTAAGAAAAGAGATTGGGGAGGAAGTGCTGCTTGGATTAGCTCCACTTCCTTTAAGTAGTATTTAGGAAGCTACAAGTTAGGTCAAGGCAGCTCGAGGCAGATATTGGAATTCAATTAAAGCCAACGAGTGGGGCCTGTGACCCCCATTTCCAAGGTAATTGCTTCTCTGGCTCTGAGTGAATGCAGCCGTCGGCCTGTCATTGAGCAGGAGGCCGTCTCATTGCCGTACCTGACAGAGCCTCACAAGGCAGGAATTACGGACAGCTGAGGCCTGCTCCCGCCGGGGAGCCAGGCCTGACTGCACTCTGGGAAGAAGGGGTGGCTCTGCTCCCCGGAAGGAGTGGGGCGAGCGGGCTGGCTGCCAAGACCTGACTGGGGAAGGTGGGGCGGAGGCGGGGGGTGCGTTGCAGGGCCCGGGTCCTGGTCCCAGTGGTAAAGCGCCGTGCAGGGAAGGGCCCAGGAGGCTCTCAGTAACAACTGGTGGCTTCCCCCCTCTTCTCATGGTGGTGCTGGATTTGCCCATCCAGAAGAAGTAGCCTGGCCTCCTGGTCCAGGAATTAGGATGGCTTTGGGCAAGGCTGTCCAGAGTTCCTCCAGGCCTCAGTTTCTCCAGTTGTGACAAGATGGAGGAGGGCTGGGTGAGTTTCATAGAGTATGCCTGCTTCAGTCTGGTGTTTCTGGCTGTCTTGGGCATGGGGTTGAAGGACTTGGAGGGCATGTCTTGGTTCCATAGTGAGGTACGTCTAGTGTGGGCACCTGTTGTGGCTTATTTATCACACGTAGTAGAGTATTTCTAGGGTCTCCTCCGGTGGAAGACTCCGAACCACCATCAGGCTGGTGTGAAGGGAGCGGGGGACAGAGGGGCAGATGGGGGGAGCCTAGGGTTGCTGGCCCAGCACACCCCCTCTCTGGAGAACTCAGGTATTCTCCATGGGCCCAAAGATCTCAGTTACTGTCAACCCCGTACTGTGCTAGGGCCTTGTTTCTTGGATCCACATTATTATGAGAGGGGTTCTCAAAGAGTCAACGTTCCTGTGCATGGGGGTGGGGCACAGAGAGGCTTGTCCCTGGAGCAGCATCTAGCGGATGGCATCCCTAGGCTGATTATTAGACCCTGTGAGCTGACCTAGCAACCATTTCCAGAATCCTCCTTTTCCATCGCTCTGTGCTGGCCCAAGGTCGTTGAACCTGACTGACGGCGTGGCCTTTACCCCATTTGCCCACTGACAGTTTGGTCTGTATTCCCTTGGAGATTCATTAGCGGGAGACATGTTATAAAGTGTTGACTTGATGGGGCGGGGCTGGGGGTGAGGAGGAGGAAGAGGGAGATCGTAGCTTGTCACAGACAACTCGGAATTCTGAAGCCCTTCCTGAGGGTTTTGCATTCACTCCGCGATGTAGATGGGCAGAATTCACTTGACTGAGTTTTCCAGGAGGAAGGAGGTGGAGAAGGGCATGCTTCAGAATTCATCAGTTTCTTTTCAGGCCGGCAGCGTGGAGGGGAGAGGGTGTGCTGGCTCTTAGTCCGGGCTGTGCTTGCCTCCCCGAGCCAGTCCGTCTCCAAAATATAGGGTAGCAGGCATTGTTGGGAACTCTCAAAGCTATCACAGAGCATGGAAGAGCGGTCCAGTGCAGAGCTGTGGGGCTCCCCAGCCATGCAAGGTAGCAGGAACAGGGAAGGCCCAGGGCTGCTCCCCCCATCCTGGGGAGGGGGGCATGCATAAGTGTCCATTTTATGCAGACAGAACTCTGGGCTTCCTCTGGTGGGTATCCTCAATGGGTCTGGACTCTGGAAATGCCTAGACAAGTTCACTAAGTTTAACCCAAATCGTGAACCTGAGAAGTGAAGCATTAAATCAGCCAGCAAAGGCATTAAAGCATGATGTACATAATCCAATTACCCGTACTCAGGGAGGAAGCTCTTCCCTGTCAGCCTCTCCTGTAAGCGGCCCTATCCTCTGAGCCCAGGGCATTGGCACTTGACACACGCGGAAGACAGGTACACACTTAGGGCTCATGGGCTGCCTGCTTCGACGTGCCTGTGTTCTGGCATGAAATATTAGAGGAGGGACAAGTCCTCCTGACAGGGCTCGGTTCCAGGCACTTAGCTGGTCTGGGGGTTGGCGGTGGATGGGGGTGCTGCTGACTTCCTCTCCCATCCTGGTATTGGAAGTAGTAGTAACTGGAAATGGGCTACAGCGAAGTGGTGAGCTCCATCCCTTCTTGGATGGTGGACTCGATTCCATGTCTGCCTGCTTGTCACCCCCCCACCACCACCACCACCTCACATGGCACTGTATTGCAGCACAACGTCCTCTGAGGTCAGGGCGGGGCCGCAGGGGATTGAAGTGCATCCCAAGGCCAGGCGGCTGTGCCCTGTCTGCCTGCGGAGGGGCTGGGGCGGTGACACGGAACAGCAAGGCAGGTGCATCATTGCCAGCCAGCCCCCGCTGCCCCACTGGGGAGAAAATTTTGTTTGACTCTCTGTTGCAACCAAGACTGTGATGAACAGACCTCACCCACGCCCAGTAAGCACTAGCATCTGCCCTTGCCCCAAGAGATAAGGCTTGGAGGCCGGGGCTTCCGTCCTTGCTTCCTGGAGCCTGCCGGGCCACTCCTGACTCTGCCTTCAAACCGGGTAAAGGACACCTCAGGGGACTTTCTGGCTGCACAGGGGGTGCTTTTGTACTTGAAGATGAGAAGTATATGGAAATTTCCTTTCCTCTGTTGCAAAGAGGACACTGATGTCCAACGCGCTATGGCAGGAAATCACCCTCCCAGGCTTGGATGCGCAGCAGCTTTGAAAAGCCTCTGTTCTCCGAACAGCCACCACAGCCTTTGTTCCAGATTTCTGAGCTTGCTCATGGGTTCATGTTTCCAGGAAGCAGGACACGCTCCACGGATGTTCCTGTTCCTTGTCCCCATGAACTGTTCTAGCTGTATTTCAGTGGGCCTCGGAGAGGAGGTGCGGATCTGGGAGGTGGATGGCCCTTTTCAGACAGTCACTTTGCGGACTTACTTCCCAGCCTCTCCATGTCTGCCTTTTGCAACATTAGCACTTACTTACCCAGCAAATGCACACTGAGCAAACAAACCAGGCACCATTAGAGGTGCTGGGATGGATAGAGCAAGGTCCCGTCTTCCTGAAACTCACAAGTCGACAAGCATCCCATAAAGATGAAGGAAATGGTTATAGCTGTGATCCATTCATACCTTTTGCTAATGTGAACTGAGCACCTGCTCTGCCTTGATGTGTAGTATCACATGTGTGGTCCTTGCACAGGGAGAAAACAGAGGCCCAGAGAGGTCCACTGACTCCTCTAAGGTTTCACAGCTGATAAAGGGTAGAGCGGGACGTCTGCCTTAGCCTGTCTGGCCTCTGTCAGAAGGGAGACCTCCATGCTGACCAGGCTGGTGGGGAGGGCTCCCGGAGGAGGAGGCATTTGAACTGGGCAGGGAGCCGAGAAGGTTGGGTAAAGAGGGCAGAGCTTACCCGGAAAGGTAAGATTTGGGGTGTTTGGACTTACTCAACTGCATCTCTCCCTGGGCACGAATCTGCTCTCTAGCAACAGAATTGTTCATGGAGCCAGTCTTGGACCCATGCAGCTGCTCCCCAGAAGCCCTTCTCCTCCCCTCCCCTCCCTTCCCCTTTCCTCCTCTCTCCCTCCAGCGATCTCACTGGCTGTGCCCTATGAAAAAGTAGATTAAATCCCTCACTCCTTGCTTTCTGGGATTTTAGTAAATAGTTAACACTGGCAAAATTAAAGGGCCTGCCAGCAACTGGTCTAAAACCACAGGGCTGCTGGCGGAGACCCATTTTAAGACCGAGCGTGTAGGTGCAGTTGGATGGTTGGCTCACACCAAGGAGTGATGGGTAGCCACTAGAAAGGACGTGTTGATTGGTACAGAACAGTCTTCAATTAAAATCCAGTTGTGTAGTAGTAGCAGTTATAGTGAGGTTGGCAAGAGCCTATTGATTTAGGAATACATTTACAATGTGTAGATTTTCATAAAGGAAAATTCTAGAGAGAGGAACAGTGGAATCTTC
>RCUC01148973.1:0-80723 GCA_003697995.1 Taxidea taxus jeffersonii | reverse complement strand
GGAGCCGGCCCCTCCCCCTGGGGTCTATCTTCCCGTCGCGTTGGATTCACTTCTCAGCTGGTCCTACCTTTTAGAAAGTGGTTGATTTTCTGTTCCTAGAATTGTTGTTTTTCTTCTCTTCAATCTCCTGTTGGATTCGTAGATGTTCGGAATGGTTTGATAGGCTATCTAGCTGATCTCCTGCTGCCTGATGTCGTCTCAGCCTGCTACTTCTCCGCCATCTTGACTCCTCCTCTATACTCTTTTTTTTAGTTGTGTCAGCAAATATAAATCACACAAAAATTACCTGCAGCAGTGGATGCTGGAGTCATTGTTGTTTTCTGAAATAAGGAGCAGGAGAGATAATGATGTTATTGCTTCATCTGTTTAACCAAACTCAAAGTTCTTATTAGCAGCAGCATTTAGATGACTGCCAAGTATTCGTTGGGTTTTGACAGGATAGACTTCAAGTGGGAGTGGTCAACCTCAAGCCCTGAAGTGTGGAAAGGAGGTATTTCTTTTGCAAGCGAGCAACATGTCTGCAAGCCTGATGTCTAGAACACCATGCTCAGTGATTTCTCTCATTCTTTTACCCCAAGCATTGCATTTCCTCTTGGTCTTTTTGGAATGGGAATATATCTGGTGGGGAAATCACCGGTTGAATCTCTAGTACCCAACACAAGTGAGTTAATAAGATTCATTTTCTTTCTTGCTTTGGAGACAGTGATTATTGTCACCATATTGGTATGGGTTAAGAGAAAGGGAAAGGAAAAATTGATACAGAGAGGAAAAGGGACTTTGAAAAAAAATGGTATAGAGAAAGATAGAAGTAGGAGCTTTGGGAAAAAAAAAGAAAGAAGAAGAAAAGCTGTCAGCTCATTCCTAATTATGACTATGTCTGGACATAGAATTAAGATATCAATATCTTAATTAATCTGGACATAGAAATAATATATTAGAATGCATATCATCTCAGATTTAGAAAGGACATTAAATACCACCATGTCATTGATGACATGAACATTCCCTATAACAGTCTTAACAAGTTACCATGTACCTTTTCCTTGAATATTTCAAGTGACATGCACCCCTTGACTTTAGTGGGCAACCCAAAGTTCCCCTTGATAGAAATTTCTTTGATTTTTGAAGTTGTTCCTCCTGTGGAGCCCAGATCTGTGATCTTGAAACTTTGTTTTGATTTCCAGACCCACACTTTCCATGTTTATTCATATTTATATTTCCTTCTTTTCTTTCTCCCTTCATCTTTCCTTTTTTCCATCCTTCCTTCAAAAAAGTGCCAAGCGTTGGCCACTTAAGGAGTCTAATTTTCCTTTACATGAAGCTCAAGTATTGAAGACCTATCTTCACAACTCCCCTGCAAGCCCTCTCAAGAGTAAACTCCTTGATTTGTTTTGTGTTTCTAATCACAAATTACTTTTAATTTCATCTTATAAAAGCAAACTATCTGTTGTGCCCACACTTCACACTTTTCTAGAAGCATTCATTGGAGAAATACTTCTTTCAATCTAAACAGCATGTAATGTAAGTTCTTGCAAGTTTCCTTACCTTTGAGTATTTGATTTTGCTCCACAGGTGGAAACTCCTTGTTTTGACAGCTTCTAACAGAAAATAACCACACCTCAGATACCAGCTATTGGAATCTCAATTATAAATTATTCTTTTTAATAACACTATGTTTTTGCCTTATTTAGATTATTTGGTTCTCAGGTTTGTTACTATAATAAAATAAGTAACTGTGCTGTGATTGTATGGATTTTCTAACATCAGAACGATAACTTTAAAGGCACCAATAAAATTAATGATGTTATGAGTAGGATATTCCCTACTGTGTTGCATGTCACATAAAATGCCTTTCTCCCAAGCTTTCTGGCCCTAAAAATATATGCACACTCAAACTTTCTCCCTAAGTGTCTATACAAATCAATTAAAAACTTGGGGTGCCTTCTACAGTGTCAAGTGCTTGATTCTGAGGCCTGGGTCAACTCGATCTAGCATGTTAGAGATCTTACAATAAATGCGTTCTCACTTTGAAATGAAGTGCCATTCATATGCCAAACCAGTCATATGCCAATGCCAAACAAATAAAATTAAGCTCCAATTTTCTCAATTTTTTAACTACTTCTCTTTTCACTTGATTTTCATTGTATATAAACTGTTCTTAGCTCTTATGATGAATTTGCTTAGGTTGTACACATTCACACAGCTCATTTTTCTCTTTAACATCGGAAGGTTTTCCTCACACTGATTGCTAATTTACTAAATAACATCCCTTTCCTCTTTCAAAACTCACTTCATCCTCTAACTTTTCTCGAGTGAACTTGAGCCTACCTAGAAACTGGAGAATGAAGGACTATCACCAGAGGGGAAGAGAGGCAGAAACAGAAAAAAAAAAATAATGGTAACCCAAACATTTTATAAATATGTAATGACTTTATGTATACTATCTTGTTTTCCTTTGCCAGGGATGATCTAGGGAGGCTATGTGATTCAATCATGGCTAATCAGCTGGGGACTTCCTGAGAGCTCTTGCGCTCTTTGTAAAAAGTTTGGAGCTGTAAGAGAGCCTCCTTTTTCCCCCTTCTTTTCCTTCTTTCATACCTGTGGTGCTGCAGTATAAGGATGTGGAGCTTCGAGTTGTAGCAGCCATCTCTTAACTAAAATGGAAGCTATTGTTAACAACACTCTATTGACAGTGAAAGAGAAAAGATCCTACTTCCTGATGACATCATAAAGATGCTGTATCTGCTAGCTCTTGCAGAGTAACAAAACACCCTAAAATTTAGTTGCTTAAAGCAATAATCATTTGCTTAGCTCAGGATTCTATAGGTGGCACTCTGGGCTGGGCTCAACTGGATGAGTCCTCTGGACTCAACAGATCTGACTCACATATCCGGGGTCAGCAGCCTGATCAGTTGAGAGTTTACTGGTATGCAGAGGTGGGGGTGTGTGTGCACTCATTTTTATTCCACATGGTCTCTCATCCTCCAGGAAGTTAGTCTAGGCTTATTCATGTGGTGGTTACTTAGAATTCAAGAGTAAGGGGCACCTGGGTGGCTCTGTGGGTTAAAGCCCCTGCCTTCAGCTCAGGTCATGATCTCAGGGTCCTGGGATCGAACTCCGCAACAGGCTCTCTGCTCAGTGGGGAGCCTGCTTCCCCCCCTTTTCTCTGCCTGCTCTCTGCCTACTTGTGATCTCTCTGTCAAATAAATAAAAATCTTTTTAAAAAAAGAATTCAAGAGTAAAAGAGGAAGTATGTAATGTCTCCTGAAGCCTAGTCTCAGAATTTGTCCAACACTGCTTCTGCAGCATTCTATTAGCTCAAGAAAAAGACAACACACTCCAGACTCAGGAGGTGGAAATAGGCTCACTTTCTTGATGAGATTTGCTGCAAAGAATTGTAGCCATTTTTTCTACCCACCACAAAGGCAAAATAGGCTTAAGACCACCTACTTTGGACTTCTTGGTGTGTAACCAAGGGATATCTTTATGGTTTAAACTACTATGAAGCAGGTTTTCTGTTACAACTGCCAACACATTCTAGTTGATACAACTAGCCCTCTAGCATTTCAGCAGTTGACCCTAAAGCTGAGGAAGTAGCCTTCATTCTAGACAAAATTACAAATTAAATCCTTTAATTTCAGAACGAAAACACCCTATGTGCTGCCTGGAGTGTTGGTATACTGAAGAAATTATCCTCCTTTCAATCATCACCACAGAAAATCTGCATCTCTGGAGCTTTTGGTGATTTTTACTTTTAATTGTCCTCTGCTGTAGCCTCTGTCAAGGATGAACTGAGACAATCACCACTCTCCCTGGATTAACTGTTAAATCTTCTACCTCTAGATTCTCTAAGCCTCAATTTCCTCTGCCTTGCTTCTTAGATCGTTGTTTGCATATCAGTCCCTCCCATCAGACAGTAGGGCACAGAGTGCCCAAAGCTGTTTCGTGTCCATTCCTCCCCTATCACTCTGTCTTCCTGGCACACTGTCCCCACCTCCAACACTTACCAGGCTTCCTGGCATGTAGCAGGTACTCAGAGTTTTGCTGAATTGAATAATAAGATAAATGCTGATAATGACATGCTAAAGACTTTGCCAACCAGAGGCACTGGCTTAACAAGTATCTACTCTTAAAATGCAAGTATTCCAAGGAAAGGTAAAGGGACTGTGAGTCATTTATAGTTCATTATGAATTTGTATTAACTGTGTTTCTAGATTCTGCAAACTTGATACTTTAACATCTGTCCTACAGGCCTGTGCTAGACATGCCTTATTCTGAACAACCTGATCATATGTCTGAGTCATCTTGCTTTGACCTCCTGCCTCCCTTCAACCCCCCACCTCCTCTTCCTGGGAAGTCTTCTTCAAGGGGCCATGCATTTTATATACAAACCAAACAATTCAGAGTCCACACCCACAACCACCTTTCTTATTGGGTTCCCAGACTCTGAGCTATTATCCACTGGTGCTAATCACCCAGGGGTAGGCACCAGATAACCAGTAATGACCCCCATGCCCACTGAAATTATTTTAACTAGCCAATCATAAAACTGCTCAGCCTGCCTTTTCTTTTCCTTCCCCAGTAAAGAGTCTTGCCCACAGTTCCCACCTCTCTGTCTCATGCCCTATTCCCCTAGTTTCTCATGTGGTCTCCAATGGTTTGATGTGTACTCTCTCTCTCAGGATCTATGAGTATAATAAAATATCATATCAATGACAGACATGTCCCAATCCATTGGCCTTACAAAACCTACATAATAAGAGCTATTAAAACAGCACTGATTATTACATATCTGGTCAATGTTTAGGCAGAGTCTAAAGTGAAGAAATAAAAATTTTTCTTTTTTCTATAAGCGGACTAGGAGCAGAGAAAGGCTTAAGGAAAATAAAATTTATAGGCTTTTAGAAGAAGAAGGAAAACCAGTATTTGTTTACAAATGAGGGGCTGGATAAGAGCTCTGGGCTGTTGGAATGAGAGAGTAGAAACACAAGAAGGAACCAAAAGGAAGAAGGGAAAATATAAAGCAATTCTGATCATCTTGTCATTGTGTCTTCAAAGACTTGCTAAATATGTGAATTGGAGTAGGGAGGAACTTGTTTTTTCACTTCACCTTCTTGACTTTCAAAATCTCCTGCAAGTAATTCTCATGTGCAGCCAAGGTTGAGAACCACTGTACTGGAGACATTTTGTTCGAAGTGGGGTCCTTGGACCAGAAACACTGTGTACCACCTAGGGGATAGTGTGTCCCAGAGCCAGCATGGACAGGCTTGAAAGTGCCAATTGTACGCGTCTCTTTCCAACTCCACATTTACTGACATTATGTTGATAGGTTGAAAGAGGCCCCAGTGGGAGTATTTACACCACAGGAATTGGCAAATGCCCTTCTGACCTCTAGTTCCAGAGCCAGTTGTTAAACATTTAAATATTTAAATGTTAAATATTTACCAGCATGCCATATCTCAAGGGCTGCTTAGGAATGCAGCATCTCCAGGTCCACCCCAAATCTGTTGAATCAAAATGAACAGTTTAGGGACACCTGGGTGGCTCAGTTGGTTAAACAGTTGCCTTCGGCTCAGGTCATGGTCCCAAGGTCCTGGAATGGAGCCCCGCATTGGGCTCCTTGCTTGGCAGGGAAGCTGCTTCACCTTCTGCTTACTGCTCCCCCTACTTGTGCACTTTCTCTTCACCCACCCTCTGACAAATAAATAAATAAAAATCTTTTTTAAAAAATTGGCAGTTTAAGAAGATTCCCAGTTAACTCATATGCATAGTAGTGTTAGAGAAGCATTAATAAAGTCCAGACTCTTGCCATGGCATAAGGCCTTTCAAAATGTAGTTTTATATCCTCCAATTACCCCGTTCCAGTCACATTGAGTCCCCTCACTAAAAGCCCTCAGAGACTCCTGATCCTTGAATCCTTTAAAATCTTTTAAAACTCCCCATGTTTTTTCCTTAGCCTGGAAAACCCACTTCTTTCTTGTTTTGCTTTCATTGCTAAAATTGAATGCCTTCTCATCCAATTGTTCAGGAAAAAAGAATTATATATATTTGCCCCCTAACTGCTCCATAGAGCTCTCTTAAAGTAATGCTTTTATTTCATGGTCAAATTCCATTCAAGCTCCTTGACTTGCAAGATTCCCTAAAGTCAGTCCCACGAAGTCATCTCTAAATCCCTATAAACCAGCACATGGTAGGTGCTCAGCAAATACTTATTAAATATAGAAATTGCTTCATTTTGGAGATTTAATTCAGAAGTTCTGAAAATGTAGTCAGTTCTAATAACATATGCATCTAGGACAAATGTGAAAATCTAGGAACAGGCATAAATGACAAAAGGAGGGGAGGGCTTATCTGTGCCTAAGCACTTTAGAATAACTGAAAATTAAAGGCTATTGCCGCTTGTTTTGTTGAATAATACATCTGCAAACTGGAAAACTGCATGTCTATTTTATTTACCAGTACAAATGCCCATTTGCTCACATACATAGCTGTTTGCAAGCAAATTTTGTTCCCATGCAAAACAAATGTAAATTTGGCATTAAACAAGTGCCAATTATTTCCTGAATGTGGAAGGGAAAGGAAGGGTGATTTAACAGATAGAAGCTCTGGCCTAGGAAGCAGGGAAGGCCGGCCTAGCTCAGCTGCACCGGACTTTTTCATCACAAGGCGTGAATGTTTAATCTGCTTAATTGGGTGGGCATTCACTGCCGATGAGCAGAGACCCAGTGTTCCATGTCATTTTCTTTCTCTATGAGATGGCTGCTATGACCTTCAGCAGACTCCTTTGCTTGCTGCTGGAAAAATAGGAAGCTAATTTGGGTTTGTTCTCATGTTTCTTTCATATGGTGGAGAGAATTCGTTTGATAAGCCCTATGTCGATTTTTATTGTGAGGCTTGATTACTATGATTAATTTTAATCCTACGAGTTACCATTTATTAAGGACCCACTGGGTTCTGGGCACTAATCGGTAAAGCTTCAGGCTCCCTGTCTCAGTGGAAGTTTTAACCCTTGCCACTACGCTGTAAGTGAGGCCGTTTTGGTCCTATTTTGTGAATTGGGAAATTGAGGCTTACCTTTAAGTCGTGTCTTGGTGAGTAGCCGGGCAGAACTGTACAGCAGGTCTGTTTGCTCTAACACCCTTTCTCTCCCAATTCTTTCTACTGTGCCACAGGGCCTCCCTCATTTTATTTTATTTTTTTAATTTTTATTATTTTTGAAGATTTTATTTATTTATTTATTTGACAGAGAGGGAGACAGTGAGAGAGAGAGGACAAGCAGGGGGAGTGGGAAAGGGAGAAGCAGGCCTCCACTGAGCAAGGAGCCTGATGCAGGGCTTGATCCCAGGATTCTGGGATCAAGACCTGAGCCCAAGGCAGACACTTAACAACTGAGCCACACAGGCACCCGTCCCTCATTTTAATAAAAATTACCTAATTAATCATTTTCACAGCTGAACCATGTTAACAACTGCTGTTCTGGCAAAGAACTTGATTCTTTTCTATGGCTGTCTTAGAGGAAAGAAAGTCTACTTCCCTGGTACCTCTACCTGACTTTATCCTGACCTCTCTTCTCTCCACCCACCCCTGTCCCTAGAAGATTAGGGTCCCCTGGGCTTTCTTTCCACTTCCCAAAGCAAGCCTGTAGCCCTATGTGCTCTTAGCACCTTCTGTCTCCTCCTAGACACTCCAGCTTGCACCCAATGATTATACAAAGCCCCCTCCCTATCTCCCTGTCTCTGCCACACAATTACACTTGATCGCTACCTATCCCCAGTCTTATACTCACAGCACTCCAGGCAACACTAGCAAATGTGATGGACTACTTCCTGCTCAGGGCTTAATGAGTTTCAACTAATTGACTTCTAGTTCTATAAATAGTTATACATTCAACAATGTAAGGAGTGCTAGCTTGATGTCAGGTGCTGTTATGGGCTCTGGATGTGCAGCCATCAACAATATAGTCAGTCCCCACCCTTATGGAGCTTACCAGAGCACCTACAATATAGTTGTCCCCATACTGGGAGAGGAGGTACACTTATAACCAAGGGTGAGCATTTGCACTTGGGAATTCACAGACAACTGGAAGCTCACAGTTTAGCCTCTACAATTAGGAAATTACAATAGTGTTTCTTGAGCACCTGCTATGTATAAGACATAGAGAGAAGTAAAGTGACTTGTCTACAGCCACATAGCTCATGAATGGTGAAGATAAGATCAAAAACAGGAAATCTGAATTCAGTGTTAATGCTCCTCATTCCACTAAGAAGCTCTTTCAAAAAATTATCTTGGGAAGAAAACCTTTACAATTTGTTTTATTTTTAAAGGTTTTATTTATTTATTTGAGAAAAAGAGATAGAGCATGAGTTGGGGAAGGGACAGAATGAGAGGGAGGTATAGACTCCCCATTGATCAGGGAACCCCATGAGGGGCTTGGTGAGGGGCTTGGTGTGGAGCTTGGTCCCAAGACCCTGGGAAAATGACCCAAGTGGAAGGCAGTCATTTAACCAACGGAGCCACCCAGGCACCACAATAGAAAACCTTTTATGAGTAAAGATGTCCACTGTAGATGTATTTGTTGTGAGAGCAGGAAGTTGGAGATTACCAACATGTATAATCATAGGAGAATGTTAAGTGTTAGCACACTTCTCAGTTATCATCTCAATGATATTTTGGAAGCTCAGTACCCACTACCTCATTGTTTCCAGAGCCAGTGTCTACAGGTACCTGGCAATATCTCCTCAAGACAGGGTAATGCTGGCTGCCCAGACTGTTCTTTCTATAGTCCCAACTATTTTTCCATTCTTGTTTTTTTTCCCATAGGTAAACAGTCCTATGGTCATATAAACTATACCTGATTTTAGATGTTCAACCCATTGAGCTGAACATAATTGGTGGCATTATAGATCTTGGAATCACAAAGAACCAGGTAAGGTGCCAGAACAAGATGGTTTCCAAGTTCTCTCTTCCATTTAATTGCATGAGTTTCCATGGTAACAGAAAGGCAAAGAGCAGGAAAGAGACTATATAAGAAGACCAGAATTGGGGCTTACACAAGTTTTGGTGAAAGTTTCTTTGAGGGAGGCTTGAACTGGATATTGTCTTAATAATCAATGGCCTAAGATTATTCCAGTCAGTGTCTTTTATATTATCCTACAGGTAACATAGAAAAAGGGGAAAAAAAGAAAAATGAAATCTGTGCCAATAATACCATAAAATGGAATATGATGATCTCTTAACAATTTCATTATGGTGGAAATATCATAAAACAGTGAATTTTATGGTGTATATTAGAGTGAAAAAAGTAGAATAAAAACTGTACAGGATAAGCTGAAGGTCATGTTTATGCCTAATCTCTGGCAAGTTCCCAGATTTGGGGATACAAATTTTGTACATCATCATTCCAATTGATAACTTGATCCAAGTGTGCTAACCTATCTTTTCTTTGCCTGTTTTCCCAAACTTGTTATGTATTTTTGTATGTGAAAAGGACTCTACATCTATTTTAAAGAAAAGTGTAAATAAATTAATTAAAATAATAGTTTAATATCTTTCACTTCCTGTCTTATAGTCTTTGACCTCTTCTGAGCTCTAGTCATTTCTTTCTTCTCAGTACAAGTTCTGATTTCTAAGGTCTGAAGTTTGTTTTTGTTTTTTTACATAATGTATACAGGAGTCAAAGGGAAGAAAATGCTTAAATAACTTGCGTTTAGGATCAAGCTCCAGATGGATGAAGTCCAAGTGGGGGAAAGAGCAGTGTTGGGGAGCTGATGGCTCCAAACCTGCACCTGGAAAGGTGAACACAATGTCTGAGTTTTAAGAGTAATAACCAGTTAGCCAGAAATTGACTAGTAGCTGTCTAGCATCAGAGGTCAAGGTAGGAATTGCAAATGTGAGTCAGGTAGCCAAATTTAGCAAATAGTAAAAAATAAGGTGAATTCAAAGGCAAGACCCTACATGTCAGAGATGAGGGACTAGTAAGGCAAAGACAAGATTTTCTGGGGTTTATTATGGCTGCAACTGTATTTGGCTTATAATTTCCCTTCACCATTGAGGTCCTCCTCCTACTTCTTGAGGTCTCATGTGCAGTTGCTAACTTCATGCAGCTATATTCCATCATGATTGGGACTGCTCTTTTTCGTCTTCCTGTGGCTTCCATAGATTATTCATTGAGAAGCTTTTTAACTTCTGGCCAGTTGTAGATTATACATTATGGAAGGATGCTGTTTATGTAGTCAGTCTGTGCCTCAAGGGTTTCAGGGAAAGAGGCTAGAGTATCTATTAATGGACTGGTTCTTCCAAACAGGATCCAAGTTAGTTCTTTGTCTCTCCCTTACCCCTGTGGATGGCACATAAAAGAATACATTGAAAAGGAGTACTTTTCATCCCAAAGAAGCCCCAAGCAATTTCTATGAAACCGGTTGTCATTTTACAAAAAATGGGCCCAGCATCACTCATAATATTAATAAAATCATTATGCAAAGTAGTTGCTTTTCAAGTTGAATGATAATTTTCTCTTTTCTCTTAGACATCAAAAAGAATCAGATCCTACTACGGATTTTAAAACATACCACCCACCACGTCTTCCTTGGAAATTCTAGCAGCTTATGTATTTTTGTTCCTGATAAAAACATCTAGCAGCTACATTTTACTTGTTCATCTGTTTGTTCATTCCTTTATTCATATACCCAAGAGACACCATTTAGTGAGAATTATGATGCGATGGGCACTATATAGCTTCCTTTATAATTTATTGAATGCTTAGATACTGTGTCAGTCATCATCCTGGGTTCCATGGATCAAAAGACTACCCTGCATATGCTCATAAGGGAAGAATAAATAAGTTGAATAAAAGTTAAAAAGTTATACTGCGGACTTGAGAGGAGAATGGACAGTAATTCCTGGGATAAAAAAATCAGGCTTTATAAAGAAGTTATGAGAAAGTTAGGTACTGACTTAACTTCTAACTGAAAAAGAAAAAAAAAAAATCTCTCAGAACCAAAGCTTTTGGACTTTAGCAGGGGAGCCCCAAGAGATTAAAGAGAACTTGTCCTTGAGCAAAAAACTACTATCCTAACAGAAAACTGAAGTCACTTGTTGAAGTGGAAGTATAGTCAGATTAAAGGTACATGAGGTGGTACATTTTCCTGAGTATAGGAATGGAGAGATTGAACCTATTCCTGGGTGCTCAAGGAAGCAGATTTCCTGAGAAGGGACTCTAGTCCCTAGGAAGGGAGTCACTGCCTCTCAATGTCCCTACAAGGCAAGAACTGTTGATAATACATACTCTTGTCTGAAATAAGTAGTGAGGTAAAAAAATTACAATGGACTAAGGTATTTGAGGACAACTCTAATACCAGTTCATCTCAAAACAGCTTCTTTTTTTTATTAATTATTTTTATTAGCATATAATGTATTATTTGCCCCAGGGGTACAGGTCTGTGAATCATCAGGCTTACATATTTCACAGCACTCATCATAGCACATACTCTCCCCAGTTTCTCAAAATAGCTTCTTGGGAGGACTCTATCACTTAAAGTGTTTTTTAATAGGTGAAAAAAAATGATTATTCCTTTCTTAGGTAGAAAAGTTGGCCATCCTTATTTATGGTAGTATGTTCTTAACATGCTGCCCATATCCAATGACACTGAAAGTATAACAGTGGTTGAGGGCCCTTTAGGGAAAAAACATTTTCAAAGTTTTGATACCTTTGAGATACATTTTTGTATTTTTTTATTCTCTGATGCATCCCCACGATACTTGAACAGTCTCGGGCACTTTGAGTGACCAGATAGTCTCTCAAAAAGTTTTTGTTAAATTGAATTGAATTGAGGGGTATAACATAAGAGCAGATATACCATGTCTGGAGCCAGACTAACTGGGTTTGAATCTTAGCTCTCCTGCTAACTAGCCTCAGTTTCCTCCTCTTTAAAATGGGGACATTAGGTTTGTGGTGAAGATGAGATTATTAGAATATATTGAAAGTACTTAAGTCAAGGGCTGGCACATAGTAATGCTATGCCCAGTAAATATTTGCTATGATTAATATTGCTCATGTCTCTTAGGCTAATGGCCAGTCCTAAGCCTGTAATTCTTAGATTCAACTTTCATATACATCTGTAGGTCTCAGGGCAACTTGGCTTCAGAGAAACTTTTCTCAAATGCACTGCTTTCTACACTTTCATTTCTCCAAGCTGCTGTGATTTCTTTTCATGTTCATCACTTTTCCAGCACTGCTCTTGTTGTTGTCATTATAATTCCCTATTTGCCAAATCTAAGGCTTTTTTTTCAAACTTTATCAACATGACTCTCCTGGAGCATTTACAACTTTTTTTTTAATGTTATGGTAGTCACACAACTTTCAAATATTTTGAATTATTTTTCTTTGGCATTTAGAAAAATATTCCTTCCTGGCCCTCCTCCTCACTTTTAGATACCTCCTTCTTGATCACCTCTGCCAACTCCTCTTTTTGCATTACATTTATCAAAATGACTTACTGAGGTAGTAATATTAACTAACTCTTATTTTACATATGAGCAAATTGAGATTCAAAGGGGCATTTTGCCTAAAGTCACACAGCTAGTGTCTTGGTTTGAATCCAGATCAATCTGACGTTTGGGTCTACGCTGATATATAATCTGCTCTTTTTGTAATGAGACTGAATTAGATCACAAGGAATTCGGGGGACAATTCTAGTAAAAATGATAATATGAATAATAACTAACATTTATATAGTCCTTACACTGTGCCAGACACAATTCTAAAGCTTCACGTGTACTGGACCCTTTAATCCTCTGGGTGCTCTGAGCTAAGTATTATCCAATTTTACAAATGAGAAAATCAGGGTACAATTTCTTAACAATTCTAAGCAGTTGGCCTCTATTCTGTCAGCAGTTAGATGCTCAAAAATATCCTTTCAAAGGGAGGTGACACGGCCTTATTTAATTTCTACAGAAATATAAATTCCAGGAGTATGAAGGATGGGAGGAAGGGGTTATTTTGGGACACAGAAATCTGTTTGTAGGCTGTTAAGGATTGTTAAGATTAAAATGATGAAGTCTTGAGTAACAGTTGTGGCAGAGAATGGTAGAGGAAAGGGATGTCTGAAGACATTTATCAGGTACTTTCATGAGGGTTTGTTGAGTGGCTGGATGTAGATGGGTGGGGGGAGCAAAGGAAGGCTGAGGATCTTTGCATGGGAGACTTTATAAATAGTGTGTTTGTTTAGCTAATTTTAAAATTTGGGGTATTTGGACATTCAGATTGGTCTTGTGCCCTACTAGTCTTAATTAACTTGTTTCGTCTGGAGAAACAGCTCCCCTGTCAGTATGCCATCATGGGCTCTGCTGCTTTCTCCCACTGACGCTTGCTGAGCAGCCATTTTTTTTCCCTGCAGCCCCGTTCTGGCCCAGGGAAAAGTGTTTAGGCTGTTGGCTCCGTGGCCATTTCACTACTGCTGTTCAGTGACATGGCAACACTCTTCCCTTATGCCAGGCACCAGCTGCTGCCTTGCTGGGAAAATAAGAACTTAAACCATTCTTGGCTGCGTCTTCAGCTCCTTCATGCCATTGAGCTCATACCCAAGACTCAAGACCAGAACTCAAAACCAGACTTTTATACTTAACACTGCCCCACTCTGCCTCCCCCCGACCCACACTTTCTTGACTGATACTACAAGATTGCAGTAATTCGCCTCCGGCTGACACAACTTTTCTTTTTTCTTTTTTTTTTTTTTTTGACACAACTTTTCTAGTGAATTTCTTCTTGCCTTTTGAGATGTGTATCCTGTCTTAGAAGTTAACGAGCATGTGTTGGATGTCCATTAGAGCCATGACAGACTTATGGGAGAAGTTGTGGATACAAAGATGAGTAGGGCCTCTCCTGATCTTAAGAATCTCTCGGGTTATTGGAGGAATCAAAGAAGAAGGCAATAATTAAGATAGGGTATATAAGCACAAAAGAAGAAGGCATAGAATATGATGGGAGCACAGAGGACAGAGGCACTGTGAATCACTGGCATTGGTTGAGAGTTCCAAGGAAAGCGTCTCAGAGCACCTATGTAGCCAAAGTGAGCCCTCAGTGACAGAAAAAGTTGTTTGGCTAAGAGCATGAGTAAAATGGTGGGTAGGGTCAACAGGGTAAAGGGACTTATGTTCAGAATCACGAAATAGGCTTGCTAGTTTAGGGACCAACAAGCAGTACCAAATGTCTATAATGAAGACTACAGGTGGCTGAGGATGGGGAATGGTGAGAGACGAGGCTATCGGATAACAAAGTGATAGATAACATAAATAGACTCAAATATTATGATTTGAAGTCTGGAATTTATCCGTAGGATAATAGGAAGATTTAACAGGTTTAGGCATGGGTGCGATGTGGTCAGCTTTGCTTTTTAGAAGTTATTCTGCTGCAGTGTGGAGGCTAGATTAGAAGAGTTAAAGTGAGGCTATGGCAGTGGCCAAGTGGGAGTTACAGAGAATCAGACAAAGGAAGTAGCATTGGGAAGAGCATGAAGTGAGCAGATTCAAAGGATTTATAAAAGGGTGGATTTGATGAGATTTAATGATTGACTGGATTGGAAGGGAAAAAAGAGAACAGTGTCTCTAGGTTATTTTGTGGGCAACAGAGCTTGACCATCTCTTTGAAAATAAGTTCCATGAAATAAACTCAATTGCATTGCCACATTATCTCCTGAGACATGAAATTTAATTTCCTTCAAACTTCTTGTTTTGGAGTCTTGAAGTTTCTTCTTGGGCTAGTGTCCTCTAATAATATTAAGTATACTTTTGAACCCTGAAGGAGTTTCTGTCATTGGCAAAAATCAAGCATCCTGATGAGCTTTTATGGATTATCAGTGGCCACAGGAGCCCTTCTTTACAATTCAGAAAACTCTTCAATGTACAGTGCTTTGAAAAGCACAGCTATCCCCCCTAGGAGTGGATTATGTCGGTTTTGACACATCTCTATGGCAAAAAGAAATAATTCTAAAAGCCTACTAAATCTTTTCTCCAGCAAGACACCTACCAGCTAACTGGATAATCAGTCAGTATCTTTTTTTCACCTCAATTGAAATGTCATCTATTCTTCAGATACTACCTATCATCCTTCTACATCCATAAAGCCATACCAGCAACACCAGCAGACTTTGGTTTCTTCTCCTTTTTCTTAGTGTCAGTCCCATCCATTTTGTACATTTGTTTCATACATTTGTACATTTGTTACTTAAGGATTTATTGAACCCTGCCACATGTTGGGCACTGGTATAGTCCTTGGACACAAAATGCCTGTAGTGGGGCTGATATTTGGTGGGAGAAGGAAGACAATGGGCAATTAAACAAGTAAAGGAAACTGATAATTTCAGAGACTGAAATGGTATGCAGGAAATTAAAAATGAAAAGAAAAGAAAAAATGTTATTAGGGCTGGAGAGGTCTGGGTAATTTACATTGGTCAATACAGAAGGCCTTATTGAGTCTTGAGTGATCAAAAATAGAAGCCAGCCATGCCATGGCTTAGAGATAGCACTTTCTGGACAGAAGTCCAGAAGGGACAAATTTGACTTGTCCAGTATAGATAAGTGCTCTCATGTATCTGCAGCATAATTTTTATCCAGTTGACTTATTCTCTACTTTTCCATATTTGCACTCTGTGGGTTTCTAGGCTAATTGGATTATTTGCATATTTATTGTTTCTTGCTAAAATCCTACAATTCTTGAGGGCAAAGGTATATCATATATTTCATCCATTTCCTCCACAACCTCTAGCACAATGTGGGGAACACTACTAGATGCTCAATAAATTATTACTAAATTCAATTAAATTTACAGTAATTGAGCTCTTTTTCATAATATAAAGAGTGAACAAAAGAAATATCTACTAAACAACACAATGACATAACAAAAGTTCAAAAACAGATTATAAATTGTTCCACAAAGATTTGAGGGATACATTTTCATTTTAGTGTTTGTTGTCCTCCAATTAGTTAAAGAGTCATCTGAATTTAGGAAAGCGTTTTCCATGACAGCTGTCCACATTTTTGAGAGAGAGAAATTTGCCAGGACATGGCTTTAGAAATTATAAATGATTTCATTTGCTGCTGAAAGACACGAGCAGGGAAGGAAAGAGAATTTATTTTCTATATCCAACATGTAAGTCCTTGGGGCCAATGGCAGGGTAAGGGGCAGGTCCTAGAATTCTTAGTCCCAGAGGAAGCTTATGAGAGAGAATGAATCTGAATAACAATAAGCAGAAGGAGAGGAGACATTGGTCCTTGATCCACTCATTATAGCTCCACTCATTATTATTGGAGCTAATAAACTAATGTAGCTGAATCATACACAAAATGGGGAGTGTATTTAGATCCAAAGCAGGCAGGTCTGGGTGCCCAGAGGATCATCTTGGAAGTAGACTATTGGATGGCCAATTAGTCACAGCATCATTTTTATCACCATCTTTTGGCAGACCCAAGGATGCATATTCTGCCCAGAACAGATCACAGTGTGATGCTTTATTTCATATCTTTATCTATGCTGATGAGGTGTCAACATTTCTCTGTTTCAAGGATTTATGGTATGAAGCTGCTGCCATGGTGTCACCCAGGAGCACAACATCGTTTCAAACTGCTCCATCTCTATAATTATAACCTTGAGGTTTCCTCTTTATTCTTTCACTTCTTCTTTCCTTTACTTCTTTAGCCCAGAATTTGGTCCTTTTTGTCCCCATTCATTCATTAATTCAATAGATACTTAAAGAGCCTATGATAGATCAGATACTGTAATCAGCACTGATGATAATAGTAATGAAACAGAGTCTTATCCATAAACAAGAACAGACAGATCATAGAAAAAGTGCATTTAAATATATAAAAAACATAAGAAAGGGGGCTCTGTTTCACTCATAATCAGAGAGATACAAACAAAACATTACACAAAGATATCATTTTTTCACCTTTCAGAGTAGCAAAAAATTCACTGTTGGAAAGACTGAAGGGAAACAGCATTTTTACACATGGCTGGTGGGATTGTAAATTGGTACAATCCCTATGGGGGGCAATTTGGCATTATCTATCAAAATTATTAATGTAGGTAGCCATCGAATCACTTTGGGGAATTTAGACTATTTGCACACAGATAAAATAATATATGTACAAAGTTACTTATTTATTTAATAGGAAAAATGGAAAACACCCAAATGTCCAATAAACTATGGTATAGTTATATAACAGAACACTATGTGGCTGTAAATCAAACAATCCCAAAGTCCAAATCTCAAAAACAAAAGTAAAATGAGGACTTTTTCTAAGCACTGCTGGGGAAAGTCTGCAATGGAAGAGCAATGAGCCCAATGGTGTGTTTAATAAATGTCCTTTTCTGAATAAAAGAAGAAGAAAGGAAGCATACATATTCTTATTTGAATATATTTGCATGAGGAACCTGGAAAGACACATAAGAATTCCATAAATGTGGCTATCTTCTAGAGAGTGGTAACTGAATGGTTGTGGGACTGCAAGACTTTTCAATGTCCATTAAAATCACTTGATTTTTGATACATATAAAGAATTATTTAATCAAAGATGCAAAGTCTTTGTCCTCTTGGCTCTTATAGTCCAGGGGTAGAGACAGAAAATAAAGGGACAATAAGTATAGAACATAGTGTCTAATGACGATAATTACTGAAGATTAAAAGGAAAGTTCAGTAAGGGAATGGAAAGTGAAAGATGTGCTATTTTAGGTAAAAGGTCAAGGATGGCCACTGTGAGTAGGCAGCAGTAAAAGACAAAACTGAATGAAGTAGGAGGGGCCATGCAGATATCTTGGGAAAGAGTGATCTGGAGAGAGGGAACAGCAGGCGCTAGGACCATGCTGCAGGAACATACTTATACTAGTCGAGGTATAGCTTGAGACTTTCAGAGAGGTAGCCAGGGCAAGATTGTGTAGGACCTTATGGGTCTTTATGAAGCCTTTGGATTTTGTTCCCTATGTGATTAGAAGACAATGGGCTTCCCTTTGTCTTCTGATGCTCTCCCAATTCTTCTAGTCCCTTCTCTGTTCTGGTTTTATTTACCTCCCATGCAGCCAAGATGCCATGATCACCAGTAAAAATGTTCTCTTATCCTCCCACTGCTGCCTTTTGCCAATCTTCATTCTTGAGCAAATTCTCCATCCATACTGCTACATGGCAAGGAACTGAAGAACATCCTCCAGTTGCCACCTAGCAAGAGATTGGGGCCACCATTATAGTAGCCTATGAAGAATTGAGTGTTCTCAACAATCATGTGAATTTGGAAGAGTTTCTTCCACAATCAAGCCTCAGGTAAAACCATAGCCCCAACTGACCTCTTGATTGCAGCCCTTTAAGACTCTAGAAAGAACCCAGATAAGATGGGCTTTAAAACCTGACCCACAGGAACTGGGCAAAAATAAATATGTGCTGTTTTTAAGCTGTTAAATTTGTAATGATATTATGTAGTAATAGATATTCAGTATATTATCAATCTCTATTCTCAGAACACTACAATAGACCTTTATTACAACTCTTATCCCTTGCTATTGGAAGTCTCTGATTACTGTCTTTCTCCCCTCTGACATTGGAGATGTGTGAGGGAGATGATTACATATTTCTCCACATCCTGAGATCCTGATACCATGTAGGGCCTAGCTGGCACTTAATAAATGTTCATTGAATGAATTTCCTCCTCTAATACTTTTCAAATACTCAAGGAAAAACAACTGGATTTTTGATTGGGTACAAAAGGATAACACTTGTTTTGCAAGTGAATGAAACTGAAATAGATCACAAAGGAGTAAAAATGACAACTGCATGGTGACATGTGTCTAATGCCAACTTTTCAATGGGATCATCTTGATTAATGAGGTCCTTCTTTTGTGCAGTCACTAGGAAAATGAAAAAAGAAGGTCTATTTTCTCTTATAGTCTACTTTCAAAGGCATGGCCTTCTCATTATGAATAATCAAATACTATTCTGAAGGAAGGGCAAACTTGAAATGACTAACTTTCAGCTTTTAAGGCCTACTATTCAAGTAAAGAGTAAGCATTTTTTTATAAAACCAATATTATGATTTCACTTGGATAATTTAGTACTTTGAAAAATAACAGTGTTCCTCTTCCATCTTCTGGTTAACAAATCTGTTTGAGGAGTCCACTCACTGAGAACATTCCAAGGTTTTTAAAAAATTTTTTGAGGGAGTTAATGAGATCAAGTGGCATAGTATATATTTTTTTTAATAAATGGTTTCCTATGAAATTATAACACACATCTCAGACAGAAACTGTGACTTAGTATAGCATTTATTTTGTGCCAATACATATTTATTAATGTGAATGAAATTCTAATGTTTATTATAAATACAGCACAGGGATCAAAGTCTTTGGAATTAAATGATACAGGTTTGCGCCGCAGATCCAACTACTACAAGCTATAAAGCCTTGAAGACACCTGCTGATGTTCTGTGGGTATCACTACTCTTATTCCTGTACCTGAAGCCTAGAGAAAAGGGTTTATGAGGACTATGAGTGCTTGGTGTGAGACCAACATCACTACTGATTTAACACAGCACTGAATTTCCTGGCCAACGTTATGAGGAAAGAAAAAGAAAAAAAAAGAAATAAAGATGGGAGGAAAGATTTTAAAAATAATAATCGAAACTGACAGATTATTGGGACTAAGAAGAGAGTCTAGCAAAGTGGCTAAAGACAAGACCAAAGCACAAAACATCATAGCAGTTTCTACAAAAGCACTAAGCAACCAGAAAATTTAATTAAAATTAAAGCCACCCACTGAAGCAACAAGCATAAACAATTCTAAACAGGAATACATAAGACTTACATGGAGACAACCTTAAAACTTGAATAGAGAGAAAATGTTCTGAACAAGTGAAGAGACATTTTGTGGTCTTGGGTAGTTCCATCCCTTATGAAGGTGTAAATTCTCCTCCAAATTAATCCATACTACTGCAATACCTGTAAGATCTTCGTTGAGCATTTTGAGGAACTCAGTAAACTTAGTCTAAGGTTTCTATGGAAAATTAAATATCTCCAAATAATCAAGGCAACATGAAAAGCCACAGTTAAGAAGGAACGACTTGCCTTACTGATGTTGAGGCTTAATACCAAGTCAAGGTAAAGATGTTGGTGCCATCCGACTCCATCTATGGGGGGAAGATAATTGCAGTCACAACATGACAGGGCTATTGTTTGTTTTACTTTGTGGTGTGTGTACGTGACATGCTGGTTGTACAATCTATATGGAACAGCAACAAGCCAAGAAGAGCCACAATATTCCTATTGGAGAACTATATGGGAATACGGCAAACAAAATATCAGAGCGTATTATGAAGCTTTAGTAATTAAAATAGGGTGTCATTATTGAAAAGAAAGACAAATTGATCAACAGAGTAAAATATAGACCTTCTAGAGCAGACTCATAATCTAATGATAGATATGAAACTATAGAACAGTGAGGAAAGGATGGATCTTGCAGTAAACAGTGCTTGGAGAGTTTTTATGCTATATCATATACAAAAATAAAATCCAGGTAGATTATAGACAACTATGAAAGACAAAGCTATAAAACTTTTAGAGGACAATATAAGGAAATCTATCTGCAATCTTGGGATGAAGAAGGATTCTTAAATAAAACTTTAAAAACATAAAGCATAAAGGAAATTATTGATATATTTGATTGCACTAAGTTTAAGAACTTCTTTTCATCATAAATGGCCATAAAGAAAATGAAAAGACAAGGTATGCACTGGCAGAAAACACTAACTGCTGTGATAGTCAATAGACTAGGGACAAGAATATAGATATCTATACCTGTATCTATCTATCTATATATCTATATCTATCTATCTATCTATTTATCTACCTATCATCTCTCTATATAGATATATATCTATATAGAGAGAGAGATAACAGAGAGAGAAGGAGAGATGCAACTTCTAAAAATCAGTAAGAGAAGGACAGACATTAGAAAAATATGCATAAGGCAGAAGCGGTGATAACAGGAATGAACAATAAATATATGAAAAGGTGTTCAACCTCATCAATAGTCATAGAAATGCAATTTAAAAGCACAATGTCCATATATAGTAAAATGGGTAAATTACAGTAAGTTCATACAATGAAATATTATGAAATGAATGCAAAGATACATTGGCATAATGGAATTAGGAAGATACACAGAATGTTCTATTTCTTAAGCTGGATATTGTGCATATATGGGATCATTGTGCTGTTATTGTATCTTATACAGACCTTGTAACTACCCTTTTGTATCTAATAAATATTGGACCTACGCTATTTTTTAAAGGAAAACATGAGTGTTTCTAGGTGTGGAGATCTTAGTAGAATCTGTCCTATAGGACTATGGACATGGGCAAGTAGGCCTGAATAGGAATGCAAAACGTGAACTGGGGTTTGGAAGCTCAGGAAAAAGTAGCTTTTAATTTAAGTATTCCTCATAAATTAGAGGGGTGCCTGGGTGGCTCAGTGGGTTAAGCTTCTGCCTTCAGCTCAGGTCATGGTCTCAGGGTCCTGGGATCGAGCCCTGCATAGGGCTCTCTCTGCTCAGTGGAGAGCCTGCTTCCCCCTCTCTCTCTGCCTGCCTCTCTGCTTACTTGTGATCTCTCTCTCTGTCAAATAAATAAATAAAATCTTTTAAAAAATCCCTCATAACTTAGATACTAAAACTGAGATTGTATTTTTTGGCTTAAGTAACAGCAGGAATTTTTTTCTTTCTTAGGAGAAGCCAAGGAAATTATGGGTCTGACCATGTTTCCAGGTGGGGTGAAAGGAACTTTTTACCTGCACAAATTTTTAAAAAACATTGGGTGGGAGACAAACAAAAATGCTTATGATTATACCCTGTAGACCCTGCTCATTCAACCCAGTTCACAGGGCAGTTAAGGAAATCAAATGAGATAATGACTATAAAATTAGACCTGCCGTTTGGGTAAGTGCAACAAATATTAGCTTATATATAGTTATCATTACCTTATCATACGGGAGAATTACAAAATGATTTTTAAATTTTCTTTGCAATACCATTATGGGAATTTTCACAGATATAGATCTACTAAAGTGCAACCATTGAATTTAGGAGAATTTTTTTTAAAGATTTATTCATTTGACAGACAGAGATACAAGTAGGCAGAGAGGCAGGCAGAGAGAGAGGAAGGGAAGCAGGCCCCCCGCCGAGCAGAGAACCCTATGTGGGGCTCCATCCCAGGACCCTGAGATCATGAGCCAAAGGCAGAGGCTTAACCCACTGAGCCACCCAGGTGCCCCTGAATTTAGGAGAATTAACTAGGTTACTAGACTTGCAGTCCATGAGAATTGCTGATACGGAAGCTTTAAATATTTGGAGTGTTCAGACAATTTGCTTAGTTCAAAAGAGCCATCAAAGGCATATACCTCCCCAGCAAGAGGCTTGCAGGAACAATAGTCACCATGTGCAAATCGATGCTATAAACTAATAGCTGACCTTTATTTTCAAATGCAGCCATCATTTTCTTTAAATCCTTCCTTTCTAATTTATGTCTTCATTTACTTTTTGTTAAGTTAACTTATTTGTTAAGTATTCTTTAGGGGGAGAAGCTAAGAACTACTTATCAAATTAAGAGTTTGCAACTTTGGTCCTAAGTTTCATTTCTTGTTTTGCTTAATTAAGTTAACACAAACAAGAAAACAAAGAACAAAACAGAAATTTGGGACAAATGCTGAGTCCCCAGTGTGAGCCTGATATAAGATCACTGAGTAGAGTCAGGGACCTAATAAGAAATGTCAAATATTAGGGATTTAAAAAATAAATAGAAATAGAAATTTAGAGTACCAGTTGCATCTGGGATTGTACGTAGGGAATGACATTGGGATCATTTGAGGAAAAGGGGACAAGAAAATATTCGGAATGGTTTATGTAATAAGTAATTTTAAAACAAAAACAGATAGCCTTTTGTAATATAATAGAAAAGAAAATATGCTTCATGTAGTTTCCTGCCAAATGAGACTTTGGCAACTTAATACCTCTACAGGGAAATCAATGCTTAATATCCACATATTGGGAACTAAAAATAACCAAAACATGCATTTGTATGCAGTACTGTCATACCTTTTACTTTATAACCTTACTTTTATGCCTACGTGCCTTGGTTATGTTCATTTTCAATCTTTATAGCATTGTGCAGAGGATGGAAAAAAAGACAAAACCATATGTTTGTTGATGACCTGGGTCCAAGATGAGAAAGAGAAATGATATTTCTATGTTTTATGTATTTCCCATGACCAAAAATGTGATTTTTCCAACTGTTACTGTCTTGCAGAAGTACATATGCCTTACAGAGCAAATACACTTCCATTCTGTTTTCATTGAGATGACCAGCTGATTCTGATCAATCCCAGGTCCCAAGTCTGACAGAGATTTATTCAGACCATTGCTTGATTTCAGACTGTGCCTAATCTAGAAAATTCAACACTAAATGATCTCCCTGTAAATCATTCTTATCTTCAACATATTCACCAGGTCACTGGTCCCTAATCCACCATTTTTTCTCAACTCTTAATTGAAGCATATTCTTCTCTATTACTGTTATAGAATGCCAATGTTATAATCTGTAATTAGAAACACTCCAAAAATACATCTTTTCTTTATCCCTTTTCCCCATGAACTTATAGAAAAACAAATGTGCCAGGATTATTCTCACCCACAAACAGGAATCAATCTATACCAAAGTCTCTGGCGTAATATGTATTAGCCTGTTACCAAGGACAAAATTTATATTTAGTTAAAAATGTGTCACTCCACACATAGCTTCTCAGAACTGTAGTAAATAAAAATGGATGCCTGTTTAGGCATTAAAAAAATAGAATTATTTTGAGAAATATAACCCACTTACACAATGAAAAGTCATGGAATGAATGTACCATGTGCCAATAGTGGTGTGCTTCAAAGAATAATGAGTTCTGTTTTGGTGATCTTACTTTAAAGTCCATTGACATTATAGCCAATATATTTACTGCTAGCCTGTGCACAAAGCCCAAGTCCCAGGCTTCTGAATAATGGTGTAAAAATAAGATGTCACATAAAGATGCCGTGTGCAATCTAATGTTTTGCATTTTTTAATAAGACAAACTGCCTTGCTAATTTCATTTCTTCTTTCTATTTGTTTTGGAGTAATTTAACTTACAAAATTTCATAAATAAAAGGTTATTTTAATAATTGATCCTGACATATCAACTTCAAGGCAAGTCAGTCCACTTATAAGAAATCCCTTTATGTTTTAAATTCAGATTAGATAAGCTCTTCTTAGGGGGTTATCTCTTTGAAGATGCTTATTAAAAAATGGCAGGGTGGAGCACCTGGGTAGCTCAGTGGGTTAAGCCTCTGCCTTTATCTCAGGTCATGATCTCAGGGTCCTGGGATCGAGCCCTGCATAGGGCTCTCTGCTCAGTGGGGAGCCTGCTTCCCCCCCCCTCTCTGCCTGCCTCTCTGCCTACTTGTGATCTTTCTCTCTCTCTGTCAAATAAATAAATAAAATCTTTTTTTTAAATGGCAGGGTATAAAGAACCATTTTCTTCTAGCCATTTGTATTATCTTTATTCTTTGCTAGAAGCATGCATACAGCAGGAACAAAATAAAGGCCTGCTTCTAAGAATAAAGTATTAAACTTCTGGCAGGTTATATTTTTCTATTACAGTTTACATAGCTTAATAACTGGATTTTTACTTTTAAATCACAGTTTGAGATGACCCAAAACAGGAAAAGTCAGCATAGGATAATAGTAATGAAAGTGAAAAGTTAAGTCTAGAGTTGAATATAAGAGATTATGTATTGTTTACCCTAAGTACTGTGAAATGTAATTAACTCTCCAGAACAACAACAACAACAAAAAAGACAAACCAATAACAGACAAAAACCAAAACTAATTAGAAAACTGAAATATTTCCTAACCACAAGCTTCAAAAAACTAATTATCAAAAGAAATCATTATATTAATGCTAACAACATCCATTTAACCAAGGTATCTTTTTAAAGTGACATTCACTACAATTACAGCAATTAAACTAATGCCAGATTTCCTTCTGAATTAGATTAACTAAAATTTTGCTTTTCTTTGAATATTTCATAAGCCAATTTTTCTTAAGTCTGGTCTTAGAGAAGAGTAGAATACTGTCCTATCTTCTGGCTCATAATTTGCTTTTTATACTACTGAAACTCACATGAGAAAGTTAGAAACAGTGGGTGTCCAAAGTTTTCTATACAGCTTTCATGGTTTTATCATACAAGTAAGTATTCATTCCCTCCGTTTTTAGTGAGGTCCCACTGCGCTCTAGGAATTGTCAGGAAAAGTGCTTATAGAGATGAAGGAGTCATCAAGGCCCCTGCTCACACTGAACTTAAGTTCTACTGGTAGGAAACAGAGAGCAAATGAGCAAACAAATATGTGAAAGTATTGATGATTGTGTTATGTCAGAGAAGGAAATACATAGGATGCTTTGGTCAAGAATAAAAAGGATGGTGCCCTCCTTAGATTTAGTGCTTAACAAAGGCCTCTCGAAGTTAGTGGCATTTGCGATGAGACTTGAAGGATAAGAAGCTGGTCATTTGGAGAATGATCCATGTGGAGGAAGCAGCAAGTAAATTGATCCTGAGCAGCTAAGAGCTTGTGGTGTTCTGGGCATTAGCAGAAGACCACGTGGCAGGGAGTGGAGAACCACACGTGAGCAGCACAAGTGGAAGCTGAAGAGCTAGCTCAGGGCCTGGTCATTCAGAACCTTGCAAGCTGGGTGAAGAGTTTAGATGTGATTATTTTATTCTAAGAGCACTACGATGCTACAGAGGTCTTCTTGTGAGAGTGCGGAGTGAGATGTGTGAATTTAAGCGTGACGCAATTACTCTGCCTACTTTGCAGAGGATGTCCTGAGTATCAGAAGTAGAAGGGAGGTATCAGTTAGCAGGTGCTATAGTGGTCCAGGTCGGGGGAGGATTCAGGTTTGACTTGGAGTGGGGACAACGGAGATGGAGAGAAATAATGGATGTGCAGTAACTTCAAGGCAGGATTGACAGGACTTAGACCAAAGGCACGAATGTGAACAGCAAAGGAAGGGGCTAAAAGTAATCCCACATAATCCCAGGTAATCCCTGGTTTCATGGTGGGTATCTTCCTTACTTGCAGAATAGAAAGACAAATTTTTCCCTTCCCAAGGGTATAAATTATATGACATTTGAATTTGGTAAATGTAAATGCTTGAAAAAGGAAGATACCTAACACTGATACTCAGAAGAAATATTACAGACACTCATGCAGTATACTATGGAGAACAAAAGCACTGTGCTTTATAATTAGCAGGGCATTGGTCCTCAATTCCACTATGTTCTTTGTTATTTGGCAAATTACTTAGTATCTTTACATTAAAGTTTTTTTTCCTGTAACACTACAGTAATGTCAAATGCAACAAACTACTGTGAAATTATTACAGTAGGATATGTGAAAGTGTAATATGGAGTACTAGGAGAGAAATAACCTTTATTAAAATATTTCCATATGGTTTATCTGACTTCTAAATATGAGCACTTCATTATGTCAACATATAAAGGAAGATTCAGTGACCAACAAGTTTTTATATCCACTTTTTTTCCACCAGGAGAGTCTTTTAATGCCTTGTACTGTGAAAGAATGCATTCATTGTAACCAGAATGATAGTAATTAGCTTCATTTTTTCTTGGTATGGTGAAAATATTTTGATGAATCCTCTATAAGAATGTTACAACATAACAAAAAACAATATCTATATGAATAAAAGGTTTTATGTTAGGATGTGTAAAACTGTATTTTTAAAAAAATTTAGCTTGTTGCAATTTTTCTAGAAGAGAACTTCTTTTACGTCATTCTAGACACATAATATTTAATGAGCAGCCTTACTATATTTCTAAGCCTCTCCAGATTTTCAATCTATTGACATTTTTCTACTACTAGATAAAATAGAAGTTAAAATAGAAAGTACTCTCTGAAAACCACAAATTATGATTATCTGAATGAGAGAGAGAGAGCAAGAGAGTATGGGTATAATCCAAACACAGCAGAGTGCATAATTTCAAAAGGAAGAGGTCTTCAAGGGAACATAATTCTATGTTGGACCTAGTCTTTATGAATACAACCCCATTAACTAATTATACTGTGTGCTGAAATACATTACTGAAATCTATTATGTGAAATAAAACTTAGTATTGAAGCATAATTTTCACATACTGCAGAGAGTTAATTATTAAATATATTATCCATTGCACAAAAACCACAGTGTGGATAATGATGTTTTTTCAGGGTCCAAGTGTGAATGACAGAAAACAAATGTTTCCATTAGCCTATTTCACACTGATAAAATCATTTTATTGGATTTTACTTCTGTGGTATAACTTTTTTAAAAAAGTAATACATCCCACATTCCAATCATGTGAAATTGAAAAAATAGTGGAAAATATTATCAGTAATCCCTGTCTTCACCAGCCCATCCCAGTGTTAAAATTTTATGGTATTTTTTTGTAGATACTTTATATGTATTGTTCCTGTTTTTTTAATTTACAAAATATGGGAGGCATGTATACAGCACATATAATTTTTCTATCCTACTTTCCTCACGTCATAGTGTATTGAGAAATTTAGCCCATGTTATATAATATTCTTTTAATTATGGTTTTATTCAATACATAATACCCTCAGAAGTTCTGTTGGAATTTCATTAAATTTATTAATTTATGTATATAAACTTAATATCTTCACAAGGAACTTTATTTCCATCCAGGCAGATCACACTTTCATCTTCACTTATATCTTCTTCTTCTTCTTCTTTTTTTTTTTTTAACTTTAGCAGCATCCAAGTCTTTTTTCCCCATAAGCCAGGCACATTGCTTGTTCAGTTCATTGCCAGGGTTTTTCTTTCCTCTGTAGATAAGGAGTCTTATTTAACTCTAATTTCTAGCTGCTTATTACTGGGTAAAAAGGAAAGGCTATTGATTTGTCTACTTATTTTGTCAGCAGTCACCTTATTAAACTTACTTATGGTTGACTCTC
Source organism: Taxidea taxus jeffersonii (assembly GCA_003697995.1). NCBI lineage: Eukaryota > Metazoa > Chordata > Mammalia > Carnivora > Mustelidae > Taxidea > Taxidea taxus. Next base: position 52,643 of record RCUC01148973.1, on the reverse strand, counting down.
TAGGGTTTTATTGGTAAAAACATATATCATAAGCAAATAAGGAATTATTTCACTTTTTTCAGATATTTTTATTTCATACTTTTCTTGACTTATTGCATTAGCAACAATTCCTAGAATAAAGCTAAATTATATCTATTACAGCAAATATTCTTGGTATTAGGATTAATTATAATCCTAATATTTCATTGTTAGGTATGATATTGCCTGCCATCTTAATACAGAGCTATTTTTATCTTATTAAAGAAATTTCTTTTCTACCTCGCTTATAAAAATGCATATATTTAAATCAAGAAGGGTTATTGGACTTTTATCAAAAGATCAGTATTTCTCTAGATGTTGACTTGCTATTATCTATAATCTATAATAATAATAGTAACAGTAAAATAGCCAAATTTATTGAAATTTAATACTTGCGAGGTACTAAGCTAAACATTACACAAAATATCTTATTTAAACCTTATAACAGTTATATGATATAAACACTATTATTATCTCCTACTATAGTAATTGTATTCACATTATAGACCTAAGTTTCTAATAATGAAATATATCTGCATTTGGGGAATAAACCCTTCTTGTTTAAAATGAATTATTTGTTTATTATATTGCTTGACTCTATTTACTAATCTAATATCTAGGATTTTTCCATTTATAGCAGTACAGACATGTCCTAATAGCATTACATTTAATTCTAATCACAACCCTATGAGAGAAATATAATGATCTCTAGTTTCTAGGTGAAGGGACAAGAGCAAAATAAGGGCATAAGTAAAGAATTCTTCTAAACTTGCATAGCTAGTAAATGATGAAGCTAAAATTTGAATCCATAGTAGAAAAAAACAAAGACTAAAACCCTATGAAAATCTCATTGCTATGGATTGAATGTTTGTGTGCCCCCAAAATTCATATGTTGAAACCTTAATCCCTGATGTGAAGTTATTTGAGATGGGGACTTTGGGATCTCATTAGGTCATGAGGATAAGACCTTTGTAACATGATTAGTGCCCTTGTAGGAAGAGACATGACCTGAGAGAGCTCGCTTCCCCTCACCCTTCACTGTGTGAGAAATACAATGAGAAGGCAGCTGTTTATGAGCCAGAGGGGCTCTCACCAGACACTGGATCTGCTGGAACCTTGATCTTGGACTTTGAAGCTTCCAAAACCATGAGGAGTAAATGTTTGTTATTTAGGCCACTCAGTTTACTGTATTCTTTTATAGTAGTCTGAACTGACTAAGACACCCATAAAGAAAAATACACCAGAATGGTTAATAGTATGGACTGTGGAGCTTCTGCCTTTTCTTATAAATCCATAGAAATCATTTATATATTTTTGGATACTAGTTCTAAGTTGGCTTGGATATTGTTAATAAATTCTCTCACTGACAGTGATTTCATTTTAAAATAGTCATAGATTACACAGAGGAAAGGATCAAAGAAATATGCAACCAACTTTTTGGAGTAGTTACCTTTGGGAGAGTTACCTTTTACGATAGTAGTTCCATAATGTTTGAATTTTATATAATTATATCACATTTGTGGTCTGAAAAAAATATGTGATGATATTAAAAATGTTTTCTAGGTCTTTGATAATCTTTTCTGGTATTGCAGCCACTCCTGAAATCTCTCCTTTTTTTCTGCTGTGTTGGCATAAGCATGCATGCTCTTATTTGTTTTATTATGGAGTTGAGATGAGAATAATTGGTTGTGTCCTCATTAGATATTTGAAAACAATTATATCACAACTCCTTTAACCTTCCCTTTTGAATATTTAGCATTTCATGATTTCAAAGAAAGGTGACAAGATAACATTTTAAGAAACTGTAAGATTCAAGCTAATTAACTTATTTTAGATATTAAACTGTCTCTTTACTCTGAAGTATAGACTAGAATAAAAAATACCTTAAGAACTAGCCTAACTTTTCTCATTAATTATTTTTGTTCTTTGAACAATATTGGCCCAAACCTAGCTTTAAATGAGGGCTGGGCAGAAAAATTCCCTCCTCAGGCAAGACTCCTTTTAATTTGAGAACTGGCATTATAATATATCACTTGAAATGTGTACCTTACAGATACTTTCCAAAATAAGCAATAGCAAATAAAAGGAATTTATATTATAAATCATGTTTAATATGTATCCCTGTGTACAAATACATCATTACAGAGCTTATGTGCATACTTCCGAAAGCATTGTCCTGGTTGTTTCATTTTGGTAAAATTAATCATAATTTTGGTACTTTTCCAGTGGACCAAGAAATCTGTTGGATTGCCAATGTATTTTTCCTTCCTATTGTAAAAATCTGGTCATCCTTTTTCAGAAATAAGTGCTGCTAGACTTCAAATTTAAATATTTATGAGGGGGGGATTCAAAACATGTCCTGTTGTGGAAAGAAACACACATTCTTGCTTGATTTGTCTCATGGGATCTAGGAAGCACTTTTCTCTCCTTGTTTCTCATCTCATTTATACAGATACAAATTTCATTAATATTTAAACCTAAATATTAAAAGAAACAAAATTTCAAATACAAAGCCTTTGATGTGGAATGTCTCTTTTTGGATCTGTGCTTGCCAGGCTTATTGTCAGCACTGTAACTTTACACAACCATCATTTCTGACTAGCAGTCATCAAAAACTCACCATAGGCCTCTAGGGAATTGTGAAACAAATGAAGTCGCAGGAAAGAAATAGAAGGCAAAGAAGTAGCAGGCAAAAGAAATAATCATAAGGTACTGTGATTTCTTTTCAAAAGGAGAAAAAAAGAAAGTACAGGATGCTATGGAAACATGAAACAGATGGACTTACCCTTGGCTGTGGGATCAGAGAAAGTATCTCTGGAAAAGTATTATTTAAACTGAGATCCAAAGAAACGACAAGTGTTAGCGAGGATGTGGGGAAAAGGAACTCTCACGCACGTTGGTGGGAATGCAAACTGGTGCAGCCACTGTGGAAAACAGTATGGAAGTCCTCAAAAAGTTAAAAAATAGAGCTACCCTATGATCTGGTAATCACACTACTGGGTATTTAGCCCAAAGAAAACAAAAAACTCTAATTCAAAAAGATACATGCACCCCTATGTTAATTGTAACATTATTTACAATGGCCAAGATATGGAAGCAGCCTAAGTGTCCATCAACAGATAAATGAAGAGGTGAGATACACACACACACACACACACACACACACGTATATATTACCATCTTAAAAAAAGAATGAAGTCTTGCCATTTACAACAATATATATGGAGCTGGAGAGTATCATGCTAAATGAAATAAACCAGACAGAGAAAGACAAATACCATATGATTTCACACATATGTGGAATTTAACAACAACAACAAAAAACCCCTATGAACAAAGGGAAAAAAGAGAGGCAAATCAAGACACAGACTTACTACAGAAAACAAACTGATGGTTACCAGAGGGGAGGTAGGTGGGTTGAATGAAACTGTGAAGGGATTAAGAGTATGCTTATGATGAGTACTGAGTAATATGTAGAATTGTTCAATCACTATATTGTACAGTGAAACTAATGTAACACACTGTATGTTAACAATACTGAAATTAAAATTAAAACCTTAAAAAAATAAACTGGGGGAGGGATGCCTGGGTGGTTCAGTCAATTAAGTATCTGACTCAGGTCTTGATCTCAGGATCATGAGTTTAAGTCCCATGTTGGGCTCTACACTGGACTTAATGTCTACTTAAAAGAAAAAGAAAAAGAAAGAAAGAAAGAAAGAAAGATCTGAAGCATGATTAAGTATTAGTTAGTTCAGAAAGGCAAGACACAGACATTCCAGGAAGAGAATATTCCAACACTTCCTGTCAGAATAAGGATTGGTACAGTCTCACAAAACTATAAACAATCCACTGTTCTTTGTCATAGTGTTCTGTGAGTGTTTTCCTTTACAAAGAATGAACTCCTGGAATAGGGGAGTTTGTCTTAGTCATTGTTAAATGTCCAATACCTAAGGCAATGCCTGAAGAAGAAGAAGAAGGAGAAGGAGAAGGAGAAGGAGAAGGAGAAGAAGAAGAAGTTCTACATAGTAGAACTTCCATAAATGTTAAGTGGCTCCATAAAATATTCCTGTTTATTGAGATACTTATAAGAATGTTCATTTTCTCCTTGGTCCTGTTTGAGCTTCAGGTAAATTTCCACTTAGTAGACAGTAATGTCTGAGCTTTGTTATCATCCATGTTGTTGAGTTTTCCAAAGGTATGGTAATTTAGTTTAGATAAGACATATTATGAAGTATAATGTTTTATTTATTTTTCATCTTTTCATTACAAATTAGACTTCTCTTATAGTATGCATAAGTAAAATACATTACTTTAACATAAACTAATATTTTAAAGTGTTATATACATGCTAGGGGAACATTTTAAAACATAAAAATAGAAAACAAGCTAAAAAATCTAAAATGTGTTAAAAATAAGTGCTGATTTGGGGCTCCTTGCATGTGACTCTTGATCTTGGGGTTTTGGGTTCAAGCCCTACATTGCATGTAGAAATTACTTTTTAAAATGTTTTTAAAACATTTTTATGAATCCTTGTCTCAACATTTCCTTAATTTAACTTAGGCTTACAGATTCCTATAGAGCAATCTTTTGGTAGTGCTAAGAATTTTGTCTTCATGATAAAAGTCCCGAAGTCTTTGGGAAATAGACACACACTGTCACATTCAGTCACATTCACACGGATATGTATATAGTACTTTGGGGTTTCAGAGCTCTAAGGAATAAAAAACTTCAAAAGAAATTCTCTATAGCAGTAGGATCCTAGCTACTACTTTCACATTTACTAGAAAAAAAATGGATGAAGCATCTTAATAATAGTCCTTTTGGCTATTTTTACTCTATCAATATTCTCTTTACTTAGCTGAAATAGAGAAATGACAACATATACAGTGTGAATCACTTGTCCAGATATAAACCTCATGATGGTCTTTGTTTTTTCAGGCACAGTCTTCTTGACAGCTTCTAAGATAACCAAAGGGGGGAAAAAATCCAATTTGAGATGCCCTCCAACTTTCTCCATTCTTACCTTCGGTTAAAAATACATTTAAATAGAATACAGGGAAATTTTTGAATGAACTCTCAGTTTCTTCCAAATGACATGGTTTTCAGAAATCATTTTTTGTTTTCTGTTTCTGTTTTGAAATCTGCTTCCCGATAGGTTCTGGTTTTAATTCTGCCATGTTAGGAGGTTCTTTAGAGTAAAGAGGTAACTCATTAGGTTAAAATAAACGAGACTTTAAAACAGTTTCTAGTTAAATTTGTCTAAATACTAAATGATTTGCATAAGGCTTTGTTTTAGCCTTATTCATTTTTGAGTCCTCAGGGCTTACTTAGCACTGTGTCTAGCACATAGTAGATGCTCAATAGATATTTGATAAATCAATGAAAGCATGGACTGTTGATAGGAAAATCCTCAAAATACCTGCATCACTAGAATTTTATGTAGTTCAATTAGAATGCTATTTCGGATTCTCAGATAAGAGACTCTATAAAGATATATCATCAATAATAGTAACAAGCCTTATTATTTGGGAGTGACAGCATATCTTTTGCTTCTTTAATGACTCATATGCCACAGTACATAATGTTTGTTTGATAATGAAACATTGCAACCTCTAGACGTATGTGAGCTGTGATGATTTAAGTGGCTGAATTTAAAAATACCTTCCAAGCAGTCACACTAAATGAACATGCCATACAAGGAGGACTAAGTGGAATGTTTAGTTTTCAGGTTGAAAATTACTGGTAGCAAGTCTAACCTATTATTGTGTGTAAATCTTTAGATACCCATAATTTCATTCCCTAATTTAAAACAAAAGTTCTATAATAGTAAAGTATAGGATAAATAGATGTTCCTTATTTGTTTTTCTTGTGTACTATTTAAGTCCATAGCCAGTATCTACCCAAGTATCTACATTGGGTAAGCAAAAATTGGCTCTAAGGAAAACCACCAAATACTATAATTCAACAATATTATTCCTGTGAGTAGCACAATTGTATTAACACAAGAACCAAGTGCATTGTAACAACGAGGGGAAAGGAAAAGAAACTTACATTTTTTTAAACCCCTGTAGCTGCTGGTTTTCTCATTGTTCTACTCTATTCTAACTGCTCTAATAAAGTTAACATGAACTAGGTAGCTTATAAACAATAAATATTTGTTTCTTATAGTTTGGAGTCTGAGAAATCCTAGATCATGGCACCGACAGGTTTGGTGTCTGATGAGAGCCTGGTATAAGGGGTACATGGTATAAGGGGAAAGGGATTTCTCTCAAGGCTGTTTCATAAAAGCATGAATCCCATTCATAAGGGTTCCACACCCATGACCTAAGGACTTTCCAAAGGCCATACCTGCTAGCACCATCGCTTTGGGGTTAGGATTTCAATGTATGAATTTGGAGGGGGTAAAAGCATTCAGACCATGCACTCATAAAATCCTCATGCTCCAACCTGGTGTGTGAGGCCTGATCTGGCTTTATAGGCCTAGAGCCTTAGTTATGATGGCCCAGTACGGAGGGCAAAATGCACGTGGATGTACTCAGAGGCTCTCAGATGAATAGAGGCACCCTGCTGGGTCCTGGCCCTGAGCCAGGACCTGCGGCCAAGATGGAGTCACTAGTATGGGCTCTCAGAGGCTGCAACTCATCTCTCATCATCCAAGCCCACACCATCACAATCCCACCTGGAGATGAGATTCACTTTCTTTCTTGGGACTTTTTATCATATGCATGGATATCTGACACCTAGCTTACCAAAGTGAGGGCTGATGGTTATCCCCGAGGAGCAATCTCTCTCTGTTAGAAACCTTCAGAAATTATGTTTACAATAATTTAAAGTAAGCCAAGACTTCTGGGAAATGCCTGCTGAGGTAACACCTGGAGGTAAAGCCCACACTCCTACTGTCCGATGAAGAGAGCATTACCACTGTTTGGTAGATAAGGAATGAAAGCTATGAAAGTCTAAGTAACTTATACATGTCTCCACAGCTGGGATTCAGAGGAGCCAAAATGGAAGTGTGAAGACAGCTCTGTGTCTCCATGACAACATCTTGTTCACATTCCCAGGCATTAATGGGGAGCCTTACTCCGTTCATTATGCAATACTTGCCTGAAAAGAGGTGAAGGAACCCTGCTATAGTTAACACTGTCCCAAAACTGATTGAAAGATTCTGGTTCTAACCCTACTTAAAAACTTTAAGGGACAATTCATTGCTCTGTGAAATAGTGAAAAAGAAGGTGGGATCAAAACCCCACCTTTTGCCAAGACAGTGTGGCTTCCCACTTGTGGGAAAAATGTAATGCTGTGAGCCACTAAAGAACTGACCCAATTCCAGAACTGTCTCATCCTTGCCACATCCCAAAGAGCACTGAACTAATTGCCCAAACATTTGCATGAAAGTATTGTCACCATGTACTCAGTTCATCAAGTGTGCTTTCTTAGGCATGATCACATGGAGGTACTGCCTGACAAAAATACCTCAGCTCCACCAAAATGTAAATTAGAAAGAGTGGTCCAAATCAAATGGAAAATGGGCTTTTACTGCACACTGACCAGAAGAATACATATTCCAGCGCCATGCCTATGCTTCTGAGTTTAATTGGCTACTGCTAATGTATCCAGACTCTAAAGAGCATGTCAACACCCAAACTCTTCTTACAACAAAGCAACTACCTTGCATTTAGATAACCTTTCTCATTCAGAAAGTACAGTTGCATACCTGGTATACTTTGAGATGTAGCATAGCCCCATCTGAAGGCCATGTTGTAAAGGTGCTTGAGTTTCTTTCTTACCTAAACCGCCCCTCTTATTCTATGGAATTTCAATGTGGAATTATCCTCTTACTCCCATATTCTAAACAGCTCCTGATAACTGAAAAGATTGAGCCAGGACACAAGTAAACAAACATAATTTCCTGCATCAAAGACATATCCAAAATATGGGGACGCCTGGGTGGCTCAGTTGGTTAAGCAGCTGCCTTCGGCTCAGGTCATGATCCCAGCGTCCTGAGATTGAGTCCCACATTGGGCTCCTTGCTTGGCAGGGAGCCTGCTTCTCCCTCTGCCTCTGCCTGCCACTCTGTCTGCCTGTGCTTGCTCCCTCTCTCTCTCTCTCTGACAAATAAATAAATAAAATCTTTAAAAATAAATAAAAAAACAAAATATGTATTTCCTTAGGAAGAAGAAAAGAAAACCACCTCATCACAATCTGAATGCAGAACAGGATATAATATTCAGTACACACTTTTTCTCCATCACTTCCTGAAGTTGTTTCACCCTTTTTCCCTCAATTTCTTCACTTTCTCTCACACACCATGGGTTTTGTATTTCATTATCCAAAAGAAAGTCAAGATGCCCTAGGCATCTACATTAAGGCAATAAAAACTTAATGATAAAGGCATAATAATATTAGGCATAAAGGTGTTTGTTTTTGCTTTTTTTTGCAAGTTCAGGGTTCTGTTGAGTAAAGAGATTTTCATGGTGCTGAGCAATCATATTTTGTCTTCTTCAGCTTGGACCCTAACCTGGTGACCAAACCAAATATGTATATTCATCGTATGGAAGCGTAGAGAGCCCACAACACAGAGGGAGTTAACAAATCATGGCTACAGACAACTTGAGGAGCTTATTAGAGAATGTCAAAGTTCCCTAACAACTGATAAGGCCACTAAAAGTTAACTTTATACCAAAACAGTCACAGAGACTGAAAATCATCTCTAAAAAGAAATAAGGTCTAATATGACCAACCTCAGCACAGATGATGAGAAACATACATGAAACCTGGAAAGTCTGAAAAAAGAATCCACAATGGGTGAAGCTTTTCTTTCAACTTTATTGTTGAAAAGTTGTCATCACTTTCTAAGTAAGACAAATCGGTAGTTTATTTCAGATCCTTGAATACATAGAATTTATCATTTGTTATGTACGTATAATGCCCTAGTCTATTTATAGTGTGTATCCATGTCATTCTCAACCATTTCTTTTGTTTTCATGAAGTCTTGAGTCAAAGCCCGTCCTGATGGTATTTCATATTGATTCCTCTAGAATAGACCCTCAAAGGCTCTTTCAGTTAATGTCAGGGATCCAGAAACGGCTGGGTATAAGCAGGTAAGCAGCGTTTTTCAGAATGTTGCCTTAACAGGGCTTAATCCTGTCAGTGTGCTACATACGCATCGAGGCATTGAGTCATTTAAACTTTTTATGACTCTGTTGTTGTTTAGTATAACGAGAACATGTAATCATAAAATTTTTCATCCTATTTTCTTCTGATATTTAAATAAGCTAGACTATTTATCTGCTTCTGGGAGGCATAGGAATTACCTCACACAGTTTAGAGAAGAGTAAACAGGAAGATAGAAGTAAAATGACTTGCTTAGAGGCACAGTGGATTCTCTGGAAAATGAAAAACTGATATCAGAAGTCCTTCCCCTCGGGGCTAATTCTCTATTGCACTTCCTTCCTGAGCAAATATACTAGAATCAAATCATCTCTCATCCTTGTCTTAACAACATCTACTTATGTAAGCTCTGCAAATTCAAAATCCCTACAAGAAAAAGGACAGAGCATTTATAGTTGTGACCCACACGATTTAAAGTTAGCTCGGAGGCTGGCAAAACACAGTGTCATGCTGAAGTTATTTCCAGAACAGCAGGCATCTCTTCAAGCAAAGCAGCTAAAAGGATGTCAAACTTGCCAACCTATTTTCTCCAACACAGTTCTTTTAAGATTGAGTGAATGGTAGAAAAATTTTATCTTCCCATATATTCAAATTAATTAACCAGGAGTTATGAGTCAGACTATAAAACAGAGATCCCAGCATTAGCATGGAGTCTGGAGTTGGACGACCTGGTGCTATCACTTATTGCCTGGGCAGCCTTAATCAAGTTACTTAACTTCTCTGTGCCTCAGTTTCCTCATTGATAAAATGTTGATTAATAGGGTTGTAATGAGGATTGAGTTAATGATATGAAGTGCTTAATGTGAAGTGCTTAATGATCTGGCTTATAGTAAGTGCTCATAAATGCTAGCTGTGCTATCATATCCCCAGCACCTAGTCCAAAGTCTGTCACATTGCTGTCTTTTAATAATGTGAGCTGTACCCTTGAACTCTAAGAAGTTTTTATTCTAGTTGGGAGACAAGATATACATATAAGACAAGAGTAACCAAATAGTATGGAAAAATATATATATATATGGGAGTATTTATTATAGAACAGTAGATCAGATAAAGGAATGGTCACTGATGGCCAAGTGTAAATAGAAGTTTCCATGAGAGCAGCCAAGGTGTCTGTGTGGAGAATTGGATATTCAACAGATAAGTACGGAGCACCTCTAATGTTCTAGACACTGTGCATAAAAGTTGACTCCCTTGACATCAAGATTAGTTGAAAACTTTCAATGAAGGAAATGGAAATTGGACAGCTATGATACGATATGAACAGCTATATGAAATTGAACAGCTATGATATGATACTTCAAATGGCAAGAGAAATAATCTAGTTTGGCCTCCTGAACCCATGTTTATGTTTGTATTTAAAGACAAATCCATAAGTTCCTTCCTGGACAGGAGAAGTTGGGAGAGGAAGGTGAGGTGTACATAAGGTCATTCCATTTTTACTCGTTTTAATTTTTAAAAGTTAAAAATAATTAAAAAGTAAACAAAAGTCATGACTATGAGTTTTAATGATTCTTGTATGCCTAGTACCCAATACAGTGATAAGAAAATGGTGGACACCCAATATATATTTGTTGAATGAATGAATCCAATAGTCTTTAGATGAATTAGAGAAATATCATTGCAAAATCTTTCCACCCAAAACTTTAGAGAAGCAATGGTCTTAAAGAAAACAAAAATTGACTTGAATGAAGAAGAAGCATAAAAATTCACTAACGTAAGGATCTCTGTCTTATATTCTGGATGGTATTATAGGAAGAGTCAGCCATCGTCCCTTCTTCCCCAGAGAGGCCAAGAACATCAGCCTGTGGGAGTAGAGAGAAAGTGTGTAAAAGATAAATTATTCCAACACTTTTTTAAAACAGTAAGGAAGGCTTTACTCAAGACTATTATAATAAGAGAGAAAGATTGAACTCAACTCCAAATATAGCAAGGGCAGCTGGAGATTAAGTCAGAGTGAGGGGGTCATTAGACAGACAGATCCTGAGTATATATTAAGAATAAGGCATTTTGATAACCTGGCCTACCAAGTTTCTTTGCTAAATGAAGGCCAAAGACATAAACATCAAGGGTTGAATGAGGAATCTGAGCAAATATCAAGGGTAGGGGAATTCTCATTAAAATGACCTAGCAAGATTCTTGCTAAAGGTAGGTCACAGTTGAAGCTTGGTTGAAGAGGGAGTCTTCATCAGGAGGCATCTCTAAGGAGTGTGTTTTGGAGGCTAACTCTGTACAAATATTTTCTACACTAATGAAGCTTTATGTCTTTATCTTTTGTGGTCCTCTCCTAGGAATATTCTTTTAAGGCACCATGCTTCAGAGAAAGCTAAAATATGAAAAAATATGAAAAGCTAAAATAAATATGAAAAATATGAAAGCTAAAATCAATACCCCATTGTCCTTGGGTACCTTTAACTATTTCTGTGTTCTGTTTCCCTCCTTCTGTAATATAACCCAGAATATTATGCAGATGTCCTTGTATTAGTGAACTTCTGTGTCTATTTCTCATTTGTATCAATCTTCTGTTTTCCTTGAAACCATTACTTCCTTTATATTTTAGATAAAGAGGCTGTGCAGTGATAGTTCTCTAATTCACTTAAAGCTTATTTGACTCATTTATTTTTTAATTCAACAAATATACACTGACTGAGTATCTGTCATTGGCCCATCACCATGCTAGGGACAAGGTATATAAAAGTCCTTTCTTGGCCAGTGTTGGTTAGACCAGAGGTTGAAAAGAGGTTGAGTAACTCCTAAAGTTGAATAGAATGAATTGGATTATCTTTACGGGAATAGGGATAGGCAAAAGTCATTCTGGGCCATAGACAAGAACAGATAAGACAGTTGCAGAAGCATTATCTTCACACTCCATATCCCAGAGCAACCCAGTATAAAGCAAAGCTGAACCTCCAACAAATGGGTCCCATGAGATCCTTCTGTGTTCTTAATTAATTGGCAAAGTTTTGTTCTTTGCAATCAAACATGCCCCAATCAGTCCTTCCAGTGACACCATAATGGAAGAAGTTATCTATTCTATTTTTGTCTACTGTTGGAGAGCACTACACCAACTTAAAAACAAACATAAGTAATGGTGATAAAGTATAGATCACTCATTTGTGCCATCTCTGCCCCCATTTCTACTTTCAATTTTGCCCTCAAATCCTAAGAATTTATCCAAAAGGAGACATAATTCTAGGAATAACTTAGTGGCACTCCACTAAATCACAATACTCACAATCAAGGATCCTCTGGATGCTAGAGATTGACTCACCCTGTATACATCCAAGCCTCAAGGGACACAAGACTCCTGATGGTTCAGGAAAAATGATTCCAAAATGAGATAAACTCAAATTTATGTCCCACAGTCACCTGTAGCCCTATCACTTGACTTGCAAGTTTGCACTGAAAACATTATCCAGCAAGGCTTCCCTCACTTTGTTTTTCTGGATACGTGTTACTCTTTAGGCCAAATTTAACATTTACCATATGCCAAGATCCTAAAAATTCTTGTATTTTATCTGTATGTGCAAATTTGCCTTTTGCTCTAGAGAGTAGGAGAAACTCTGTTCCCTCCCACCAACTTTAAAGGTATGTTCTACTCACAATAGCCCTGATTTTGAACTTTCATGGAGTGGGGAAAATAAGTTTGGTGTCTTAAAAAGGACTCCACAATGGTAGTTCAATGTAGAAATCATGTCTGATGATTATCAACTGTGTGATTTCACTGTACTAAAAGCCCTCTGAATTGGGTCCATTTCTGAATAAAGATTGCAACTACTCTCCCAAACACCTCTGCTCTGCTGGAGATCTAGTCCTTAAGTACACTTTCTGGTCTTCTTAGATTCCTATCACATCTGCTTCTCAAATTATCTTTCTTTCATGAAAGCCCAAGTGATAAAGGGTAGGTAGCAAATATAATCATGGGCTTCAACCATGAAAATGCAAGCAGAGGAACAGGTTTCCACCAGGAGAGCTTCAGTACCATTGCTCTGTGAAGGCTCTTTCCCACTGAGATACTAATGATAAAGTAGCACCAGCTATGGCGGGGGTGGGGGGAGGAAGGAAGTGGAATGTTGAAAAGACACTGGTAGTATTATAATTTCTAAGTAATGGGACATTTTATCTGTTAGCACAGCTGCCCTATGTCAATCTGATATTCAATCAGACTTCTTGGCTTTATTAACATGTGGATAAGCAGAATGTAACTGGCTGTCCTGGGGCCAGAAAGAGGACATCCTAAAACAAGAAACCAGATATTCCCAACAGAATGAGCTTGCTGATGGGGGAAGCAGTTTTCTCAGACAGAAAAAGGAAGCACCCGAATATTACGATGGCTAAGTCAACAGTACAACGATTGTATTTATAAGAATACAACCTGGGATTGTCACAGACCAGATATGTGTGAAGTGGTTAAACCCAGGTCCCTGTATAGACTCTGAAGGATGGTGTTGGTTATCAACTAATAATAAAATAATTTGCACGTTGATCAATTTCTATAAGGAGAATGTTTATGTTGGTTGACTAAAGGTAATGCTGTACATTTTTTTTTAACATTTACCTATTTATTTTAGAGAGGAGGGGGAGAGAAGGGCAGAGGGAGAGACTCTTCAAGCAGACTCCCTGCTGAGCATGGAGCGAACTCAGTCCCAAGATCATGACCCCAACCAAAACCAAGAGTTGGATGTTTAACTGGCTGAGCCACACAGCCACCCTGGTGTTCCACATTATTAAAATTGTAATGCATATCTGTGAGTATGGAATCACCTAGGATGTCAAAGCCAGATATCAGTTCTGCTTAGACTAAAATCAAGAAATGAATTCAAGAAGCAACCTAAGTCAGAAGTACAAGACTAGTTACAGATAAAGAAGTAGTCAGGTCTCTGGAACCCTGATGGCTATCTATCCCTAAGAATAGTCTTAAAGACTTGCCACCTTTTAGTGAATAAGAACAAGGTCTAATATTTATTGACAAATCAAGTGTTTGGCATCAAGAAAGAATGTCAGATAATATCTGCCAGCCAGTCACTAGGCACCAGTTCAAGAAAGAAGACACCATTGTCTCAGGAACTGAGGCTGCAGAGAAGATACAAAGATGTAGAAAAGTCAGTCATTGGAGTGGAACTAAAGGTGCATTGAGATAGACACAATGCAAGGCCCAGAAAGAGGTGCTAGAATCACTCAAACTCCCCCTACCTCAGATCTGAATTGGTCCCAATGGCAAGGAGGTCCCCATTTGTGAGAAGAGAGAGCAGGAGATTAAAAAACAAACAAACAAAAAAAGTGCTTGCCACCCTAGGCAATCCCCATATGCTGTTTTGCCAAAGAGCAGGTTGCTAAATATTTTGAGAAAGTCATTCTGGACTTGACAAGGGAAAATGAAAGCCAGCCTTGTCATTTGACTTTTAAATTATCTTCTGGAGGAAGGTTATCTTGGAAATATTCAGCATAAGGGGATCTTTTTAAGGTGAAATTAAGCAAGATTTTTCCCTGGACAATAGAAATTAGAAATTACCATATGAGCTAGAACATTTATAGTCCAAAATGATTGTATGTCAAAAAAAAGTGCCAAAATCATCATGCTAAGGGATATGAGAAAGCCTGGCTCTCAAGTAATTTTTGGAAAGGAGTGTAAATGCTGAGCGTAAGAACTTCCTGCTGGGTGACTTATCATAGAGGACATCTAAAAAGCAAAACTCGAGAACTCAAGTCAAAGAAACAACTACCCAAAAGACTAAAAGAGTAGTTTCTTAATGGTCATGTGACAATGACTACAGATGATTCCCATGCCATAATCCTGGATCGTGTTGCCCAGGCAAGGAATAACACTTAGAAGGAGAGAAATTTTGTGCTGAGAGGAAACTTTCAGCTGAACAAATCTCTTCCATTTTTAGAAGAAGGAAATTAAATGTCATGCTCCAAACCGAACAGTTAATCAGTGCCACCTCTGGATGTGGGACCTTGTAATTTCTAAAATTTCTATTATTCCAAACTAGAGACTTGAAGTCTGAACTATATCATCAAGTGTCTTGTTTCTAAAAGAGTACTCCCATCTTTCTTCCCTTTGAATTAGACTCATTCAGAGTGGTTTAACAGATGGCTTTAGAAAGTGTTAACTCATCCTTTATACATCGGGAAGGAGGTGGGCACCAATAGCTGGTCCCCTCCCAATCTCTCCCTAGGCTTAGAAATTGCAAGTCCTGCTTTCCATTCTCTGTGTTGGGCTATCCAAAGGTCCTTTGGGGCTCATGAGAGTTCAGGTTCTCAACTTGCTACCGGAAAATTGAGCACCAAGGGGCTCTGGATTGTTAGTTGTCTATTGAATGAACACAGATCCTGCTTTTGAAGAGTTCCTTCCATGGTTTAAAGGGAAAAACAACTCAGGAGGGAAAGAAGTACTATTTTGCTTACTATAAAAATTAAACCTCTTTAGCATTTGCTTCATGTTCAAACAACTCCAATTCTTTGGGGACCCTGCTGACCCCAATTTTTTGATTCAGCGTAGACTGTGCTAAGATTTAGCATAATTAAAGATGAAAAGTGACTTGACTGTCCAAGATTACAATGTCGAGTTTGTGATAAGTGTTTCTCGCGGCAGAAGGCAGTCTGGTTGTGATTGAAACACCTCCTCCTCCGCGCCCAACTCTTATCAGGCTCTGCAGTCAGCATCTTTGACCTATATTTGATTCCCTCTTGCAATATGTGCTTTTGATCATGAAACTGCTGGGGAAAGTTTCCTTCTAAACCTCAAAACAAGGTAAGCTGTTCCTTATTTGTTTGAATATACAGGAGGCTGGTGACAACCAATTTTCTCCCTCTACATCTAAGCAATAGAAAGGTCAGGTGTTAGGAGGGATTAGGGAGAGTTTATGAGGCAAACAGCCCTCCCCACCACAAGCTTTATCAGAAACAAGCCCAGCTTTCTTTCATAAGCCTCTGGTGGGCGTCTTAAGCTCAGAACCTCCATGGTTGGCAGTGTGGGTTGCACAGTTTATCATCAAGCAGCATCTTTGAAATGCCAAACTTTATGTATTGATCTTACAATTCTCTGTTATCTTCAACAAGCCATGGGAAAAGTAATACATTTTGTATGGATTAATCCTTGTAATTCTACACAACATACACCCAGAGATAACTCAAGCTCGCTTTGTCTTCTCATTATCTAAACAGACATGTCTTTTTTTAAGTCATCAACAGAGGTCATCTCCCAAATGCCCTTGTGGAATATTCATTAATCAAATAACTAAATTGAAATGGACCTTCAAAGCATTATTCATTTCCCCATCATTCTCCCAACATCAGTTTAAATGCTTTGTGGGTATAATGATTAGGCTGATATTTAATTAATTGTGAAATTGTGAATTAAGGCTAAGTTAAAAGATAATTCATTCTTCAGTGTATGTGATAGAAAGAGAGAGAGAGCCAGAAAGGGCAAGTGAGCTTGATTGGTGGCTTTAGTTGGGGCTTCTTAGCAAATGTCCCTTTATTCACAGCACCATGACAACCTCAGATTTTAAGGTTAACCTTTGTGGCACCAAGCTTATTTGTCCATCCCTTCTTGATGGACTTCGGATTCGTCGCCACATCAATGACAAGTTGCTACAGGCCATAGCACAAATCTGGGTATACCCTGCTATTCTTAACACGTTTTGTCTCGGGAAAAAAAGTGAAAGAAAACAAATCGCTGAAGACTCCAGTAATGAAATCACAGCCGTGGTCTTGTGTACTGTGCTTGATGACCAGTGTGCTATCGTTTTAATCCTAGGGGGGGTAGGTTTGATTCCAAGCTGAGGCTTTCCCTGTTTGTGGCTGCCTCCATGCCTCCATGGTGCCCTATCACTCACCATCAGGAGCATCACCATGTCAACCCACCTTTATTGTTTACATTTTTTGATTAACATATGATGTATTATTTGCTGCAGGGGTATGATGATTCACAGGCCTGTGAATCATCAGGCTTACACAACTCACAGCACTCACCAAAGCACATACCCTTCCCAATGTCCATCACCATTTTTAAACCTGTCCGTTTCTTCCTCTTTGACCATTACCTCCTTGGACTTCAGGGTCCAAGTCTTATTCATCTTTACATGCTCAACATGACATTCAACGCCAGTTCTCCAATTGAGCAGAGCTGGGTTTGGGTTGGCTCTTCCTTCACCCTGAAGTGCTCTTTCTCTGTGTGTTCCCTGGGTTACTCCTTGGTTTCATTTACAATGGCTACTCAGATGTCATTTCTTTGGCGAGACCTACTTTGATCACTGCCTTAGTTCATTCAGACTGCTATACCAAAAGTACCAATCCTTCCCTGGATTTATTTTTTCTTCTTCATTGCCCTTACCATTGCTTAATACTATGGTTGTATTTGTTTGTTTATTGCCCATTTATTCATTTTTCCCTCCTGGATACAATGTCTATGAGGAAGGGAGCTAGCCTATTCTTTTCACCACTGTATTCCCTATGCTGGTGCATAGTAGGTGTTAAACAAGTATTTGATTTAACTAAATAATAAATGATTGGGGAAAGAATATTTCTTTTCACTGTCATTGTTAGACTCTCAGAAATTACTACAAGAAGAAAGTCCGGTTGAGAAAGAAGTCAACACAAACAACGCAGATCCCAGAGATAAAGAGACAGATTTTTGACTGGAGCAGTTGGATCCAATGTGCCAGAAGCAAACATACCCATGCACATTTCAGTTTTATTAGCTAATACATTTCCTTGTTTATAGAAAATGGTTTGTGTTAAGTTTTTTTCATTAAACCAAGCAACCAAACAAAAACTGAACAAATTCACAGTCACTTGCAGGTCATCCATACATTAATTTTATTACCATTCACCTGCTTCGAGTACCAGCTGGTTCCACCTTCTGTGATCTGTCAGTGAAGCTACATCTGCTCACACTTTATGTACATCAGCTTCTCCTCGGACCCATTCTTTGCCCCTGTCAGTGTCTGGTTGCCAAAGCTTAGCCCTCCCACCCTGGCCCATCTCACAGAGCATCAGACGCTTACCTCTATTTAGGACATTTCTGGCGGATGGAACCTGTCTTGAAACACCTGCTCTGTCCCCCGTTTAGTCTCTGGAAACCAGTCCCACCTGGTTTTACCACTCTGGTGTCTGTCAAGCCCTGGTCCTAACAGACCAGTCTCTCAGGCGGAGAGCACTAGAGCACATGACTCATATACAAAAGCAGTCCCAGCAACTACCTGAGCTAGAATGTTAGCTCCACTACTCAACCATATAACCTCGTGCAAGTCACTTACTCTCTCTGTGCCTCAATTGCCTCACCTGTAAATCCAGAATAATAACACTGTCTATCTCACAAGATTGCAAGTGAGATAATCTATGCAAAGCACTTAGAATAATACCTGGCATATAGCAAGTATGCGATAAATATGGCTATTATTGCTTTCAATAATAGGTAGAACCAGCCCTTCAATGAGATGCCAGAAGGATGAAAAGATTTTATAGTCCCTCATGTGTTTCATTAAGCCCAATTTAAAGCAAGGCTGTTGTCTTCTTTTTTTTTTAAACCAATCTTACTTCCTGACTAGACAATGAGCTAGCTCCTATAGGGAAAGGATTTGCCTTTTGTCTTTCCGTGGTTCCAGCCCCCTGATGATCCTGAAGAGCAGGCACTAAACATGTGTTTGGATTGGTTGTTAATATCTCATAATCAATTATGGTTCTTAATATCAGTAAGTATTAATTTTATTAGTGAAAAATCAGGGTGATTAGTGGCTAGTCTCTTTTCCTTTGTTCCCCAATGAGCTTTCCCCTGGGTTAGGTTCCATGGGACACAGACATTCTTCCTGGACAGGCATATGCTATGTCCTATATTCCTGTCTGCTTTCCTTTTCTGGGGAATTGACTGTCCCTGGGAAGCACTTATCAACATTGTGTTTCTCCCCCTTACAATATGAGGCCTAGAACAAACCCTAATCACCCAGTTGGACTTCTTCACCTCTTTTGAGGCAGAAGCTGAAACCTGCTCAACACTTCTGAGGCCAAGAAGATACCCAAGAGTCCTCAGGGTATCAGCAACCTCTGTAACACTAAGCTAAAATGAGTTTCCTAAAAGCCCCTTTCTTTTCATTCCATTTTATTTTATTTTTTTTAAAGATTTTATTTATTTATTTGTTAGAGAGAGAGAGAGAGAGAGCACAGGCAGAGAGAGGCAGGCAGAGGCAGAAGGAGAAGCAGGCTCCCTGCTGAGCAAGGAGCCCGATGTGGGACTCGATCCCAGGACGCTGGGATCATGACCTGAGCTGAAGGCAGCTGCTTAACCAACTGAGCCACCCAGGCGTCCCTTCATTCCATTTTAATTACCTTTCTATGTTACTGTCCTAAGACTATCTTGCATTAAATAGTCACTAATAAGATTTTGATTTTTAATGGATTGATGAATGAGTAGATCAACCAATCAATGAATAAACCAATGAATGAGTAAGAAATGGACAAGGGATGTTTATTATCTTCTCTATTCTAAGGCCTAGGGGGGAGGCATTTATCTTCTAGATCACTCCCCTTTCTTTTCTTTGCTGGCTTTTCAGCATTGTTTACCTCCTTCATTCTTCAAGAACTGACCAAAACCCAAAGAAACTGGGGGAGGCAGAGAAAGTGGATCCAATAGTACTACCTACCAAAAATTCACTGCTCTATAAGGTGACCTATTTGCCACTCTTGAGTATCTCTGTGCTTTTCACAGAGGCAAACTCATCCTTCTAAATCTCAGGAAGGAGTCGTTTTATGTCTGGCTGGCTCCCTAAATAAGTCCTCACAATGCCACCTCCCCACACTTCCAAACACCTACTCTAACAGAAGTGGCTCCGATGGAAGTGCCACGAGGGCTTGCAGTGTGATGGGTGGTATGTAATTCAGATGTTGCCAACCATGGGGTTTGGCTGAAGCATACAGATGGCTAACTTGGTGTGATGGCTGTTGTGGATAAACAAATCAAAGAAAAATTCACAGGTCAATTACTCTTACTCTGAAGAATGCCCTGCTAATTTTCCTTTTTGAAAAAGTACCTGTAAAAGTTTTCAAATGAATCAGAGGCTTTCAACCAGCTCAGCTGCTTTGACTAACAAGTGTTTCTGAACCCTTGGGATACTGGTGGAGAGGTCTCTAGGTTACAGGAGTTTAGGAGGTATCACTCCAGAGTGGCACATCCCTTAGCAACTAGTAATGCAACTAACAAGCTACATCTTGCCCTGAGCAAAACAGAGCTTTCTTAAAATATCCCAAAAATAGTAAAATTCAATTCAAAATTAAGGCCACCTTTCTTTTTAAACAATAAATGTCCTGAGAAGTGTCTTGTAATTTCTCATTGCGGTTGCTCAGCTCTAAGGCTGTCCAGTGAGATGAAGCAGTTGGTTGAGACCAGGGCTCCAAGACCTTTGGATCTCATGAATCAGTAAAATCTCCTTCCTGCCCCCAAATATGCAAAACTACCATAGGGTTGCCAACAGTTTCATTTGCAAAATACAGGCCATAAACTAAATGACACAAAATAAAAATTACTTTCTACTATGATCATGTTTTAAAAATAAATAAATAAAAGCTCAACAAATATCAAAAAGGTAGAGAGGATATAATTTCATGAAGAAAATGCAGCCTTTTAAATGACATTAGTTCAGCTTTTTAAAAAAGTTCCATGTTACTCTTATTTTTCTAATTTCATAAAAGATGGATGCAAACACTCCCTCCACATTAATCTTCAGAGTAATCAATGGTTTAACTTGTAACTGTATGGGTAAAATGCTTAAGTAAATGAAGGAAGGGGCAGATGTAGGAATTATCATGAACTATGTTTTGAAGATCCATCCATGTCTCCTAACACTGGCCCTCTCCCTGTCTGGTTTGTCCTGCTCTCTGGGTACCTCCCTCCACCCCATATCCAGATAGGTAGCCCCTGTCCTCCAACAGAATGCCCCTCGCTGACTGTTAGGTACAGGAGCCTTCAGAAACTCCCTCCCTGTGCTCTGTATTCCTCATCCGTAGAAGAGGATGCAGTCAATAGACTAGCCTTTAGAATCCATTCAGTTCTGAAGCATCATAATTCCAAAGACCTTTCCATTATCACCGCCCAGAAATTATCACTGTCCTTCTTCCAGGACGTGATCAATGATATTTTTTTAGCACACCTTCTCCTATTTTCCTAATAACAGAACTTCTTTCCTCCTTGAGAACTCAGTTCATGTGGCTGTGGTAGGGCTGAACTTCACAGCCCACCCTATCCATCACAGATTTGGTACACAACCCAAGCTGGGCCAACTGAAGGGAAGTCTTTGTGCTATAGATGGTGGGAAAGATGATTTTGCTGGGTGAGGCAAGTGGAATAGTGTCCCCTTGAATGTCATGTCTACCTGGAACATTGAAATAGGAATTTGTTTAGAATAAGTTCTTTGCAGATGTAATTGACTAAAGGATCTTAAGAAAGATCATCCTAGATTTAGGGTGGCCCATAAACTCAGTGACTGCTGCCCTTACAAGAGAAAAGAGAGGGAGATTTTAGATATGGAGATAAGGGGAGAAATGCAGAGAAGAAGGTAATGGCAAAAGAATGCCAGCAATTTCTGTCAAACTGGAAGCTAGGAGGGAGGCACAGGACAGATTTTTTTTCCTCAGAAGGAATCCACCCCACTGACACCTCAATTTCAGACTCTAGCCCACCTGAACTGTGATAGAACAAATTTCTGTTGCTCTAAGTTACCCAGTCTTTGTGGTGATTTGTTACAAAACCTTATGAACTAATATACTGAGTTCACTGAGAACCATCTTGAGCGCCAGAGAGAATCTGTCCTAAGAATGGAGAGGGGGAGAGTAAGCTTTGATCATAACTTTGGGTCCCTTGTTCCAACTAGGTATGGAGTCAGCTGCACCTCTGGACCTCCCAGTGCGTGAGCCAATAAATGCTTTCTTTTTGTTTAAGCTCATTGGAGTTAAGTTTCTGTCATAGATCACTGAAATGCCTCTGATGAAAACACTGCTCTCACTGAGATCATCATATTCATCTTCCAAGGCTCAGCCTTGGTGATGTTTTCTCTACAAAGCCTCCCCTGGGCTCCTCAACCTGAAAGGCTTGTTTCTTCCCCTGGATTTCTACAGCTCTGTTCTCCTCCCACACGAGATCCTATTAAACTAGTCTTATCTCCCCCACTAGAACTTTAGCTTTTTGAAAGCAAGATCCCCATTCTTATCTCTTCTTTAGGGCACAAGCTCTATTCCATTTACAAAGCAGGCACTTGGTGCATATCTGATGAACAGATAAATAGAAAAAATGAAGGAACCAAGAGTGGGATTTCAGTGTTGATGGCAGAGTGTGGAGGAAAATAGTTTTTTAACAGGGGCTCTCCTGGGGCTCCTGATCATACCAAACCCACAAGTCCCCAGTCCATTTCCTCATAAATCGCCTTTTTAAGGAAACCAGCCAAAGACCAGGACTGCCGTGAGCGAGTTGTTGGGGTGGGTCCTTTGCCAGTATAATAACCACTAGGCTTTTGTAACTTTGAATTTTAGGGACCTGTCATATCCCTCTCTCCTGTTTCAAACCTCTCAGGGGTTTTCCACTGCTCTTAGGAAAAAGTCCAGACTCTTGTTCATGGCTCACAAGGTCCTTAGAAACATGAAATGGGGTCAGGTTTCCAAGGCCCTTGGAAACCTGACCCCATTTCATGTTTCTAATCTCACTTCCCCAAATGCCCACACCTTGAATCTACACTCAGACTTCTTGTAATTCCCTGATTTGGTCAAAAGCTTCCCCTGCTCTCTTTCTTTTTCTCCCTCTCTCCTCCAGGCCTTTGTTCTTCTGCAACCATCACTCTGCCCCCAGCTCTTTCACCAAGCTTACGTTAGACCTCTACTCTGTCGTTAGTACCTCCGGGGGTCTTCCCACACCCGAGGGATCCCCTAGTAACATGATCCTGGAGCATGCTGCACTTCTCTAGCAGAATTTACTACACAACATTGTGATTGCCCATTTGCATGACAATCTCATTCTACTGTTTGATCAACATTTCATTCCTAGCACACAGCACAGAATAGAGATGCTTAATAGTTGTTAAATGTTCCACTGGTCACATAAATAAATAAATAAGGGGGAATTTAATGGTAACTCCCCATGTATAACTTGATCCTCACCATGTCCTCCTTTGTTTGTTTCTTCACTCTCAGGAGTGACCAGGTCATCCTACCTGGGCCAGAGAGGAAGAGAGGGAAACAAAGTCTGCAATATCTTCAGAGAGAGGGAGATGGGTTCATCTCAAGCACAGAACCCCTCTTCCTTTAGCCATCCATGAGGATAGTCTTGGGAGATTACCATGATATATTTAATATTTTAAAGGCCTGACAAAAGTCTTATACATGCCTATGACAAGTCTGCACAGGCTCACAAAACCAGACTGGGGCTGGGGTGTCAAGGGCAAAGTCTGTATAAGGTAAACAATGGTGTGCTTCATTTCTGCTTCTCCTCCTAACGAAGCTGTTGGGGCATTGCACTTCAACTTGCAGGCAGACATGGTGATGTGAGCAGAAGAGCTTACGTCCCCTTCTGATGGAAACATTTAACTATTGCTACTGGATTTTCTAATCTGGTCTTCCCTGGTCTCGGCAAATGGAGCCCAGGCCGCCATGGAGTTTTCACATGGACCTCATACACATGGTATAAGCAAGAAAGAAACTTATTGGGATAGGCCATTGAAATTATTTTAAGTTTGTTACAATAGCATAACTTAGTCTGTTTTGACAGAAGGCCTACGTTATTCATTTTTTAATCTCCAAGACCAAGCATGGTCCTTGGCACAGAAGATATACACAGTGTCTGCCAAATGAACAAAGGAATGAGTGGATGAACAGAAAACAATTAACTGAAACCATCTCACTGTAGACCCTGGCAAATCAGAAAACAGACTTTGAGGATTAAAAAAAATTACATATGAAATAGATGTCTCCAGGAATTGCTTCCCACTGCCTTATTTATGTAGTAGGAGCAAATAACTTTGACAATAAAATTCAGTTAAAAACACACCTATTTTATAAGAACTGTTGCTAATAAATCTAAACTCTTTGATTATCTCAATCATGAATGACTTTCTCAAAAATATCAGGGATGTATGATACATTGATATTAGCTACTCAGTGGGATTTTTGAGACTTCATAATGAATCCAAGAAGTGGTTTGCCACTCACTTGATCAAACAAAAGCCTTTGACAAGTAGTATTAAATCCATTGGGGACCAATTTTCAGAGTCTCTTTTGGTGGGATTTTGTGACTGTAAGACTATGGGCACCTGTTGGAAATAATACGGCATCTGCTGTCGTGTGTGTCTTTGCTCCCGAGTTTCCAGAAGCCCGCAGCTGGACGTCAATACTGCAGGCAGGGGCTTTCTTCTCTAGTATATGGATTTTAAATTAAATTAACTCTGATATTCAGGTTGTCTCCTAGATTATAAATGCTGAATGCCTCATTAATGATGAAAACAGTAGGAGTAAATGCATTGGAGAAGGCTGAGCAATTTAAGTCTTTTGAAATACAACTAGTCCAAAACAAAGGTATTGCAAGCTATGCAATTAGAGGTTGATTCCAGGCATGCTGATGTGGAAAAATTACTTGAGCAGAGTGATTCGGGGGAAATCATTGGGATCTTGTGAAGACAGCTCATTTCTTGCCCTTTACTCTTTGGGTCTTTCTGCTATGCTCACATGAATCTTGTTTTCCATCCAAATCATGATCAGCATCTTCTTCGGTAACATCCTCCACTTTCAAAAGAGTCTATCAGTGATCTATTGCTGCATAAGAATTACCTCAGAACGTAGTGGCTTGAACCAACAATGTGTATTCTCTTATAGCTCCTGCAGGTCAGGAGTGTGGGCATGGTTCAGCTGGATCTTCTGCTGCGGGGTACCTCCCATGCTGCAGGGAAGGTGCTATCTGGGGCTTTAGTCCTCCCAAGGCTTGGAAAAGAATCCTTTTGAGGAGAGATCCACTTCCAAATTCAATTATGTGGTTGTGGGCATATTCATTTCCTGCAGGAATTTGAACTGAGGGGTCTCAGTTCCTTGAAGACTGTTGACCAAAAGCTGCTCGAAGTTCCATGTGACATGGGCCTATTCACAGGGCAACTCAAAACATGGCAACTTGCCTCATCAGAGCAAGCAGGCAAGAAAGAGCCAGAGGGAAAGAGAGAGAGAGAGGGACACACACAGAGAGAAAGAAGAGACAAGAGACAAGAGATAGCAAGACAAAAGTTACAGATTTTTATAATCTAATTTCAGAAGTGCCATTCCAACACTTTTGCCATATTTTATTCATTAGACGTAAGTCACTTGGCCCAGCCTACCTTCACAGGGAAGGGATTTCATAGGGCATGAATATCAGTCAGTGGGGATCATTGGGAGACATCTTCAAAGTCAGCCCAGCACAGGGGGGGCCTGGCTGGTGCAGACGGGTAAGCATCTATTCTTGGTTTCAGTTCAGGTCGTGATCTCAAGGTTATGAGATCGACCCCGGGTTGGGACCCAGGCTCAGTGTGGGGTCAGTTTGAGATCCTCTCTCTTTCTCCCTGGCCCTCCAACTTGTGCTTGCTCTTTCTCAAATAAATAAATCTTTAAAAAACAAAACAAAACAAAACAAAACAGAAAAACCAGCATGACCAAGCAGCATGACCAAACCAGCATGAAAAGCAAATGCATGGTTGCAAAAATTGCTTCTTAAACTTTTTCTTCAACCTATCCCATTAGAAGAGGATTGAAATATCAATGGATATTTGTTATTGAAACCGCTTTCTGTGAGTGAAAAAATTACATGATATGTTTTAATGTTAAAATTAAAGGAATTTTCCCTTTTTTATTTCATCCATCTCATCCTGTAACAACAGCTAATACATACACAGGACTTATGTGCCAGGCACTATTCTGAGGGCTTCATGTGTAGTCTGTGCTACTTGTTATGTCAGCCCTCATAAATTAATATACATGTCATCAGGAATATTAATGTCCCAGGGTGACCTGCCATATAATAGCAGTGGTTTCCAGTATCCCCTGACACATCCCAGTTTCACTAGCTCAGGTGTGGTGGAAAGCACTTGAGATTTGGCAGCCAAAGCAAGAATGATCTTGAGCATGTAAAATTAGGCCAGTTCCATAGCTTTCTGTAAAATGAGGCTAATAAGACCTACCTAACAGGGCTGTTGAGGGGATTAACGAGATAATGCGAAAGTGTCTGGCACAGTAGCTGACATATATTAAACTCTTAGTAAATGTCATTTATTGCTTAAATGGCAAGTCACATGTTATGGCAATTACTAAAGACACATAACGGAAGTGTGGCCCCTGTTCACTCTCTCTCTATGTTCCATGCTGTTCTGGAAAAAGATAGAAAAAAATTCGGTCTTTCTTCAGTGCAGGCATTCTCTTTATTGGTCCATTGTAATTTTTGTCCATGCTGCCCCAGATCTTTACTACTATCCTCATTGTAAATGCAAAAATATCAGGAGAATTCCAGAATGGTCCAGTTTCCAGTGTTCTATGAACTCTTTAGACTGAAGATGATTCAGAGAATTCTAAGACGCAGTGTAACAAAGAACTCTATGTTTATTGAGTACCTAAAATACCAAGGAGTAAGCTACTTGCCCATAAACTGCAATCCAATGACTAACACAGTGAACACGATCTTGGTTTGTATGGAAGCAAGAAGAGTTACAAGAACAGAAAAGATACTAATTCATGTGCATTTCATATTGATCAGGTCACATTTGCAGCATTGTTTTCAATTGTCGACACCCCTTCTAAACATAAAAATTAACAAAGGATACGGTAACGTTCAAGGGATGGTGAGAAGTCTAGGTGAAAAATCATTGAAATAAATGGGGACATTAAGCCGAAAGACAAGAACTAGAAAGGACATTTCCATTGTTTTAAATTCTTAGAAATCTGTTATGTAGAGAGAGGTCTCATCTCTGTTGCTCTTGGTAACAAAATTGTGACTTATAGTGAGGACAAATTTACTTCAGTAAAAATAACAATGTTTGCTATGGACCAAACCTTAGGTGTTGAAAACCTAAGCCCCCAATGTGACTATATTTGGCAATAAGGCTTTTAGGAGGTAAGTAAGGCAAAATGAGATGATAAGGGTAATCCTATAGAATCAGTGGCCTTTTAAAGAAGAAAAAGAGGGAAATCCTTTCTCTCCCTGTGCACACATCAGGAAGAGTTATGTGAAGACAAGTGAGAAAACGGCTGTCCGCTTGCCAGAAAAAGAGCTCTCACCAGGAACTGAATGGGCCAGAATCTTGATCTTGGACTTCCCAGCTTCCAGAACCATGAGAAAATAAATCTCTGTTGTTTAAGCTAAGCATCATGGTATTTTGTTGTGGCAGCCTGAACTAGGACAATGTCTAAAAATGGAAATAGAATAATTTAATGAGCATTGAGTAGTAAGCAGAGGCCCAGACGCATGTGTGGTAGGGCCCATTATAGAAGACATTTCCAGAGTGGTTTAGATGTTGGAGTGGCTGATATTTCTTGTCCCTTTCTCTTCTGGGAGTCTATGATTTCACAAGTCTTTAAAGCCATATGGACATAGAACCATCTTCTCATTTTATGGAGGACCGAGACTAGAAAAATTGGTTTCATCTCTGTGTCAACTCTGCTTAATTGACAGTGGCTGCCTGAAGCACTGTTTTAAGACGGATTTTTGAGCTGTGTGAGAAGAAGAAGTCTATGATAAAGAGAGCTAATGCTTATTGGGTACTTGTCATGCATCTGTCCCTATTCTAAGCACAGTATTTGTATTAACTGACTTTATACTTGCAACAACTCTAGGAGCTGGATCCTAGTAGCTTCAATGTTTTTTTTTTTTTTAATATTTTATTTGTTTATTTGACAGACAGAGATCACAAGTAGGAAGAGAGGCAGGCAGAGACAGAGAGAGGGGGAAGCAGGCTCCCTGCTGAGCAGAGAGCCCGATGCGGGGCTCGATCCCAGGACCCTGGCATCACAACCCAAGTTGAAGGCAGAGGCTTTAACCCACTGAGCCACCCAGGTGCCCCCCCCCCTTTTTTAAATAACATGTCGAGGCATAGAAAAGTAACTACTCCAAAGTCACATGATTATTAAATGTCTTCAGACTACAAACCTAGTAGTTTGGCTCAAGAGATTTTGCCTGTAGCTATTACAATATATACTTCTCCCATAATCCATTTGCAATATTTAATCTGAGTGAAGGAGTTTAAAGTCCTTATCTTGGGATCTGTTTTGGGGGAAAGTCAAACTAATACAAGTAGACATAACATTTTCTTTTGAATGCCATCACCATTCAGACACACACCAGAAGAAATTTAAAGACTCTAATAGGGGAGTAACAGATTAGTGTTCAGTATTTCAGATTCTGCAAATTACATGGAAACAATGTTTGGAATTCTATTATTTCTTTCAGAATTCTGGGACCATGTTCTTCCAGTTCATGCTATAATGGGTAGTAGAAATAGGTAACATTTATTATTAAACCACATTTCTTTGGCTTTTCAGCCATGCATCACTGCAGGGATACCAACTCCTTTCTTAATTAACTCCCACCCTCACATATCTATTTATGTAACTACCTTGAGGATCATGTATGCTCAATACTCGCTCCAAATACCTCCTTCCTTCCATAGCTCTCTCCCTCTCATAATTATTTGTTGTTAAATTTTCTTATGCAACCCCTTGTTCAGGTTACTGATAGCTGCAAAACCATTTCCTGTCCTGTCTTGTCACCCGACTCTGTCTGTTGAAAGTAATGTCATTGTCTCTCTCTTTTCTGGTCTAGATTTGGTCAGTCTGCTCATGCACCCACGTCTGTTGAGTATTCAGATCATCTGACACATAGAAATAGGCTCTTCCCCCAAGATAAAGGCTGTCTTCTTTCCCATTAATCCCATCATGCCCCTCAGGATCTGACAGGCAAGCAATGAGAGGCACCAGAAATTCCATGTCTATCCCTGCACAAGTCCCCATGTGTCTCCATTTAGAATTTATTTAAAATAATCCTTCCTATCAAATTGGCCTCAAGAGTCCTGCATCTTTTCTCCTTCCAGAAAATCCCTGTATTCCCTTTATTGTAGAGATGGCTAAGGAAGATGATAAAAATCTACAGTCCTTGATCCTGCATTTTAAAATGCAAGATGTTAAAATCAAATAAAGTAGGTCAAGGCTTCTCCATATTTAGCAGAGACTAGCACTTTCCCGTATCAGCAAATATTAAAGTTGATAGGCAATCAAAAGTGCTATATCTTCCTTTAGTATAAGAAACTGTTATTAGGAAGCTAACATTCTATTTTTATCTTAACCAAAGAAATGGAACAAATCCAAGTATATAACTTTATTGCTTATGATTTTGTAGATGGTTATTTTGTACACTTAAGTAGAGGTACTTTATTTTGCATTTACTTGGATAATGAGTAATAGTTAAACACATTCAACTAATTAATTATGAGTGAAGTCTGCTTAAATGCAGCCTGTGGTTGAGCTTATAAAACCCTCAGAGATTTGAAGCAATATTTAAAGTTGGAAGGTCTGATAGAACAAAATCGAGGAATGCACAAGGAGGAATAGTATTTGAATTCAAAGCTAGAAGTACCTGGGGAAAACTTTAAGTCCTTTGTTTATTTTGAGATTGGAGAAAGTTATGAATATCCTCCATTATTCTGGGGCATAATAGCACTCAGTTGGACAAATATAATAAAATGTGTAAGTAAAATTAAATGATACTGCTATTCTTCCTAATAATAGCAACTGTAACATCTAGGGCACATGCTACATTCCTTTAATGAAAAAAAAAGAATATAAAAACCCCTAAAGCAGGCTAACACTATTAATACAACAAATTATTTCATAAAAATTCACCTCACTCACATCAATGGATAATTTTAACAACAACTTGCAAGGTAAAGAGAAGATGTTGCCATTAAGTTAATGGAGAGAATCATTGGGTTCAAGGGCGTTGTCATGGGAGGGACTGCAATTTGAACCATTGAGTCTTTCATCTCCTCCCAAATATGGCACCCAGACTCATACTTATGCCTCTTTGAAATTGGAATCATTGCTCAGTGAGGATTTCACAAACTACACATCTAATCTGTCTCTTGGAGTCCATGCTGCTTCTCAGAAGATGAAGTCTCTTATCTCTGTTATAGCCCAGCAATAGCCAGACCCAGTCCTTCAAAGTAAGGAACACTGGGTTTAGAGCATTTGGGGCATTGGCTGCTAGCTTTGCCCTGAATGCCATTTGTGGGTTATTACCCCTGACTTCAGTTTTGTATCTCTGATACTATCTCCGTTTCAATTTTGGTCTAGGTCTTACACTGAACCTACATCTCTGAGTGTTTCCAGGGAACTCATCCTCCATCCCCCAGTCACTTGACTTCCAATCTCTCATTCAGACTTCATATAGGTCTCTAAACTCCCCTGGCCCTGTTCTTTGGCTTTTTGTAAACAGGTATATCTGAATGCCTCCCTTGTCCAAAAAATTCCTCCAACCCTAACCAACTACTTGCAATTTGGTCTCAAATTCTCCTAGTCTAAATCAGGGACTCCAAATCTGCTATTTGTCCTGGGCCATCCTCTGATACCACAAAAGAGCAGCCCTACCTGGAAAACAGGTTGGCCTTTTATTGGCTGAAAGTACTCTTCTTGGTGCATTTGTTTTCCTTATCCTTTTCTTTTGGGCAAAATGAAATCTAAATGTAAAGGGCTTATCAAAGGAAGAGGAGGAAGTCGGGGGAGGAAGAGGGAAAATAAGAAGGGGTGAGGGAAGAAGAAGAAAAAGATGAAGCTGTGAACATGCAAGAAAGAATTACTGAGAAGGTCACTAACATGATCATGCATGTGACATGCTTAAACATCCTGACCACTTGATAGAAAAGAAAGCTCATGGAGTAGCCCAATGGGAAAGACTTTTATCAGCTCAGACTTGCCCCACCCCAATAAGTAATTATTCCCCAAGAAAGAAAGAGCTTTAAAATATCTTTCTTCACTGCAACATCAAGAAGGCTGGTTTAACAAACAAACAAAAAGCAATATCATAAAGAACATAAACACAGGTCAAGTCCACTAAACTGTGTGTGTGTGTGTGTGTGTGTGTGTGTGTGTGAGAGAGAGAGAGAGAGAGAGAGAGAGGCATATGTACAAAGAAAGAGAGACACTTCTGTCAGATGTGAAATTAAATTTGAGGAAACCTAAAACTTTTACAGTTTAGGGGGCCTACTTTAAGGAGAAGAACACAAAAATATAAATGACAACTTAGTTATTAGAATAAATATTTATTTAGAAAAAGAATAGAGGGGCGCCGAGGTGGCTCAGTCATTTGGGCATCTGGCTTCTGGCCAGGTCATGACCCTGGAGTCCCAGAATCCAGCCCTACATCAGGCTCCCTACTCAGCAGGGAGTCTGCTTCTCCCTCTGCCCTTCACCCTGCTTGTGCTCTCTGGCACTCTCTCTCTCAAATAAATAAATAAAATCTTTAGAAAAAAAATAGAACAAGAATAGAAGTCACAACAAATGATAAGTTTTTGACAGCTGCCAAATACCACAAAAATAACAATGCTTTTTATTAATTAGCCGCCTGACATATCTCTCTATTATTTTTGGCTGTGTACTCTCTGATGGCTTCTTCATATGACAATTATTTTGACATGTAATCCCTCCTAGAGAAAATAGAAAATAATTAGCCTTCTAGCATTATTAATATTTTTATTATCAATAATTTAGAATAATTTTTTCTACCTTTACCATCAATTACTGGTAACATTTTACAAATTTGAGTAATTTTGTCAAGTTTCCTTTGCAAATAAGCATTACAGATGTACTTACTATTTGTAATACTGATACAGTTTTGGGCCCTACAAACACAAGAATTCTGATAATTTCTATTTCTCACTATTACTTTCGAAGAAGTGAGTGTTTGGTACATTTGTAATTGCATATGCCACATTATGAGTATATTCCTTACAGGAGAGAATTTTGGTTCTGCCCAGAAAATGGAGGAGTAAGAACAACTCCTCCATTTTCAGTTTTACCTGTTTGCTGACTGAAAGATTTTCCACAGACCAACTTCCGACTGCACCTGTTTTGAACCATGTTTCTCCTCCAGGCCCCGTGTGCTTCCTGCACAACTGTGACATGCCCTCCGGCCTTGCCCCCTGGTGTGGTGAACCTCAGTGAATTAGAGTTATGATGGGCAGGAGGATGCCTGGAAGCCATTTCATCTTCAGGAAGGCCAGCACTATTTTAATTATTTATGGCAGAGACCATGAGCCACATAAATATATCCCATTACACACAAATTAATGTATAGACAACTCAATCTCCCCTTAGTTGTATCTCTACAACTAAGAGCTGCAGGACCATCGACACTCTCTGCTTTGAAGGGAAGCATTACAAAGTGGAGGCTGGAGTGGCCTTAAGCAATTGTGGCTACGTTATCTTATTCACACAAATTTTAGACATTTACAGGGCCTCTCCCAGGCCCCTGGAAGGGGCTGTGCAATTGAAGGGTTCTGAAGCTTCACTTCATTAGCTTTATGGTAAATCCACCTCTGGCACCAGGCAGCATTTTCTTGAGTGCTTAAGAAACATGGGAAGTCAAGGCCTCCATAAAAATTAACAGATAATGACTTAGTATTTGGAGATCACCTTATGAGAAAAGACATTATTAAAGATAAGACTAGAGATAAGTCATGTTTAATAATTAGGGTCCTACATCAAGCTATAGACATTCCTCTGAACATATCAACTGATAGGAATGGCATGGAACAGATTGCAAAAAAAATCCAGAAGGTTACTGAAACATTCCCATAGATCTTCTAGTTCCTTATCAAAGAGAAAGTCTATTTTGCTGTCAGAACCCAAAGTATCTTATTCATCAAATTTTGATAAGAATATGTTTTAAGACATGCATTATTTTTTATCTTGTAGGATATATTTCAGGCATTCTCAAATTCTGCTCTTATCTCTGTAAACCTTTCAGGCAGGTAACTGATCTCTATGGACACTACAGAACTGGTATAGTCCTGGTTTTTGTGGCCACATTGGGATAAGCCAGGATAAATGGGCCCCACATAGAATTCCAACTTACTGAGGCTTATTTCTGGGTATGCCACAAGTACACAAGAAGAAAATATCCTAAGGACTGAAACAATCACTTGTATTAGAATACACTATTTGCAGTAGCTAAAACTGCACATCCTGTGCTGAAAGTTTCAACTCTAAAAGTACGGTGGCTCTTCAGGTAATACATGGAAATTATAGCAAATGAAGAAAATGATGACGATAGATTGAAGCAACTGATGATCTATGGTACGACAAAGTTTAAACAAGACTTAAAATGACAATTATAAGCTCCATGACTCTTTGTGGTAAAATAAACCAGTCTTCTATTATGAAGGAGGGGTATCAAAACACCATGAATCTCTGGGAGAAAAAGAGATTATTTTATTGAATAAAACTAAACGTTAGACACGGTGAGTCAGGAAGTCAAGGTTATGACTCAGAATAGAAAGAAAGAGAAGCATAAATGACCAGGACAGCATTCTAGGACATATCCTTTTGCTTCTCAAAAGCCTATCTCAAGTTATTGGGAGGAATCAGATTTGCTTTATACATTTATTCATCTCTTATGTGTATAACAAAGAATTTGTTGAAGAAATACAGGGCTGAAAACACCAAAATGGGGTTACCTTATTCATTTTTCTTTGGGATAAAAACATATCTAATCCTAGATAAAAACATTTTCCATTCTCAAAGATGTCTAGAAAAGGAGATCCAGAGCCATGCTTAAACAGTATTCTAGAGTTTACATTGCTCTCAAAGATGAATTCACAGATCTAACTACCTCAGAGTGATCTTGGTTTCTGTTTTGTTCCTGCTATTAAAAAAAAAGACTAGCTTATTCATAATCTTTTACATTTTAACTATTCATGCAGTTTTGATGAACTCTCTCCAAGTTCTGTATTTTTGTCTCTGACTAGGGAAATTCTAGTTGCTTTGATATTTTCTCACATAACTCTTAATCCATTTTTTATGACTCTTCTCTTAATTTGATCCCTCTTTCGTTGTGGGGCTCAGTTTAGTTCATCTTATATAAAAATTTGTTGTTTTGTCAGTCAGGAATGTGTTTGCCTGAACGTAACAGAAACATCAACAAACAGAATCTTAAACAGGAAAGGGGTTTATTTGTCTTAAAGTGCAATAAAAGTACAGAAGTAGGCAGGAAAGGGCATGTTGGTAACTCAGTGATGTCATCCAGGATCCTTCCTTTTCCCCCATCTTCCTTCTCCGCTACCCTTAGGCTGAGGCCTTTCTCAGCACACTTATATCCTCCTGGTCACTAGATGACTGTTGTACTTCCAGGTTTATGCTCAAGTTACACATGGGATGATGAAAGAAAGGACTTCACTCCTCTGGTCAAGAGCTGGAGGCTATCTCTCTACCCACTGACTCTG
The DNA here is from genome assembly GCA_003697995.1 of Taxidea taxus jeffersonii. Classification (NCBI taxonomy): domain Eukaryota; kingdom Metazoa; phylum Chordata; class Mammalia; order Carnivora; family Mustelidae; genus Taxidea; species Taxidea taxus. Next base: position 17,979 of record RCUC01148973.1, on the reverse strand, counting down.
GGTTGGTCTTGTGACTTGCCACAAGAAAAGAATATGAAAGAATTAAGGATATTCCATTTATAGGCCTAGGCTTTAAGAAGTCCCACACTCTGTTACTCTTTTTTTGGAAACCTGCTTTGATGTCATTAAAACAACCTTCTAGAGGATGAAAGACCATGTGGAGCAGAGATGAGCTGTCTCAGTAGAGGCTACATTAGATCAGTAAGCCCTCAACTGACCCACATCTAGCCACGAACACTTGGGTGGATCAGCCTAGATTAGGAAAACTGTCTAGCTGAGCCTCCACCTAAGTTGGTAACCAGAAGAATCATGAGCTAAATAAATGGCTGTTTTAAGCTGCCACATTTTGGGGTCTTTTCTTATGCAGCAAAAGGTAACTGATACAGATGAGTTCACTCTCACCCAGTAGTTCCAATGACAGATGAATTCATTGCAGTTCTGGCTGAATGTCTACATCTCATTTATCATCAGTAGAAATCAGTAGAAATTGAGTGGTCCCTTTAGCTTCTTCTCTGCAATTCTAGTTGTATTTCTACAACTAAGAGCTGCAGGACCATCGACACTCCCTGCTTTGAAGGGAAGCATTACAAAGTGGAGGCTGTACCATCTGTGAATTTCATAAGTAATTCTGAATTTCATAAGAAATTCTGCAGAATTTCTACTTATCAGCTTTAGTCAAGATAGCAATGAGCCCAGGTGGGTTTCTCTTGTGGATATCCCATACATGGTCCCAAATTATTTGTGCAGATGAATTTTAGGAGAGTAGATTGCCTACTACAGTCATACCTTCTTGTCTTTAGATGTTGTTGTGGGTGAGAGATCTCAATATGTAATATTCCCCAAACTTCAGATAATAGTTATCAAACTCTGAATCATCTTAAACTCCCTTTCTGTTGGCTTGAGGTAAATGGGGAAATAAGCCTCTCACACCTTAGTGAACAGATGGGACTTACAGTATACCAACTGCCCCTAAAAATCCCTATCTAATCTCCCATAACCCAGCCCTTGATACACAACTTTGAGTACTGGGTTAGGAATCCTTTAACTGATTTTTGATCATTCTCTTGCATATTCCACATCATAGCCTCTCACCTCATGTTAAAATGTGACACCTAATTCCATTTTATCATTCTGCACATTGACATAAACTGAAAAATCTGCATGTGGAGACTACTTTGCCAGAAAATACTGGAGTCATTTTGGGTTGGAGATAGAGAGGGGAGGAACTTAGGTAACTGCTTTCCGGAATTCAGAATTTAGCAGAAAGTATGCCACATCTTACCTCAAATTTTAATCAGAAAACTTTACATTCACTTGAATAGTATCCTTCTCGCTTGGGATTCATAGCTACCTGAAGGACCATAAACAAAATGTAATGAATGCCAGGGAGAAGGTGTCATAAATGTTGAGAGGACTCCTGGTGGGGTGCTGCAGGAAGCAGCTGCCCTACAATGTCTGTTCTTATTTAATATCTCCATTCACAAGCCAGAACAGGGAACAGACAGCACACTGATGAAATTCACAGATGGTACTCATTTGGGAGATATTATGAATACCAGGGATATCAGAAAAAATGATACAAAAGGACCCAGAGAAGGAATAACAATGAGACTTGACTTTGAAAATGCAAAGCAATGTGTCTGAATATAAAAAAGGAAAATCTTCAACATTTAAATAGAGGGGAGAAAACCAGAAGTCAATGTTGAAAGTGACATCAAGTCGGGATAATAGAGTTAAATTTAAAAATGGGCCCTTGGAAATACAGCAGTAAAATTACTACTGTATTTCTTAATCTTCTGTGATCTCTGGAAGATGAATTAGGTGTTGCTGCTTTGTGCTCCTGTATTTTTAGCTTATCACATTGTTTTTATTAATCACCTTTGGATTTGTATATCCTTCCTCGTCAGATTCTATGTTTCTTGAGCACAAAGACTAGGTTACATTACTTGCTGTAAACCTTAGGCCTGGCTCAGTGCCTGGCACAGAGTAGGCACTGGAAAAACATTTCTTGCAGGTAAAAATGAACTGCTTCCAACAGCATCTCTTTGAATGTGATGTGATGGCGAAAAGTTCTCAGGTAGCACTTGGATTTCAGGGCTCTAAAGAGTGACCCAGAAATCAGGAATAACAGTAACTACCTTTCTTTTGTATAGAACTTTCTTAATTAGTCTTTATCTTTTCTTCAAACGGTAAGTTGCATATTCAAAAGGGACAGAGGGGTTGAATTCCTCACTATGGAGATAAAAGTGTTTGAGAATTGGAGACCTCTGTCTGATTTGTAGAAGCTCCTTCTGTCAGTTTGAGCATTACATCAGAAGTGCAAGACATGTTAGCCTAGAGTGGAGAATGGGGAAGTTGATACAGTTCCCTGAGTACTGTTTTGAGACCTCTACTGGTCCTTAAAATTCTTTCAGGAGGTCTACAAGGTCAAAATTATTTTCACTCTACTAAGATGTTATTTCTCTCTTTTAGTCTCATTCACTTTTGATTGTATAATGGAGTCTTCCACAGGCTAAATAATGTGAGAACATCATTGCACTAAAGGTTAATGGAGTGTTTGCTTGTGTATTCTTGTGTTTTAAAGTTTTTGCCACGTGAATTTCGAATGCAACAAATATCAATAGATAGGACACACACAAACAAAAGCTTTTGGAGGTTCTTAATAAATTTAAAGAATGTAAAGCCATCCTGAAACCAAGAAATGTGAGAATTACTTGCTTTGAATTCAGATTTGGGGCTTAAACAGACATAGGTTAAAATTCCCATTTCACTGACTGCTCAGTTATTTACCTTTCCTAAGTCCCAGTGTTCCTGGCATAAGAGTGACATTTACCTCTTAGAGCTATTGTGAGGATGAAATATGAAAATATGGACAAAAAAACAGAGCTCAGTGCTGAGCACACAGTCAAGCCTTAATAAGTGGTTTATCATCATTGTAAGGGAAGGATAACGTGCAGTGACTTCCAAGAGCATTTTTATGACCCCTTGGAAACCAGGTTTCCTTTGCAGGACTGCATCCATCCTCCAAGGACAGTAGAGGAGAGGAGTTAAGAGGGCAGAGCCCTCCTTCCTCCTCCTTGAAATCGATGAGAAATTGATGATTCTGCGGCTTCTGACTTCTGGAGGCTGTGGGTTCATTAATTTCAAAACTGCCGCTAGAAACTCCTGTGTGTAAATCAGAACATGAAACAGATGATGTCTCCCTTCTGGTGGTTAGAGCAGGAGGGCATCAATTTCGAGCAGAAGGAGCGAAGGGCTCGATGTTTCTTACCAATGGCCTTTACAAAGACAAATCTTTACTACTGACAATAGTCCCATGTGGAGGCTATCAGGGACCATGCTTTGCTTTTCTTAGAGAAAACTGGTTCCCAAGGACTACTGCATTCAAAATAGTAATACTGATACAAATATAAATCATAAGGGTAATCAAATTTACATTTCTCTAACAGTTTCCAATTAATGCTTTCATATGCATAGATTTATTACACCACAGCTAGAAGATTCTTCGTGATTATCTAAACTAAGCCTCTGATATAGAATTAACCCAGGAAAATGGACCCAGACAATTTAAGTTACTTGTCCAAGATTATACAAATATTGGAAGTACCATGATATTATTAAAATTCATGATAACTTGATATGTGGAGAATGTGTGTTATTTATTACATCCAATTTGCAGATGAGAGAACAGATATAATATATTAACTCTGGGGAAAGAGTTAAATCTAAATAGCATGGCCAAGATTCTAGGCCCAGGTCATCTGAGGTCAGGACTTCACCACTTTATCTACAGAATTACTGTCATATTTTGGGGAATGCTTACTTCCCAGAAAAACTATGGGGTAATGATTCAGGAAATGTTAGTAGTAGCACCTCTACCCTCCCCCTCCCTTCTTCCACCCAACATCATCATCCTGCCATCCTCTTGCATGGACCTGTGCTATCTTAAAACTCCTCAGTAAATCCCTACCTCAGACCCTATACATTGAGGAGAATGAATGTATCCATGGGAGATACTGATACCACAGAGGAATTGATCTTCCTTAGGTAAAGTTGATGAATTTCATACAAGAAGCACCTTAAGCCTCTCTTGCTTGGGATTTTTTTCCTCAACTATTTTGTTACTATGGTGGAAATCATCCCAATACCCATTTATTTACATTAGACTCCTGAAGGCCTTTACTAAAATAGCAATACCATTTTGGTGGGATGATGCATTAACTTTATGAAACACCATAAACTGGCTTTTCAAATCAGTGTAGATTCATTCTGTATTAAGGTCAAAAAGGAATAGGGAACTATTGTAAGAGCTCTGGTGGGCAACTGGAGGGCACTGAGGATCAGGGTAAGTCTTACCATAGTTTCCTCTACTCTGATCTTATGAAAAGATGTTCTCCTTTGATCTCCAAAGCTATCAAAGCTGGCTCATTTGTGTCCATTTCCATAGGACCTTTTACATAGCTCTATCTCAGACCTTCTTGTCACTAATCCTTCAGTCTTGGTTCTTCCAGTTCATTGGCCAACCAGGAAGCCCATCTGTACTGCCCAGAAATCCTTGTGCATCCACTCTCCTCCGTATTCAGTGTATGACCCGTTGTAGAAACTACCTGCAGCTCTGCACATAGGGAGGGCTTCTGGCTCAGCCATGGCGAGGTTATCATGCAGCAGTTTTCTTCCTGATATTGTAAAAGCTCTTCATTCTTTTTTTTTTTAGATTTTATTTATTTATTTGACAGACAGAGATCACAAGTAGGCAGAGAGGCAGGCAGAGAGAGGGGAAGGGAAGCAGGCTCCCTGCTGAGCAGAGACACCCCCCCACCCAGGACCCTGGGATCATGACCTGAGCTGAAGGCAGAGGCTTTAACCCACTGAGCCACCCAGGCGCCCCAAAGCTCTTCATTCTTATGTGCATCCCCTAATTATGGTACTTGATGTGTATTCGTAGACAGGAGGCTTTGGTTCAAGGCGTTTCTTTGCTTCTTATATACTGTATGAACCTGAGTAAGTTATTTGACCTCCTGAGCCTCTGTTTCCCCACTTCTAAAGTATGAATGATAAATAGTATTTCATTGTCATGAGTCCTAGTTTAGCCGTTATCTCTTAGTCAGGATGAACTAGGTTATGCTACAATAATAAACCAATTTCAATCTCAAAATCCTATGGTTAACACAATAGTTTTTTCACTAATCCTACATGTCTACTAGGGGTTAGTGAGGGCCATGTTCAGTCACCCGGACTGACAGTCTCAATGCTGTAACTCAGCCATAGGAGACAGGAGGCTCTCTCAGTCACCCCAGCTAAGGAGGGGAGCTCTGGAGAGGCTTGGCACCAGCAATCACAACCTCTGGTCCAAAAGTGACACATGTTTACTTCAGCTCAGAGTTTGGTGGCTAAAGTGATCCTCATGAACTCACCTGATTGCAGAGTGCCCCCCTATAGTGGAAGCCTAAGACATGTTTGTTGAATGAATAAGTGAAGGAATAAACCAAAAATAAAAATAACAATAATTTATACATAGCACTGTTTCTGGGTGCCCAAAACTGTGGTTTACACACATTTTTCTTATTTAATGGTCAAGCAGACAAAACTAGATACAATGCTGGCTGTGGATACATTGATATAAATGTATTTTTAGAATACATGATTTTAGAAAGATTTTAAATCGTTCTTTTTTTCTTCCTTTGCCACAGTAGTTTAGAGAACAATTCAAACACCCTGAAGCCCCGAATTTGGTTTGTCTCATTTTAAAACTACTCAAAGGAATTTGACAACGACATTAGGCGTCTCCATCATGGCTTCATAGATGAGTTAATGTGAGCTTGCTTTCAAGTTCGAATCTAAAAGTCCAGGTACATCTTAATCTGAACCCTTTGAAGTTTACCCATCCTCATTTAATGTGATAATGTAACCTATATGTTCAGAACCCATTTGAGGGGCAGTAAAGGGAAAATTGCATGCAAAAGGAAAGATGAACTGTTCTCAGGGGTGACTCTATCTTGCACATGCATTTATCTTGGGCAGACACTGTTGTTTAAACTAAAAATAATCACAGCCAGTTCTCTGACATTAACCTGCTTAGTTACTCCTGCATAAAACTAGGAATGAAAATGAGGGCGAAGGTTAGCAGTGAGTCTAAGGATGATTCTATTTCTATGCTAACACTGTTTCATCGTGCCTGGAGGAAAATGGTGCCTATGTGTTACATGCTCACGTTGATTTCTCAAGTTATAATTAATTTACTTGAGCTGTTGTTACATGTAAAAGATTAGAATGCCGAATACTCTACTTACTCTCACAATGCAGCCAGATTACCACTTAATGCTCAGAGAAGACTTTGCTGTTACTGGGAGCTCCATGTTATTCAGAAGATGGCCCTGACTCATCTTATTGTCCTTTTCTTTCACCATGTTCTAAATAGGTAAAAAGGGAAACATATTAATAGCCTTAATATATACCTCTCCACCCCAAAAGAACGTGCATAATAACATCTACCCCAGAAAAAGACAAAAGAGAAGAAAACTCATTCAGAAAAATAAAGGGGAGGGAGGGAGGTAAGCATTGAAACCAGAGGGGGAAAAAAGGAAGTTGAACAATAGAATTTATATAATGAGCAAAGGAAAAAGGTTAAAGCCTTTTTTTTTTTTTTTCTTAATGCACATGCTGGCTCTTTTTAAGAATGCCTCAAGGATTAGAATAGACATTAGTCCTATTCATACCAAATATGAGGAAAGCAGACTTAGGATATTCCTTCTTTTTATGCCTCAAGAAACAAGCAATTATTTCTTATCTATGGGGGAATCATTTGGAGGGGAGGGTGCCCAGTAGAAAAACAAAAACACCAACCCCCACCCCCAAAAAACAAATACCAAAAAACCCAGAAACCCTGAGGAAAAAATGTCTCACACTTCAAACATTTTGCACAGCTCCGTTTGTTGTTATGAAGCAATCCTGTCAGGTAGTCTTAAAATCTTTTTAATTCTTCCTCACCAAGTTTCCCACTTCAAACGAGGAGTTATTTACAACAAAATGACAGTTTTCCAAAACTAAACAAAATGGCAGTTGTTGGCACAACAGTTGGTCTGCTCAGACTGACTGCAGCAGACAAAGTGAAGCGGAGAAATCTCAAAAAGTTGTTTTGTGAGGTGAAGGGCTCCAGAACTTCCCACCCTCTCAAAGTGCCCCTTCGATTTTAATCCTGGGTCAGGGACACATTTCTTAGCTTCTCTGTTGGACTCTGATGCCCCTTTTTGTGTTCTAGCGATTCTGTGTGTTTCTCCTCTGTAATTCTCCTCTGTAACACTAACCACCATGGGGATTTTATGTTGACTTGTATGATTGTTTTAGTCATGTTCATGTTCCCTACTCATTTGGCTCCCTGAGGACAGTGAACGTGCCCTTTCCTTGTTCACCACTGTGTCTCCACCTTATAGCAAGGGTCCTAGTAAATGCAGACATCTGATCATCTGTGTTGCAGGCATGGAGGTAGATAAAACCATTACCTAGTCCATGTCAAAGATGGGCACCCTAACTACCTGTATCCCTTCAGCGATTTTCTCTATTCACTACATCCTTAATCTGTGTGCTCTTTACCCAGGGACTGTCTTCAGTAACTTTTTCTTATATACGTAAACTTTATTTTTAGAACACTTTTAGATTGACAGAGAAATTGCAAATATAGTACAGAGCTCTCACATGCCTTGAACCCATTTTCCCTATTATTAACCCTATATTAGTATTTGTTATAATTCAAGAACCAATATTGATATTATTATTTTTAATTGTTGTTAACAATATTATTATTAACTAGAGCCTAAACTTGATTCAGATTTCCTTAGGTTTTTTTTTAAAGATTTTATTTATTTATTCGACAGAGAGAGGAATCATAAGTAGACAGAGAGACAGGCAGAGAGAAAGGGGGGGAAGCAGGCTCCCCACTGAGCAGAGAGCCCGATGTGGGGCTTGATCCCAGAACCCTGAGATCATGACCTGAGCTGAAGGCAGAGGCTTAACCCACTGAGACACCCAGGTGCCCCCAGATTTCCTTAGTTTTGATCTACTGTCCTTTTTCCTGTTCCAGGATCCCATCTAGCATGCCACATTACATTTAATCATAAATCTCCTTTGGCTTTTCTTGGCTTGTAAGAGTTTCTCAGACTGTGCTTGCTTTTGATGACCTTGACAATCTGCACGGTACTGGCTAGGTATTCTGTAGACTATCCCCCTACTGGGATCGGTGTGAAGTTTTCATGATTAGACTGGGGTTATGGATTTGAGAGAGGAAGACCACAGAGGAGAAGCGCTATTTTCATCCCATCATGCCAATGGTACGTATTATTAACGTGACTTATCACTGAGGCTGTTGACTATTGATCTCCTGGCTGAGGTTTGATTGGCCTGGTTTCTCTACAGCATACTGCTACACTTAAGGATCTGGGAGTTACGCTCCACATTCTTGAGAGGAAAAGGTCTAACATGACTTGGAATTCTTCTGAATGGGAAATTTGCCTATTCTCCCCCCTTTATTTGTTTATTCAGTTCTTTATTTACGTCAGTATAGCTGATGCATATTTATTTAGTATTTAAGGTTATAGCCAATACTACATTGTTTATTTTATTGCTTAAACTGTTCCAGCTTTGGCCACTGGCAATTTTTTTAGTTGGTTCCTGTGTCCCTTTGGCATACCCTCATCCTTGTGAGCTTTTGTTTTTGTTTTGTTTTATTTTTTTGAAGCACCTATTTTCTGGCATTATAAGACATTCCAGGCTCATCTTGTCCTCTCTCTAGAATCAGTCATTCTAGCCATTTCTTTGAGGAGCATTTGTTCCTTTTCTTGGAGAATGGTATTTGAAACCACGATGGAGCTGTTAAATGTGCTCATTATTACTGGGATGTAATTGCTTCTAGACTATCTCTGCTGAAACAGCAAGGATATGTATGTGTGTATAAATCTACAGATACATACATATCTATGCATAGTTTTACATGGAACCGTGCGTATCTATACATGAGTTAATAGTGTTATCTCCTAAGTCATGGCAACATGGATCATCCCAGCCTCCTCCTTGTACGGATCTGTAGACTTCCACTCCAGCAGTGATGAACGTGGCTTTCGTCATCCCCCATCCCTTTACTTGACGGTTCCAGGCCACACATACAGCAATATCAGAATTGTTAACCCATACCTCTATGGACTAGGACTTTATCAACTAGAACACAGGGCTTCCCTAGGCTCATTCTAGAGTTATTTCAGCCTGCCCCTCCCCCCTCCACCTCCTCTAGTGAGGTTGTTTTGAATATTTGCATTACAGTTGGATTGTTTTGTGACATTCTGCTTTCCACCCTGTGATTGCCAGACCTTCTAAGTGGTTTTTAAATAATTGGCAAAAATTACAATTCACTCTTCCTGTTGTAAAATGCAATGAATTTTGATAAAAGCATAATATCATGTATCTACAAGGACAGTATCCCACAGAATTGTTTCACACCCTAAAAAAAAAAAAATCACCTGTGCTTTACCTAGCCAACCTTTCCTCCCCTTTCCCTCAAATCTTTTGAAGCCACTGATTTTTTTTACTATTACTAGATTTTTGCCTTTTCCAGAATGCCATATAATCAGAATGATCCAGTGTAGCTTTCTTAAACTGCCTTCTTTCACATAGCAATACACATTTAAGATTCATCCATGTTTTTTTGTGGATTGATAGCTCTTTTTCTTATTGCTGGATAATATTCCATCATATGGATGTACCACCGTCTATTTACTGAAAGCCATACAGGTTGCTTCCTGTTTTTGATGATTATGAATAAAGTTGCTATAAATATTCACTTGCAGGTTTTTGTATGGACATAATTTTCAAATCTGTTGGGTAAATACCTAGGAATACAATTGTTGGATAGGGTCTCCAGTAACTTTTAATAACAACCAACTAAATCTCATTGAGGAGTTAAGTGAAAAATATTTTTAAATGAACATTTACTGAATACTGATTATGTTCCAAGCTTTGCAGCAGGGACTTTTACATTCCTTATTTATTTATTCATTCTGAAAATATTTATTGACTCTCTAGTACTATGGCCAGACTCTTCAAAGCATTGTGGAAGGAGCCATGAACAACAACAATCCTTCCTTAAGGAACTTTTATTCGAGTTGGGGGAAACATTATAAATGAATGAATGAATGAGTGTATAAAATAGCAAGTGAAGATGAGCATTTATAACAAAGCCATGGAAGATTAAGGCGGATTCGAGCATCAGGAAGGATGTATTTTATGTCAGGTGGATTGGAAAGGCTTTCCATGCAAGGTGACATTTGCTCAGATAGTTGACTAAAGTGAGAAAGTGGGTCAGCAACAGTTGAAATTCTATCCACAGGCAGTGAGGCTGCAACAGACCTAGCATGTTCATATTTCTGAAAGAGCAAGGAGGCCAATGTGGATGAAGCCAGTAAGAGAAGAGGAGGATGTGAGGCAGAGTGAGAGGAGAGAAATAAGATAGGAGAGCAGATCACATAAGATCTTCAGGCCATGGTGAGGATCTTGCATTTTTCTTCCAACTAAGACAGCAAAGTTGGAGCAGAGGAGAGATGTGATTCACCCAACACTTGCCATGCTTCCCCCCTTTTTTGCTCACCAGTAAAGTTATGCATCAGGAAATGGCCCATTAGAAAATAGCCAGTATGGTATGATTCCAGCAATATCATTTCAAAAGTACAATTAGACAGATTTTACTAGAAGGAGGCATCATGAAGGAAGGGCGTCTGAATCCTGCAAGAGCAATCACAATACCATCACCAGGGAACAGCAGTAGAACACCTTCTGTTCTTCCAATGTGACATCATGTGCATCTTCTCACTTTCATTCTGTGTGTTAGTCAAGGAAGACAAAGTCCTATGTTAAATTAGGCATAATCATTTAAAAAATCTTAGGCTGCCTTTAATATTTAATGAGCACTTACTCTATGCCTAACATTTTCCTAGAATAGATATATTTTTTCTACAATATATAGATGGTTTAATCTACTTCGACTTCAAAAATTCTATAAATTGAGCCATGGTACAGAGGAAGGAACTGAATTGCAGAAGGATGATGTCAAAGTCACACAGCTAAAACATGAGAGAGGCAGAATTCATCCTGTCTGGCACTAGAGCCCTAGTTCTTAACAGACACTCAGTTGGTTCAAGGTCTCATGGCTTGTAGACAAGAGACTTGATTCTCAGTTTCTTTCCAGAAGGGCAACTATAACTTGATTCACTCACATGAATTCTAGACTCTTTCCTCGGGAGGCTCCTCCCTCTCCCCCCAAAGCCTATTTACATTTTTGACCTCTACTCCTAAATCCAGGAGTGTGCATATGACTCAGTTCTGGCCAGCTGTCCTGGAAGAGTGATGGGGAGGTGACCCAAACTAACCTAAAAAGATTAAATTTGGAATATTTTTCTGTTGAAAAGAGAGGATCCTTATTTCCACTGTGAAGCTATTAGCTGGAATCTTGCCAGGAACTGAAAAGGAGGAGAATCTGCCAGCATGGAGTCAATGGTCAAGAGAGTTTCTCCTGAGCTTTTCCATTATTTGAGCCAATAAGTTCTTTTTGCATGATCCAGTATAACTTGGGTTTTTCTTATCTAGGTCTAAAGAATTTTCACTGATATAACAAGTTACTAAGTAAATCATAGTTACATAGCCCTAGATAAAGCTTCATTTTTCAAATCTCAAGTTCAGACCTCTGAATTTTGCTGGCATATGTGGCTGACCACATTGGAGAGAGAAGGGCCCTAACATGGAATTAGAAGACTAAGATCCAAATGCCAGCCCTGGCAGGTAGTCGGTAAGTAGTTTCTGAGCAGTTGATCTATTCCTTGAACTTCATGTTGTCCTGCTGTAAAATAGGAACTGTGCAAAAGACCTTGAGTGTTATAAATGAGATAACATACATAAAAGCATCTATCAGAGTACCTGGCACATAGTAGGAACTCAAAAAAACATCAGCTGCCCTGCACCAAAAAATAGCACGTTGACTGGCAGTTTTCTGGATTCTAAGACTAACAGCTTCAGCATCCATTAATTGTGCAAATACTGTGCTCGACATTGTACCAGGAGGCTAACATGATATGAGCATAATAGACCCTTTTTTTCCTATGAGGAAAAAAAAAATGGCTCGGAGAGGTAGAGAAACTTAATCTAAAGACCAACAGCTTGTACGTGGCAGAACCAGGACTTGAACCAACGTAGATGATGACTGAAACCTACGCTTTTTCTCATTCATTGAGATTCCTCCCCAGATGGACTGGATCACATGCATCAGAAATCAAGATGATAAGCTGAACATGTCTCCTGGTTACAGCACATATCCAGGGAGGCCAAATTTATCCCCATTCAACTAAAAAATCAAGAAAATTTAGGAAGACACCTTTTTTTTTTCTTTTTTACTTTGGAGAAGATCCTGGAAAATGTACACCATTGAGGCCCAACCATTATTTCAGTGAAAAAGAAGAAAATGCTTCTCTATCAACAGTTCCCATTTTCCTCCCAAAAGAAAGGGGTGGGGAGAGGAATCCACATCTCTTCATTAAATTCTCTCCTCTTATTCCCAATCAATCTTAATTTTTAAAAGGATCCTCTGAATAATTAAAGTGGTCATTGTGGAAAGAGGCATTATGAAACAAGGAGACAATTGGTTTTATATTTGCCAAGGTTCTTAGGCCTAGGAGACTTGAATGCTCAAATGAGGGAAATGGTAATATATTGCTAAAGAGTTCATTCATCGTTGTTTGTTCATCAATAATAGATACTTTCACTTAGGAAGGTTAAGTGACCCATACGTTATTTGCCCAGCGTGGTTTTGTAGACTAAAACACACCCAGAAGACAACCGCATTCTTCCCCCTACTTCAGACCTCCCCTGGCACCTCGAGACTTGTTTTAGCCGGCTTGCTCTGTAACTGGGACTGCAATTTAATGCAATTTCTCGTCCATTTCACTGATTGCAACTATTTAGTACATTCTCAAAGAAAGATGATTACAACTGGCTGGTTCTTAATGCTTAATTTATTTACATGCATGCCTGCTACAGAGTTATTTTATTCATTTCCCAAATGATGGCATAAAATCATTGAAAAATGATGGGCAATAAACATGGCTATTTCGTGGAGTCCTCAGTGGAGAATAACACCCACCGTCACTCCAAACATTGGTTGACCTGTGGTCCACTGCTCTTAAAACCCAGCCATAATGAAGGCAGCACAGACATAAAACTCCTTTATTGCTACTTTGTTCTGACAATACTTGCACAATAACAGATTATTTTAGTTAAAATAAAACCCGTATCAAATTGGCATTTTTGTGTTAGTAACTGAAGCAAAACCACACGTATATTTCCCTTTTTCTCATTCTTGAGAATTTCTCATTCTTGCTTTTCTTTCCTTTTTGAAAGAATGTCATATTAGTTGGAAGAAAGGGTGAATTCTTGGAATCACAACTGCATTCTAACTGTCTCTTCTGTTGTTGCCTGGGCAAGGCTATTCACATTAAGCTGAACAAATTTGCATTTCCAATAAGTGCTAGCATTTTTCGCATTTCTTTGGCAATTCTTGTTTCAATAAGAACACCTGAGAAGTTATGGGGATTGCTCATCATCCCATCAGGAAGAAGAGGGGGAAAAAATGGGATTTTTCTCCAAATTGAAAATATCTTGAATCAGCAGAAAGTCTTTGCTCTTTCTATCTGGGGATTAGAATAAGAACGAGACAATAAAGTGAAAACGGGAAAAATGGGTGTTTTCTTTTTTCTTTTTTTTTTCCTCTAACAAAATAGCAGAGGCAAGTTGGTGCCAGCAGTCAGCATTAGCCCACATGCCAGACAGCAGAATGCATTAATGAGTATACTCTCCCTACTACTTCTTATCCAAACAGCATCTAACAGCTTTGCATTCCTCCATTTAAAAAAAAAAAATGCAGCTTCTATTTTTTCCCAACCCAAACAAAATCCACAATCACACTGCCTCTTTCAAAATCACATTATGTTATTATAAATAGGGACGAGACATTTCCCTTCGAGAGGTTGCTGAAGGACTGCCTTGTAAGTACTCTTTGTACTGCAGTTACTAGAACTTCTAATGATGTTTGGTTCCCCAAGGATGGCGGAGAGGAAAAATCAAAAGCTAACCTAGTATTCTATCCCCAACCTCTGACTTTCTGTAGGAGAATCATTGCCATTAGATTTTCAAACCTATTTCTGATGAGAGCTAGAATAAAATGACTCTTGCAAATTCAACAGCAAACAGAAGAAGTGGGAAGGAACCCTTGTTCCATAAGAATTACACACTTCTTTCCCTTTTTTTAGCTTTGAAAGGATTCAAAATCTGTGAGGCAGTTCTAGTCTTACTGAGATATAGGCACACCTCTGACTCTCTATGCTCAACTCGTCTGAAAGAAGAGCAGACTTCCCTTTTTCATAATTTCATAATGAATGTCTCAGTTATCCAGAGATGCAACGAAAACATTTCTCCAGTTTTGTCTAAAAGTCTCACCCAAAGGCAGGGAACGGTTGTCTTTGAAACAATAGGAGATGATAGGATTATAGCTATTCCATCTGACTCAGAATGCTTCAGGCAAGAAAGGGGAACAAAAATAAGGGGAAAGAAAAATCTGGTTATTACAGATCCCCCTGTAGAAAGAGAATTTCGAGGGAGAAAGCAGTGAAAACTGTAGAGAGAAGTAGCTTGTCAAACCCATGCTCTGCATCACCCCGTCCCACCTGCCAGGCATTTCCTGGCCACCCGTCCTTGGCTCTTCGCTCCTTTTCTCTGGTAGGGAATGCTCCGAAACGGTCATTCTCACCTGGCAAAAGAAGTGGTTGTTTCCCACACAAGCTTGGGCACAGATGTGTACGTCTGCCTACACATATGTGCATATTAATTGGGGAGTAGCTGTAAATCAGAATTACCTGGTGTTTTCAGTTGAATGGTGGCCCCCGAAAAGATAGGCCCATGTCCTAATTCCTGGACAATTCCTGGCCCCTGCAAATGTGCGTTATTTGGAAAAAGGATCTTTGCAGATGTGATTAAGTTGAAGTCTTGAGATCAGATCATGCTCACAGGCCCAAGTGGGCCCTAAGTCAATGATGGGTGTACTTATTATAGTCACACAGAGGAGAACAGACATACAGAGGAGAAAGTGACCTAGGGATGGAGGCTGAGAGTGACATGATGTGACCACAAGCCAAAGTGCCAAGGAATGTTGACAGCCAGCAGAGGCTGGAAGAGGCAAGGAAGGATCGTCCTCTAGAGCCCACAGCAATTTAATTTCAGACATTCAGGCCCCAGAACTCAGAAAGAATACATTTCTGTTGCTCGAAGCCACCTAATTTGTGGTAATTTGTTGTGGCCTCCCTGGGGAAAAAATACTCTTAGGGAAAGAGTAAAGGTTCTCTTTTCAGGCTGGAGGGGCAGAACAAGTAAAAAGTGTCTGCAGGTAGGCTCTAAGCATCAGCGAGTTTTCAGGTCCTCCCAAGCAATTCCAGTGAACACAAAGGCGGACGCCCAGTGACTGGCCCAGACTGTTGCGCTTACTTACCAGCTAAACCCCAGGTAAGCCTGATGGGGGAAAATTTTGCCTTTGCGAATCTGTTGGTTTGATTTTTCTGATAGAAGAGTTGCTGTGTTCTCAAGCTCACACAAAATGGTCCATTTAACCTACTGCAATGATAATAACAAGATATCGAATACCTACTATGTGCAGGTACTGGGTATTAAATAAGCAAGGCAAACTTGATCCCTGCCTCATGCAACTTACAGTCTAGGGAGAGATGTAGATGTTGCTGTAAACAAGCAATTATAATATAGGATGATGAGCTAGGGGTGGGGAAAGGGCTTTGGAAACTCGTGGGGTGGAGCCCCCTGATGCAGAGTCAGGCATAAGGGAAGATTCCTGGAAGAAGTGGCACCTGAGCTTAGGGGAGAAAAAGGAAAGCCCACCTAAAATCGGGGTTTCCATATCCAGGGCAAGTGGGAGGTGTCCCAGGCAGAAGGAATGAAGAGCGTGAATGAAGGTGGTAGAGCATCAGTTAGCAAGCTCCGGCCCCTGGGCAGAACATGCATCCCCAGGAATTGTCCCCACCTTCCTATATGCTAGCTTTATCTGTGCGTGGCCACATACATTCATCTACCTACGTCTGTGGTTGCTTTGGCAGAGGTGAGTAGTTGTGACAAAACCCCCTTGGCCTACAAAGCCTGAAAAATATTGACCATCTGGCCCTTTCCGGGGAAAGGGCATTCGTTGTTCTCTGCTCTAGAATCAAGCAAAAGAGCTCGGGATACTGAGAGAGATGCCAGAGGGCTGGAGTTTTAAGTGTGAACCACAGATCGGTGTGGGGAGGAGTCAAGGGGGAATTGGGGCACAGAATCTGCAGGGCCTGGGAGCCAGAATGCAAGGTTTGGCCTTCAGGAAGAAAGCAAGAGTGAGCCACAGAGGAGTTCTAAGCTGGTCAAGCATCTGGCCGTAATGGCTTCTCAGGATGAAAATTCTGACTGCAGTTTGGACTGTACTGTTAATAAACTCAAGAGCTAAGCCTTGAGCTCAGAGCTCTCCGGGGCTAGAGGCTGGGCTGACTCTTCCAGGATAGGGGCGCCGACGGGAGCCCAAGGTCTCACTGAGAACTGTGTCCTTCCTTCTTCAGTCTGACCTTCCGACCTGGCAGGAGGGAACTGTGGAAGGTGCTGGGGTCACTTCAGAGACAGAAATAAATGCCTGGTGACTAGCAGAGAGGCTGCTAGAGGCTAGAAGGCATGATTTGTATTTGTCTCGTCTACAGAGCTCATTTTCTTCCAGGATGAAGCAGGGCAGAAAGGTGTTCAGGAGAGAATGTGGGGAGACAGGGAGGGAAGCACTGAGGTGGTTGGTGGGGGCATCCTGAATCAAGAAATCAAGAGATTTCTTCTAGGTGTTTGTCAGAGAATTCCCGCTCAGGGTCCTGCCCCACCCCTCCTCTAATGGTTTTTTGTGGATGCTGTTCAGAAGGTCAGAGAGGCTTCTGCGGTGCCTACCCACCCTTCTTTCCTGCCTGTCTCCTTTCCTCCCTACCTCTCTCTCTCTCTTTCTCCATTTCTTTCCACCATCCTCCTTTCCTCCCTTCCTTCCTTTCTATTTGGAAGGTAGTGTAGACATTTCTAGTCTATTTGGAAAGTGTAGACATTTCTGCATTTATTTAAATTGGATTTTTGGATTTCAACCAATTGGAGATTTGTCAGTGAATGGAGTAGCAATAAATAAAGAGCTCCAGACTTTTTTGGAGTTTGAAGTAGCAATTTCATCATCTTTTTTTTTTTTTTTTTTTTTTTAACAGAGGCAGTTTTCTGTAAGCCTTTTTGATGAGTTTTGGAAAAACAAAATCCATGTGGGCTGGAATTCTCAAACTCAGTTTCAGGTTAAAATTAAAGATAAACATTTACTGAGAGTTGATGTTTTGCAAAAAGAAAAAAAACAAGTCTTAAAAAAAAGAAGTTGTTTCAAAGCCTTCTACAACTCCAGAAAACTTGGCATGCTTTCTGAATTTCAAACTTTCATGTTGTTAATCTTCCCCAAGCCCCAGCAATGTGACATACCTGAAAAGAACTAGCTTAGAATAAAATTTAAGCAATCAAATTGGTTAACCTTTCAACATTGGCAAATCAGCTTAGCAAATACTATGGCAGATGTCATGTGTGATGGTTGAGGTGTCCAGATGGGACATCAGCTAATGGTCATGCCTGTCACTGACCCATCACTCCAATGGAAAGGAACAAGACTCATGGTCTTACAGCATTGCAGACACACTCCACTGACTTTAAGATCCCTTATCAATTGTGTTTTTTAAAAACATTATAGCTTATTTTATCTACTCACCAATGAAAATATAGTATAGGCAATTTAAAAATAAGATAAATCTACTTGCTGTGCAAGGGACTTTTTGGGTTAAGAAAGTAGAATTATGTCTGATTATTGAAGGA